>JALGBA010004128.1:0-340000 GCA_023970755.1 Azemiops feae | reverse complement strand
GATACTGCTTATAAGCTCGGAGCATTATTAGAGAGCCCACACACTTTCTGTTCTGTTTCTATTGCTCCCCTCTGAGAGGAGGTTTTGAAGTATTTATAGCAGAACTACTAGATTTTGTAACAGCTTTGTTCCTTATGCCAGGGGTCCCCAACCCCAGTCTGTGGACCAGTACCGGGCCATGGGCATGCCAGCAACCAGTCCGCACAAACAAGGAAAGCCCCATCCATGGGATGCAGGCAGCACACAAAACCACACACCCTCCAGTCTGCAGAAAAGCCTCTTTCCACGGAACCGGTCCCTGGTGCCCAAAAGGTTGGGCACCTCTGCCTTATGCCATCCATCTTGTAAATTCACAGGATTCTTTTTTTTTTCACCATGTATTTGTACAGTATACATTCAAACTAGACTGTGATATTTCTCTGTGTCCTATATGTCTGTGTATGTGGGCATATGCCAAATGGTAGATTTTTGAGAGCTGAATGCAATGAAATTTCATTTTAATTTACGCTAATTAGTGTAAATTTAAAGTGACAATAAAGTTTCTATTCTATTCTATTCTATATTCCAATTTCTATTCTATTCTATTCTATTCTATTCTATTCTATTCTATTCTATTCTATTCTATTCTATTCTATTCTATTCTATTCTATTCTATTCTATTTACAATTCATGTTACTCATCCCTCCTTCTAAATTGCTCCAATTGTTCTAAGGAACAAAATATGTCTTACAGTATTTATTTATTTATTTATTTCTATCCCAGCTTTATTGTTTTTACAAGGCAGGAAAGATATCCAACACACGTTCCTTCTCCTAGCCTGTAAACTTTTAGAAACCTCAAAAAAATGTATAGCATAATATTGTTGAAACTGCAAATAAGATCCGACGGATCGTGCTTTTTTCTGAGGTGACCTGATTGGCTGAACTCTCCAAGCTGAAAGCAGACCTGTTGATCGATGAATATAATATTTTCCTCATTAACTCCATACTCCTTCAAGTGCTTTATAAAATGGGCAAAAATAGAACTTCCTTGGATACAAGAGAAGCAGTTGCCAATTCTTCACACACACACCAGGATTTTAGAGAACCCCCTGCCTGAGCAGGGGGTTGGACTAGACGACCTCCAAGGCCCCCTCCAACTTTATTATTATTATTATTATTAAATGGAGAACAGAATCTCATGTAGATCCAGAATCAGACCAAAGAGAGCTCTTTCAGTGTTTGAGAAAATCCAATTTCAATTTGAAATTCTCATAAAAAGGTTTGTGAGTATTGTTTCCTGGGAAGTGAAAGGGCAAAGCACAGCCGTTCTACAATTTGTTGTCTCACAACGTCCATTCCCTTACCAGAAAATAAAAAATGGCTTCAATCTTTTCACTCAGAAATGCTGAAATCAGTTACCACAAAGGCAAAAAAGTGATTTTAACTGACCACAGAAAGCAACTAATAAGCACACCCAAGCAGGATGGAAAGAATATGCCCCATCCACATCTCAAAATCCTTTCAAAACACAACACTGGCATTTTTACACTACACTTGACCTCTTTTTCAAAATGAGCTTGTACTTTGAATCTAAAATCTCCATACAAGTGTGACAACATAAACAAAGGCTTAAAAAAAAAACCTCCTTTGTTGTGTCTTTCAGAGATCAAACCAAGCATGAATGTTGTTCTGTTCTTAAATATATTAAGTTATCCCACATATTTTTCTGTTTTGGGGAATTATAGAGCCAGTTCAGGCTCACCAAGTATAATTTTGCTTTGCCTTTTGGGAAACAACAAATATTTAATTCTGAGAGCCCTGCTGGCTGCAGAGAAATTAATTAATGGGAGAAAAATTAAGTTACCAGAAAAGTAGTGGGTTAAGACTGTGCTAAGATAATGTCACTGGGAATCCTCATTGCTTCCACTATTTGGATATTCTTAAGAATTCTATTTGTTGTTGTTAGTTGCGAAGTCGTGTCCGACCCATCGTGACCCCATGGACAACATTCCTCCAGGCCTTCCTGTCCTCTACCATCTTCTGGAGTCCATTTAAGCTCACGCCTGCTGCTTCAGTGACTCCATCGGGCCACCTCATTCTCTGTCGTCCCCTTCTTCTCTTGCCCTCAGTTTTTCCCAGCATTAGGCTCTTCCCCAGTGAGTCCTTCCTTCTCATTAAGTGCCCAAAGTATTTGAGTTTCAACTTCAGGATCTGGCCTTCTAAGGAGCAGTCAGGGTTGATCTCCTCTAGGACTGACCGGTTTGATCGCCTTGCAGTCCAGGGGACTCGCAGGAGTCTTCTCCAGCACCATAGTTCAAAGGCCTCAAATATTTGGCGCTCAGCCTTTCTTATCGTCCAACTTTCACAGCCATACATTGCAACTGGGAAAACCATGGCCTTGGCTATACGCACTTTTGTTGGCAGGGTGATGTCTCTGCTTTTTAGTATGCTGTCTAGATTTGCCATAGCTTTCCTCCCCAGGAGCAAGCGTCTTTTAATTTCTTGGCTGCAGTCCCCATCTGTGGTGATCTTGGAGCCCAGGAAGATAAAATCTGTTACTACCTCCATTTCTTCCCCATCTATTTGCCAGGAATTGAGAGGGCCGGATGCCATGATCTTGGTTTTCTTAATGTTGAGTTTCAAGCCAACTTTCGCACTCTCCTTCTTCACCTGCATCAAGAGGCTCTTTAGTTCCTCTTCACAAGAATTCTATCCATGAGTATAATCAATCCTAAATGATCAATGTTCCAGGCCTATTGCTAAAGAATATTGAGTAATATGCCATATTAAATTCAGACAAAGATATTGGCCGGCCCTGTTTTACAATAGTAGAATTTCTATATTTTATTTGTTTAGTTGTATCCCACTTTCGTTATGTTTACAAATAGTTCAAGATGGCGAATATATCCAACTCACCTCCCTCCTCCTATTTTCCTGTGAGGTAGGTTGGACTGAGAGTGACTGGCTTTTATGGGACTAAGGTGGGACTAGAATTCATAGTCTCCTGGTTTCTAGACTGATGCCTTAACCCAGGGGTAGGAAACCTTGGCTCTTTTATGACTCGTGGACTTCAATTCCCAGAATTCCTGAGCCAGCATGGCTCAGCTTGGAAACCTCTCCCTTTTCCCTCAGCGTGGCTGGCTCAGGAATTCTGGGAGTTGAAGTCCACGAGTCATAAAAGAGCCACGGTTGCCTACCCCTGCCATAACCACTAGACTAAACTGTCTCTCTATGTGAGAATGTGCCAGAGTTTTGAGATGGGCAATCAGAATATTTGATTTAAACCTGAGACTTGAAGGGCAAAAGACTGAATTTTCATCCATTCATGCTTCAATTAGATATTCCATTCAGATTTCTGACTGGAATATAACAAGGAAGGATGAGCTATTCCATTGCTCTTTCACTAGAGAGTAGAATAGGGTGGAAATAACAGGGAAGTGATTCTTCTCAAAGAACATTGACTTGCAGACCCTAAATGGCTTCAAAGATTATGTCTATGGAGATTCTCAAGTCATCCAGGTCATGGTTGTCCCAATTGCAGGAATATCGGAAAAAGCTCAGGAGGATCTTCAGCCAACACAACATATGTGCACACTTCAAACCCAAGAATACACTAAGGCAGAAGCTTGTCCACCCCTAGGATAAAACACCCAGACAAAAACTGAGCAATGTGGTATATGCAGTACAATGCAGTGAGCCATGTGCAGATCTGCACATTGGGGAAACAAAACAACCACTTCATAAATACGTGGCACAACATAGGAGAACAAACCCATCAGGGCAAGATTCAGCAGTCCATCTGCATTTAAAAGACAAAGGCCACACTTTTGGAGACAGCAAAGTCCACATTTTGGACAGAGAGGACCGCTGGTTTGAAAGAGGGGTCAAAGAGGCCATCTATGTCAAAACTGAACAGCCCTCTCTCAACAGAGGGGAAGGGATGCGACATCATCTATCTCCAGTCTACCACACAGTCCTTTCAACAGTTCCAAGAAGGCTCCACAGTCATTTGCACTACTCAGGTGACCCAGACGACACAGATAAGCCTCCAGGTGGCCCCAATGACTCTCTAAAAGAACGCAAAAGACCAGCTGTCTGCAAGGAGTATAAATCCTGCCATTCCCCACCATCCAGTCAGAGCTGAAGAAGCTTCTTGGATGAAGAGCGAAATGTCTTCAAAGAAAAACAAGGAGGTCCAGTTGCCTCATGAAAAAAGCACCTTTGGGACTTCAAAGACTATATTACAATCCATGTTTGAAACATTTCCTCTAGGCCACTTTTCAGACACAGAGCAGAGCTAAGAAATAACTTCTCAGCCTGTCAACAATTCATAAATTGCCTATAGAGAAGTTGTACTGAATCAATGAGAAGATGTCTTGATCCATCTTAAAAATAAAATAAAATAAAATAAATAATAAAATAAATAATGAAATAGATAAACTAGATAAAATGAAATAAATGAAATAAAATAAAATAGATAAAATAAATAAAATAAATAAACAGATAAAATAAAATAAAATGAAATAATAATAAAATAAAATAAAATAAAATAAAATAAAATAAAATAAAATAAAATAAAATAAAATAAAATAAAATAAAATAAAATAAAATAAAAAAATAAAATAAAATAAAATAAAATAAAATAAAATAAAATAAAATAAAATAAAATAATAAAATAAAATAAAATAAAATAAAATAAAATAAAATAAAATAAAATAAAATAAAATAAAATAAAATAAAATAATAAAATAAATAAAATAAAATAAAATAAAATAAAATAAAATAAAATAAAATAATAAAATAAAATAAAATAAAATAAAATAAAATAAAATAAAATAAAATAAAATAAAATAAAATAAAATAAAATAAAATAAAATAAAATAAAATAAAATAAAATAAAATAAAATAAAATAAAATAAAATAAAATAAATAAAATAGATAAAATAGATAAAATAGATAAAATAGATAAAATAGATAAAATAAAATAATAAAATAAAATAAAATAATAAAATAAAAAAGGTTCTTTATTTGGTTTTTTTTGGGGGGCCTGATAGTCCCTCCACTCTGGCTAATTGGCCATCTACTCATGTGGACATCAGAGAGCCCATCACAAAATGCCAACCAACACTCAAAGTTACAAAGCAGCAGGAAGCCCACCTACTTACAGATCTGCCTCCAATGTCTCTAAAATAAATTAACATCTCGAATCTATTCACTTTAAAGGGCTGATCTGATGACATCTCCTGTAATTCAAAGCAGCTCTTTGAAGCTTCACTACTTGAGATCATGCAGGAGATGAAAATTCTTCCTTAAAACATTTATCGCATTTATTACTTTGGTGTTTTATAGCACATGTGCTAAATATTAATTAAAATTAATTAGTGTAAAACTGGATTTTTTTTCCCCTCCCTTCCTCTCTGTAATGGGCAAGTGTCCTTGATTAGTATATTTCATTGAGCTACTGTAAATACAGGACCTGATTGATTGATCTTAAGTTTATTTGCTACTCCAATCTCAAAAGACATCAACACTTTGTAGAGTATAGGAGGCATCTAAATATTTTTTTCCATATATTTTATTGATTTTTTAACAACATAAATCACTTAATAGTTGGTAAACAGTGTGTTTGCTGGGTTTACATTTGTAAACAAAAATCATTAACAATTGATTTCTATAATCCATAATCCACATAGTACATTTAGTTGATTTCCCCTTTTCCCCAAAATGTCTTCTTTGCAAACCTTGAAATAATACAGTTCTTATTATTTTGATAAATAACAGTTACATATATGATTTTTCCCCAACATTCCTAGAAATAATGATCACATCAATATATTTCTTTTCTATCTAATCATTCTTGTTGGGAGGCATCTAAAAATTTCATGCCTCCTTATTTACGTTTGAGATTTCCACATTGCTTCTTTTGATTGTAACTAGAATTGTAAGTCGCTCGTGACATAAAATGTTGCTTCAAATTATCACAAGATGTAGGAGAGCCACTAAAAAGACTTCCAGAAGTTGCCAAAATGCCAGCATTATTTAATAGCAATTTATTAAAATTGTGTGCTGTCTGATTTCCGGTGACTCTGGGTGGTTGACCACATTTATATTAAAATTAAAGCTCAAAACTCACTTCTTCACCCAGGCTTTCTCCCCACGACTGTTGGAAATGGACTTCCCAGTACTGTACAACTTTTAAATATAGTTGATTACACTGTATTTTATCATTTGAGATATGCTTTTCGTGTTCCTACATTCTGTATTCTATTGCTGTGTAAATCCTCCTGAAAATGCTTTGGCATAGAATGCAGTATGCAAATGTAGTAGAATGAATAAATGAATACTTTCGCTTTATTAGGTTACAGTTCTGCAGTGTAGTTAGTGACCAGATCTTTATTACTAATTCTAACCTGGGATTTGATGAATTTGAGGTCAGTTCTAAGCTTCAAACTGGGATGCAGTGAAGAACAACAAATGAAAGTTCAAGCAAGCCGAACTGAATGGAAGAGCTGCGGATTATGTATTATTTTCATTGCTGCGCTAACTTGCTAAGCTACACTGTTAAGTTTAACACACACAACTGGCAAGGAGGTGTGTGATTTGCAAAGGTTTCTACTTACAATGCTGCCTGCAGCAAACTTACCAGTTTCCTGAAGAAGAAGAAGAAAAAATACAAAAAAACAGAGCATCCTATTTGCATTTGAATTAGACCCAGTACAATGCATTAATGTGAGAAGAAGCATGGAACATTTCGGATTTAAAGGGTGGTGCTGCAAAGATGATGGCAGATGCATTATTGTGTAAAATACATTTTCAAAGAGAAATAACTGCAGCAAGTGCTCACTATAACAGCATTATTACAGGGCTCTTTTTAAAATGGACATCGCTATTCTAAAAGGGACTGAGGGTTTTCAGATTTCTGCGAGCAGCTTTCTGAACGTTTTATTACTTATAAAAATCAAAACAGCTCATTCTATGTTTCTAAAATTAGGGACGCAGGAATGCTCCTGAGGAAGATTGCTTGCTTGCGTGAAGACAAGATCTGCCTGTCTGAAAAAAACCTGGGTACAATTTCATAAGTGGAGCATCATTTTAAACATTGCATTAGTTAATAAAACTTCTTTTTAAGCATTTAAGATTGTCCTGATGCGTTTTCCAGAATAAAAAGAAATAAAAAATAAAATGAGTATAATGGCAATCAAAGCAGGAAAGTTTCATTGTTAATAGAAGATGACTTTGAAATCATATGGTTATTCGTGGACAGAATATCTCTTTGAAAACACTTCACCTTGAAAAGAATTAGTGATCGCAGTTCCCTTAGATACAGTTTCAATTTTAGGACCTCACGCAAACACGACGCCTTACTAGTCTGAAATAAAAACATCTAAACATCTGTTAGGTAAGACCTAAAATAAGCTTCATATTGTGACAGAAAGAAAGAAAGAAAGAAAGAAAGAAAGAAAGAAAGAAAGAAAGAAAGAAAGAAAGAAAGAAAGAAAGAAAGAAAGAAAGAAAGAAAGAAAGAAAGAAAGAAAGAAAGAAAGAAAGAAAGAAAGAAAGAAAGAAAGAAAGAAAGAAAGGGGATCTGTTCAGGAGATCTGTAGAATCTGTAGAAAAAGAAGGGAGGGAGGGAGGGAGGAAGGAAGGAAGAAAGGAGGGAAGGAAGGAAGGAAGGAAGGAAGGAAGGAAGGAAGGAAGGAAGGAAGGAAGGAAGGAAGGAAGGAAGGAAGGAAGGAAGATTCCTGATAATCTAGAAAAAAAAATAAACAAAGCACCCTGCTCCTATCCATAGTTATGCTATATATCCTGATCTATTTTCCATTAGTGAGCCACAGAATATAGACCTCACCACTGCAAAAAATATTAAGTATAAACCACAGTCCTGACAATATTATTAATGGGTCATGGAAACTGAATCCAGGTGTTTCATTTAGTACAAAACCACTCAGATCACAGACAAGCACATAGTCACTAAGACAGGGGTCTTCAAACTCGGCCCTTTTATAACTTGTGGACTTCAACTCCCAGGATTCCTCAGCCAGGCATCAGGATTTATTGCCTGATGTTTCAGAGGAACATGATGTCAACCCATCAAGGTAGACTAGGTTAAGATACCAAAACCCTGTACTTCTTTGATTGTAAAGGTTGTAAAGGTTTAGTAACAGAATCTTGCACTAAACATGCTTCCCACCTCCCTCCCTTTATCTTTGTATAAACAAAATGACCAGTCTGAGTCATTTACTCACATTTAATTCTTATCCCAGGCTCAAGCCCCTGTTATCTGACTCCTTGTCTTTCAAAGCTATTGATTTGCCCTCTATAAATAATCCAATGGACTCTATGTCACACTTGAAGCACACACACAATGTTGCCACCCTTACTGCTTCTTAGCTTGCCAATGCAGTCTGGGGGAGGGGAAGGGGAAAATGGAATGCAGACTCCAGACAACAAGAAATCCGACCGTGTGCACCAAGGACGTTTCAGCAGATGTTTACCTACTCACAGAGACACTTTCTCCTAACAAACTTTTGACACTTGATTGGACAATGTGACTTGTGGCCTGTCGGCCACCGGAGGACTCCGCAGCCGACTCAGAGGAGGAAGCACAGAGCCCCACCCTCAGCTGTGGATAAAAGGCAGGGGTGGAGGCGAATAGGTGTGGCAGACAACTATTCGTCTCTCTGCCAGTCAGCCACTTCTAGTTGGAACTCCTGACTCTTGTTTGGAAACTTGTCGAAGTTTTCCTCGGATCCTGGGGCGCTGGGAGTCTGAGTGCCTTCTGAGCATGTGCATGTGTCTTATGTTGGAAGAAAGCCAGCTTGCCTGAAGGACTCTTGCTGCAAGCATGGTGAGAGACTGAGATTAACTCTGGGTTTTGGGAGACCTCTGCAGGGGAAAAGGGAGCGAGTTCCGTTGTTTGGAGGCAACTAAAGACTTTAACAGTCAGCTGTGTGAAACTGCTAGTGTTCCTGAATAAAAGGAACATTGGAGATTTATTGGTGTGTCTGTTGTGTTCGGGGAGCCGGGTCAGAACAGTGACATGCACTAATAAGGGGAAGGAGAATTGTGTGTTTTAATTACAGCGGTTTGTGCGGGAAATAACCAGAGCTGGTTTTGCATTCAGTCGTGCCAAAATGATGTACCCAATAAAGTTTTGCATAAAGAGATTGGATCGATTGGTGCTTACTTGATTGGGTTCATTAGCCAGAACCTTGACATTAAACCAGCTCTGGTTATTTCCTGCACGAACCGCTGTAATTAAAACACACAATTCTCCCTCCCCCTATTAGTGCATGTCACATTGTCCAATCAAGTGTCAAACGTTTGTTAGGAGAAAGTGTCTCTGTGAGTCGGTAAACACCTGCTGAAACGTCCTTGGTTCACACGGTCTGATTTCTTGTTGCCTGGAGTCTGCATTAGATTAGATGATCATTTCTTGATATAGGTAGGATCTGTTTGGGCATTGGGGAAAAGCCGAGTCTTTACTCACCTTGTCCATCAGAATACAGAAAAACAGAGTTGGAAGGGACCTTGGGATGTCTTCTGGCTCAATGCCTTGTGTCCATACATGTGATAGGTTTCCAAGCAAGTTAATTTCCTGGCAATTTTGCTAGATGTTTACAGGCGCTCTTCCTGCAGATGACATTAGTATAAGCCATGCCTACAAGTTCAGATGGTTTGAAAAGTAAAATATTGTGAAGGGGAATTTTGGTGACACACTCTCCCCTTCCCTTCTTCTCCCCAAATCACTATCCACTTCTTCAATATTTATGTTACGCTTTTAATATTTAATATTAAACACTGGCAATTTTTTGCTTCTGTTGGTTTAAGTTATTTCATCTGCTGTTTTTAATTAGTCTCTTGACTCTTTCTCAAAGTTCTGCTCCAAATGTCTAAATCTCCCTTCCTATCTAATGTGTGGTATGTAAGGCAGCCGTTCCTGCTTAAAATTCATTAAACTTCTAGTAAGAATTCAATTTTGTCACAGCTGCGGTTTCGCCAGTTTTGGTCTCTCCATCTTCTATCCTCAGCAGAGTTTCACTTTCCCAATGTTGTGCCAGCTTCTTTCTTGCTGATATCAGCACATATCTTAATGAATTGCGATCCTTTTCATTTATGTGTCCTAGAATTATTCCCAATAAAAATATTTGGGGTTTCAACTCAAATATTTTTGAGGGGAGAAGGTTTGGTCTAGTGGTTAGGGTTAGGGTTCAGGCACTAGGCTAGAAAGTGGGAGACCATGAGTTCAAGTACCCACCTTAGCCATGAAAGCCAGCTGGATGACTTTGGGCCAATCACCAGGAGACTGGGTGTTCTAGTCCAGCCTTCAGCATGAAAGCCAGCTGGAGACTGGGAGTTCTAGTCATGAAAGCCAGCTGGGCGACTTTGGGACAATCACCAGGATACTGGGAGTTCAGGCCCAGCCTTCAGCACGAAAACCAGCTGGACGGCTTTGAGCCAATCACCAAGAGATTGGGAGTTCTAGTCCAGCCTTCAGCATGAAAGCCAGCTGGACAACTTTGGGCCAATCACTAGGAGACTGGGAGTTCTAGTCCAGCCTTCAGCATGAAAGCCAGCTGGACAACTTTGGGCCAATCACCAGGAGACTGGGAGTTCTAGTCCAGCCTTCAGCATGAAAGCCAACTGGACAACGTTGGGCCAATCACAAGGAGACTGGGAGTTCTAGTCCAGCCTTCAGCATGAAAGCCAGCTGGACGGCTTTGGGCTAATCACCAGGAGACTGGGAGCTCTAGCCCAGCCTTCAGCATGAAAGCCAACTGGACAACTTTGGGCCAATCGCCAGGAGACTGGGAGTTCTAGTCCCACCTTAGGCATGAAAGCCAGCTGGGTGACTTTGGGCCAGTCACTCTCTCTCATCTCAACTCATCTCACAAGGTTCTTATTGTGAGGACAAGAAGAAGAGGAAGTGTGTCGGACATGTTCACCATCTTGAATTATTTGTAAAAAAAAATAATAACAAAGGTGGGATATGAATAAATGAATGTCCACATTCATCGTGTTCTATTTTTATTCTGCCTTTTGTATCTCCATTCGAAACATACTTTTTAACCTTATGCAACGTAATATATAAAATAAAGATTGTTTGAAGAGGAGCATAAAGGGGAGCGCTTCTGTTCAGAAGTAAGGATGGAGAAGGGTAAAATTCTGCTTGTAGCAGGGAACGAGGGTCAAAGAGGTTAGACTCTAAATAAGGGAAGAACCTTTGAATTTTCTAAAAGGTGAGAGAAAGAAATGCTTTGGAATCTCCCTTACTCTCGCTTGACCACACAACTGGCACAACAGTTGCCGTGTTGCAGGTTTTTGGAGGTGACCTCATCTACCTGGACACCTGTAAATAAACTCAAATATTACTAAAGCTTCCAGTGACCTCTGTTCAAAGAGAATCAGAATAAGCAGTTTGTCCCTGAAATTTTTCATCAAAAGAGGGGAAAGAAGGAAAGAAAGAAAGAAAGAAAGAAAGAAAGAAAGAAAGAAAGAAAGAAAGAAAGAAAGAAAGAAAGAAAGAAAGGAAGGAAGGAAGAAAGGAAGGAAGGAAGGAAGGAAGAAGAAAGAAAGAAGAAAGAAAGAAAGAAAGAAAGAAAAAGAAAGAAAGAAAGAAAGAAAAAGAAAGAAAGAAAGAAAGAAAGAAAGAAAGAAAGAAAGAAGGGGGTCTGTTCAGGAGATCTGTAAAATCCTAGCGTTATATTTAAGCTTCTTTTCACTTCCGTTAAGCTTTCCACTGCTGTGCGATGGATTGTTTAATGGATGTAAAAAGGAACTTAAAAGTAGTTTAACTTGTCTGCCACCCAACTCTCAAGGGCTCTAGGTAGCCTACAACACTCAAGCAAAGATATTACAATAAATTAAAAAAAACCCATAAAAGAATAGATAAAGATGAGAGAGAGAGAGAGAGAGAGAGAGAGAGAGAGAGAGAGAGAGAGAGAGAGAGAGAGAGAGAGAGAGAGAGAGAAGGGGAGAAAGAGGGAGAGGGAGAGACAGAGGGAGGGAGAAGGGGAGGGGAGCAGAGGAGAACAGAGGGGAGAGAGAGAGGGAGGAGAGAGAGAGAGAGAGCAAGAGAGCGAGAGAGAGAGAGAGAGAGAGAGAGAGAGAGACATTCTAGACCAGTTGTGCAAGATTTGGTTGTTCTTGGATATAACCAAGAACTTACTTCTGTGAAATAAACCAACACCATCACAATTTTATCAGACGTATTAAACTTTTGAAATTATAATATCCTTCCCCCCCTATCATTAGTTGCTGTTTTCAGTGTTGATTGAAATGATCAGGTTTTATTCATTGCCTTGGTTGCACAATGCCTTTTAAATGTCTCTAGGGTTTCTCCCCCCCCCTACACGGCGAATTATTCCTTTTTGAATAAATAGGGCAGTTAGGAGCTACCAGGAACATGTTGTTCACCAAAAATACAATAATGGATTTTATGCGTGATGAAATGCAGGTAGGGTGCTGAAATATTACCTGGATTTTTGAATGCCTGGCATCAGCACAGAATGCTTTCAAGTAATCTTCTGGACAGCACGAAAAACAGAAAAAAATGATCTTTCTTGGAAAATAATGGTGGCATTTTAAAATTATTGTAATCCTACTGATAACTGATACCGATGTCTCCCATTATGGATAAACATAGAACATAGAATAATAGAGTTGGAAGGGACCTTGGAGATCTTCTAGTCCAACCCCCTGCTTGAGCAGGAGACCCTATATCATTTCAGATAAATAAAAACAATCTCTTTTTGAAAGTCTCCAGTGTTGGAGCATGCACAGCTTCTGGAGGCAGGTTGTTCCACTGGTTAATTGTTCTAACTGTCAGGAAATTTCTCCTTAGTTCTAGGATGCTTCTCTCCTTGATCAGTTTCCATCCGTTGCTTCTTGTCCTGCCTTCAGGTGCTTTGGAGAATAGCTTGACTCCCTCTTCTTTGGGGCAACCCCTGAGATATTGGAAGTCTGCTATCATGTCACCCCTCGTCCTTCTCTTCATTAGACATACCCAATTCCAGCAACCGTTCCTTATATGTTTTAGCCTCCAGTCCCCTGATCATCTTTGTTGCTCTTCTCTGTACTCTCTCTTCTTCTTCTTCTTCTTCTTGTGCCATATCCGTTATCGGACATTGACGATCATGTTGGCGATCCTGTTTTTATCAGCAGCCGCACGAAAAAGTGCTGCTGAGTTTTGTTTAAACCAGTCCCTTAGATTTTGAAGCCATGATGTTCTTCTTCTGCCTGCACCTCGTTTGCCTTCAATCTTTCCCTGGAGGATTAGATGGAGTATGCCGTATTTTTCTGGGTGTTGCATCACATGTCCGAAATAGTCTAATGTTCGTTTTTTAATTGTTTGCTTTGATTTTGCTTCTAGGTGGGTAAAAATTGGGGGGGGGGGAATCCACAAAGAAATGGATTTAATTTAATCGAATCACATCAAAGTTCAACCTCCTAATCACATATTTGCACGGCCTTAGTAAACACTGTCCTGCAAGACTTTCCCTTCAACACAAATGATGTGTGAGAAAAAAAATATGTTTTCCGATGGCCCTTCAACAAGGAGGCAGAAGGTACGAAAAGCGGTTACAGGAATTGGGTATGTCTAGTCCAGAGGTCCCCAACCTTTTGGGCACCAGGGACCGGTTCCGTGGAGAGAGGTTTTTCCACGGAGTGGAGGGTGTGTGGCTTTGTGTGCTGCCTGCATCCTGCGGATGGGGCTTTGCTTGTTTGTGCGGACCGGTTGCTGGCATGCCACGGACCGGTACTGGTCCACGGACCGGGGGTTGGGGCCCCCTGGTCTAGTCTAATGAAAAGAAGGACTAGGGGAGACCTGATAGCAGTGTTCCAATATTTGAGAGGCTCCTGCAAAAACGAGGGGATCAAACTATTTTCCAAAGCACCAAAAAATGTACGACGAGGAACAATGTATGGAAATTCAAAAGGAGAGAAGCAACCTGAAATTAAGGAGAAATTTCCTAACGGTAAGAGTAATTAATCAATGGAACAGCTTGCATTCAGGAGTTGTGGGTGCTCGATCACTGGAGGCTTTTAAGAAGAAATCAGATAGCCATTTGTGTGAAATAGTATAGGGTCACCTGCCTAAGCAAGGGGTTGGACTAGAAGACGCCCAAGGTCCCTTCCACAAATATTTTGTGGCTGATAAATATTGTTATCAAATTTGTAAGAAAATATAATATAACAAATTAATTTACCACATCCCATATTGTTCGGTTGGATGTTTTTTTTCTTTTCTGTGTATATGTGTGGTGTTGTTTTTTTTAAAAAAAATCTGTGATATTTTCAGTATTAGGGATCACCAGCCTGACAAATGGAGTGGCTACATTTCATCAGGCAACTAATGATCTACTTTTGGTTTGATTTGTTGCAGGGTTTTGTTTTGTTTGTTTGTTTATTTGTTGGTTGGTTGGTTGGTTTGACCCTACCAAGATGAAAAATATTTCCTGGAATAGCACACACTACACAATGAAGATCTACTTTTTGTTTGCTTTCCTTTTATAAAGGGAAAGCCATATTCGCTTGACAAAAAAAAATTAACCGTGCTCTTTCGATTGTGGGCCCGTTTGCCTTCGGGGCTCATGTTGTAATATTAACAAATGGCATTTCTTCAAAGTAAGGGATAATGATATAACCTTATAACTCAAAGCACACGCAGAATAAGTCATCCTTGCTTGCTCTATGAGGTTTTTTCCTGTGCCATTTCCAAGCTGATTACTTGTGTCAGCAATTAAATCTCCCCCAAATCCATCATCGGTTATACCTGAATTAATCTTAAGCTTCCCAAGTTATAGATATCAACTGTGGATCTGCAACCAGTAGTACCTCAATGCTATTTATTTCTTTATTGCATAACTGTGGATTTCCTGAGATCCCTTCCAAGCTCTATGATTCTATAATTTTCTTGTTCCTTAGAAGATTGCCATGAAGCAACAACAAAGGTGATTGCCTAGATCAGGAGTCTTCAAACTTGACCCTTTTATGACTTGTGGACTTCAACTCCCAGAATTCCTCAGCCAGCATGCCTGGCTGAGGAATTCTGGGAGTTGAAGTCCACAAGTCATAAAAGGGCCAAGTTTGAAGACCCCTGGCCTAGATAATTAAACTGGACATCCAGTTATGAGGCCACTCTCATACCCCTGTAGACGTTTTGTATATAATTATGTGGATTGTGTATATGTTTACTTCTCTTTGTCATGTTCATATCATGCACTAAATAAATCTATATCTTATATTCTGAAAACTCCCTATCAGTATCTGTTTTTACTCTTAGTTGGCAAATTTTCAGCAGGAAAATACAGGATATCTCCAGATGACCTCCTTAAACACATACAGCCTCATATATACTAGCGTTTACCTCTAGTACCTATATTTTGTGAAAGAACCCTTCAAGTCAGGAAATCGAAGCAGGCAACAAATGGGATGAATAATATAATGTTTGCAACCAGGGGTGCATTTCAAACCAGGGCATTCAAAAAGAGACTGGGCAACCATTTGTGTGAAATGGTATAGGGTCTCCTATTCAAGCAGGGGTCTGGACTAGAAGATCTCCCAGGTCCCTTCCAACTCTATTGTTCTATGTTCTAGAATTTCACTCTTTGCAAATTCAACATCAGTACATTGCTATCTGCTCCTACCTAACAAGATGCAAGTCAGCCTTGTGTGGTCCACTTATTTTCACAACTCTTCCAAGGCAGCGTAACAATTCTCAGCTCTTTGCGTGTTTGTAAACATAACCAAGACTGGATGGTTTCGTGCGCAGTGCCAATGTAAGAGCTGCATAAATATTCATTTCACTGAGTCATGTGTAGAAACACTTAACAGTGTGATGATTAACACTGAAAGAAAACAAGATGGGAATAAGGGTAAGAAATGCCAAAATGATTAGAATAAAAATTTCCATCGTTTTCCATCCTGATCAAACATAATACCTCTCTCTCTTGAATTAAAGATTGGTTCTAGATAGAACCACTGGAAAAACTACACGGAACATAGAATAATAAAGTTGGATGTTAATTAAAGTTAACAGAATAACAGAGTTGGAAGATACCATGGGGGTCTTCTAATCCAATCTCATTCTTGAGCAGGAGACCATATACCAGGGGTCTTCAAACTTGGCCCTTTTATGACTTGTGGACTTCAACTCCCAGAATTCCTCAGCCAAGCACACTGGCTGAGGAATTCTGGGAGTTGCAGTCCACAAGTCATAAAAGGGCCAGGTTTAAAGACCCCTCCCCTATACCATTTCAGACAAATGGCTATCCAGTCTCTTCTTAAAAGCCTCCAATGATGAAGGCAAGCTGTTTCATTGGTTGAGTGTCTTACTGTCAGGAAATTTTCCTTAGTTCTAAGCTACTTCTCTCCTTGATTAGTTTCCAACCATTGTTTTTTGTCCTGCCTTCAGGTGCTTTGGAAAATAGTTTGATCCCCTCCTCTTTGTAGGAGCCCCTCAAATATTGGAAGACTGCTATCATGTCACCCCTAGACTAGACATATCCAATTCCTGTAACCATTCTTTGTATGTTTTAGCCTCCAGCCCCCTAATATTTTTATTGCTAAGTAGAATTAGACTTGAGTTGCTACCTAGATACCCCCAGAAATTTCTAGACTGTGAAATTTGAAAAAAAAAATGAAAATGTCCAACATCTCCATAGAAAACAGTGCCAAGAAAATATTGCCAAGAAAACTTAAGAGACGTAACCCAGAAGTCAGGATTTTTGTTTGGGTTTTTTTTTGGGGGGTGGTGGTATGTGATTAGTGATGGGACTCTGGAACTCTTTGTTTCTGCACTGTTTAAATCAAACAGGATTTGCAGATAATACAGTGTGACAGGAGAAAATGGTGCTAGGTTAGGCTAATAAATAACCTCCCCTCACCCCCACCCATTGTCCACCTCAAATATATTTTCTCAGGAAAATAAAATATCAGGTCAGCCATAAAATGAAGACACAAAGGAACACGGATTCAGACTCCAGTTTCTCAGTTAAAATGCTGGGAAACAAGGCCCCAAGATAACAGCTGAAGAGGAGTAAACAGACACATCTTTAGTTCTCTTAACAGACTTAACAGAATAACAGAGTTGGAAGGGACCTTGGAGGTCTTCCAGTCCAACCCCCAGCTCAAGCAGGAGACTCTATACCATTTTAGACAAATGGGTCTCCAGTCTCTTCTTAAAAGCCTCCAGTGATGGAGCACCCACAATTCTGAGGGCAAGCCCTTCCACTGATTAATTGTTCTCACGGTCAGGAAATTTCTCCTTAGTTCTAGGTTGCTTCTCTCCTTGATTAGTTTCCATCCGTTGCTTCTTGTCCTGCCTTCAGGTGCTTTGGAGAATAGCTTGACTCCCTCTTCTTTGTGGCAGCCCTTCAAATATTGGAAGACTGCTGTCATGTCACCACCCCTCCCCCTCAGTCCTTCTTTTCACTAGACTAGACATACCCAATTTTTCATATGTTTTAGCCTCCGGTCCCTTAATCATCTTTGTTGCTCTTCTCTGCACTCTTTCAAAAGTCTTTTTTTTTATATATTGTGGTGACCAAAACTGGATGCAGTATTCCAAGCGTGGTCTCACTAAGGCTTTATAAAGTGTTATTAACACTTCACGTGATCTTGATTCTATCCCTCTGTTAATGCAGCCTAGAACTGTGTTGGCTTTCTCGGCAGCTGCAGCCTTTTCTGCACACTGCTGGGTCCTATTTAAGTGCTAGGACTGCAAAAGCCCTCTCACAGTTACTGCCTTTGAGCCATGTTTCACCTAATCTGTACCTGTACATTTGGTTTTTCTTGTCCAGCTGTTCAACACAAGAAATTTCCTTCCATTACCTCACCATTCCCTTCTCATTCACTTATGCACCCACTATAATACAATCAATCTAATGTGATATGATTAAATGTAGATGATCCTTGGCATAAATCTGTATGGTGTGGGTGCATCTTCACAGCTTTTAGGTTAGTTGGTCTTGCCTCTGGTACCAGAATAAACCATGTTATGTTTCAGCAGGTCTCTAAAGGTAAAGGTAAATATTTCCCTTGTCCAGTTGTGTCTGACTCTAAAGGGCAGTGCTCATCTCTGTTTTTTTAGCCAAGGGAGCCAGCGTTGTCTGAAGACACTTCTGTGATCATATAGCAAGCATGACTATATGCCGAGGTCTGTGTTGTTGTTGTTAGTTGCGAAGTCGTGTCCGACCCATCACAACCCCATGGACAACGTTCCTCCAGGCCTTCCTGTCCTTGACCATCTTCTGGAGTCCATTTAAGCTCACACCTACTGCTTCAGTGACTCCATCCAGCCACCTCATTCTCTGTCGTCCCCTTCTTCTCTTGCCCTCCATCTTTCCCAGCATTAGGCTCTTCTCCAGTGAGTCCTTCCTTCTCATTAGGTGGCCAAAGTACTTGAGTTTCAACTTCAGGATCTGGCCTTCTAAAGAGCAGTCGGGGTTGATCTCCTCTAGGACTGACCGGTTTGATCGCTTTGCAGTCCAGGGGACTCGCAGGAGTCTTCTCCAGCACCATAGTTCAAAGGCCTCAATTCTTTGGCGAGGTCAGTGGTGGGTTTCAAATATGTGAACAACCAGTTCTCTGTATGGATGCCACTTCCGGAAGTCCATTCTGGGCCTGGGCAACAAAAAATTAGCTACCGGTTCTGCCGAAGTGGTGCGAACTGGCTGAATCCCACCACTGCCCAAGGTGAACGGAACGCTGTTACCTTCCCACCAAAGTGGTACCTATTTATCTACTTGCATTTCCACGCTTTTGAATTGCTGGGTGGGCAGAAGCTGGAACAAGTATAGGGAGCTCACCCATCCCATAGCACCTGGGTCTTGAAACCAGGCTGTCAGCTTTCCAGCTGATAAGCTCAGCGGCTTTAGCCATCTTGCCCCCTAGTTCTAAACAAATGCCGGGGAATTCTCTGGCACCATATACAAATGTCATATTGCACAGCAAATGGTCCAATCCATTGATAAGAATGACCCTATAATTTAAAGAAAATTTCTTCCATCAATTAACGTTTAATCGCTTACTGAGCCCAAAATCAGAGATATTTTCTCAGTTCAGACCTGGAAGATGTAAGATTTAAACTTAGACTCCTTTCCAAAACAAATGGAACCCTTGGTGGATCAAAAGATGTGAAAAATGGCAGAAATGATTGCCAAACACTGCTTCAATCTAAGGCAGACATGTCAAACTCGTGATGTCACGTGACGTCGCACAACGTATCGGGACGGTTTTGCCATTGCCGGTAATGGGGTGGGCGTAGCTTCCGGATGATGCGTCCGGCCCGCGGGCCGGCAGTTTGACACCCCTGATCTAAATGCAAATTGTGTAAAATATTTTACGGGTGTTTCTTGTTTACCTTGGGACTCCCTAGATGCTTTGCCCATTTTCATAAACATAAATTGACCTCACTATTTTACTTTAACACGAATTTGGAAAGTGCTGTATGCTTATTCTCCGCAAGATAAACCACACAGCTATATTTAATAGCCTCCATGGGGGCTCTGGGATTAAACAGGGAGAAAAAAATATACCTGCTTATTTTTCATGAGGTCACTTAAGAATATTTAAGCAACTTGCTCATTGTGACAAATGTTGACTAACTATTGTTGCTGCCTTTTTTTCTTCTGGGTTGTGTGAAATTATCCCTTTCCAGGTCTGCTAGGGATTTCTCAGCTATTTAGCATCACTAGAAAATATGCCCTCGGTTTCACTTTAATAATGAATTATTATTATGAATAAGAAGAGGTCAAGCAGATCAAACCAATGTGCTCTCTCATCTACCTTCCCACTATTAGATGGGGGAAAGAATCTCAAGAAATCCACAATCTTGGTCATAAAAATTAGAGTTGTAACTAGGGGTCCTTGGTGCTCTCTGAGCTTGCTTGTTTACTTGCTGACCTTTCATTACCTTAACTAGGTAACATCATCAGTGCTAATCATCAATGTCTACAAGAAAACAAGCAAGCTCAGAGAGCACCAAGCACCCCACAATGGTCTTCTTCTTCTTCTTCTTCTTCTTCTTCTTCTTCTTCTTCTTCTTCTTCTTCTTCTTCTTCTTCTTCTTCTTCTTCTTCTTCTTCTTCTTCTTCTTCTTCTTCTTCTTCTTCTTCTTCTTCCCCTTCTTCTTCTTCTTCTTCTTCTTCTTCTTCTTCTTCTTCCCTTCTTCTTCTCTTCTTCTTCTTTCTTCTTTTCTTCTTCTCTTCTTCCTTGCTTTCCTTCTTACTTCTTCTTCTCTTCGTCTTCTTCTTCTTCTCTTCTCTTCTTCTTCTTCTTCTTCTGTCTTCTTTCTTCCTTCTCTTCTTCCCCTTCATTCTTCTGTCTTTCTTCTTTCTTCTTCTTCTCTTCTTCTCTCTTCTTCTTCTTTCTTCTTTCTTCTTCTTCTTTTCTTCTTCTTCTTCTTCTGCTTCTTCTTCTTCTTCTTCTTACTTCTTCTTCTTCTTCCTCCCTCCTTCCTCCTCCTCCTCCTCCTCCTCCTCCTCCTCCTCTCCTCCTCCTACCTCCTCCTCCTCCTCCTCCTCTCCTCCTCCTCCTCCTCCTCCTCCCTCCATCCTCCTCCTCCTCCTCCTCCCCTCCTCCTCACTCCACAATCCCTCTTCCTTCTAGCACTGATGATGTTACCTAGTTAGGGTAATGAAACATCTGCAATAAAACAAACAAGCTCAGAGAGCACCAAGGACCCCTCATTTCAACCCTGAACTACAAATATTCTCCTTCAGAGTTGTAACTCTTTGTGGTACACGATTGTGTTTCATGTGATGTTAGCTATAACCATTTATTCACCTTGCCTTTCCAAGAGAGTGGAGAACAGAGCCTAAACATTCAATTTTTTCAAATTTTCCCATTGTACGTAGTCCTTGACTTACAATCACAACTGAGACTAAAATTTCTGTTCCTAAGCAACGTTTGTTAAGTGAATTTTTCCCCAATTTATGACTTTTCTTGCCACCATTTTTAAGGGGATCACTGCAGTTGTTAAGTTAGTGACACGATTGTTAAGTGAATCTGGGTTTCCTATTGACTTTTCCTTGTCAGAAGATCGCAGAAGTAATCACATGATCCCGGGACTCTGTAACCATCATAGCTATGAACCAGTTGCCAAGCATTTAAATTTTGATCACATGACCATGGGGTTGCTGCTACAGTCATAAGTGTGAAAATTAATCATAAGTCCCTTTTTTCAGTGCTCTTGTAACTTCAAACAGTCACTAAATGAATGTCTGTAAATCAAAGCCTATCGACAGACATGATAGCAGTGTTCCAATATTTGAGGGGCTGCCACAAAGAAGAGGGGGTCAAGCTATTCTCCAAAGCACCTGAAGGCAAGACAAGAAGCAATGGATGGAAACTGACCAAGGAGAGAAGCAACCTAGAACTAAAGAGGAATTTCCTGACAGTGAGTACAATTAATCAGTGGAACGACTTGCCTCCAGAAGTTGTGAATGCTCCAACACTGGAAATTTTTAAGAAGAGACTGGACAACAATTTGTCTGAAATGGTATAGAGTTTCCTGCCTGAGCAGGGGGTTTGACTAGAAGACCTTCATGCTCCCTTCCAACTCTGTTATTCTGTTACGTATGAATTCATTATGCTGTGAGAAGGGGGGAGAAGTCTATGCAATGCCATCAAGATAGCAATCTGTTGATGGTTTCCCATTTTAATCTCACCTACATTGACTCACTAGAAACCAACAGATGCACATTCCAATAAAGGAAAACCTAATTGCCCTGAATCAAAGAAGGGGACGTTTTCTTTGCAAATGAACTTATGTGATTTACTAGTGTCAGATAGAATTCATGGCCCTGAAATATGTATTTGTTATTGCAATCAGTGTATTTCCTGCCCATAACTTAAAACACATGTGCCAGAATAAAATGACCAGACCAATATAATTTAAATGCAAAACAGCTCCACTCGCAAGAAACCAATATGATTTATTATTACCAATAAACGCTATTGCCATCAGCCTGATTCATTATCAATCTGGCCAAAATACTGTGTGCACTAATCAATATGAAATAAGGGTTTGTTTATCATGCCACATGAACACCAGTCTATTATTCTCGTCTTTAAAGGTTGGCTGCAGCCTAAGTTAATCACAGGTAGCTCCTAATGAAATCAATAGACTTAAGGTCATTTTCCCCTAACGTTTCCCATTGATTCCAATGAGATCTCATTGTGTTTAATTTAGTTTGGATCCATTCCTGTGCATTTTCTTCGAGAGCTAAATTGATGGAATCAGACAGGCCTTGAATGGGAGGCTATCAGAAAATCCCAGGGCTTTAAGCTACAATAAGAAATTAAAAAAAAGAAAGAAAGAAGACAATGGTAGACCATCTTCATAATGTTGTCAAGATGCGTTCATGTACTCACCAGGATTTGAGATGAACTTGAATGAACCTTCACTTTTATCAGTCTTTATGTATTTTGGACCCAATCTATTATACAACAGTATCTTGGTACTCAGCTGCTTTGAAACTCATCGAATTTGGTACGCAACACATTATGACATGAAAATTTGGTCCTGGTACTCATTGTTTGTTTGGTACTCAATGCACAAACTAGAATTTGTTGTGTCAGCTGCCTTGTGACTCACTGCATTATTCCTTATGGGAAAATTTTGTTTGGTACTCATTGTTTTTGGTACTCCCCGAAGTAATTAACGATGAGTACCAAAGTACCATGGTATTATATTGTTCAATGTAACAACCGGGAAGCTCAGTAGGCTTATCAAAGTAGGTTCCAGTTAAAATGTTGTAGTAGGTATGCAAAAGTAGTTTATGTAAAGAGAAATTGCCAACTGACCCAGATATTGATAAAAGAGAAGAATAGATCATCTACCTATCTACCTATCTACCTATGGTAGCTATCTAGCTATCAGCTATCTAGCTATTATTTACCTAGCTATCAACTCTGTCTGTCTGTCTGTCTGTCTGTCTGTCTGTCTGTCTGTCTGTCTGTCTGTCTGTCTGTCTGTCTGTCTATCTATCTATTATCTTTCTATCTATCTATCTATCTATCTATCTATCTATCTATCTATCTATCTATCTATCTATCTATCTATCTATCTATCTATCTATCTATCTATCTATCTATCTATCTTTACTTAACCCAGATCTTATCTGTTCTTTTATAGATCTTTTTTTTAAAAAAAAAAATCACTTGGGCAGTTTGCCTCTATAGAATATTTGGGTGCAGTTTCCAGTTATTTCAGTAACTAGTGATCAGGCATCTCAAGTGTTAAAAAGAAATATTCTGATCCTCCTACAGAAACAAATTAAAAAAAAATAGTCTAGAAATAATGAAAGATGTTCTCCTATCTCTATATTATGTGTTGATTATATTGTGCTAACTGAAGCAAAATCACATTGAGTATTAGCAGCAAGCACTGGAACAGCATTATGCTTCACAGGGACTCAAATGGGAGTCTATAACATTTGAGGGAAAATAATGTCGTGATACCATTCTGAATAAAATGCAATTTATTTGCTGAAAATGACTCCTGTCTGGGCCCCTTCTTTATAATCTTTCATGACAGGAGATATTCTTATCTGCAGTTTAATCTGCCAGAACCTTTCCTAACATAATATACATCTTGCAATTCCCAATTTTAGCACAAAATAAACTTTCTTTATACTCTCAAAATGACATGAAGGGGAACAGATACGTGTGTGTGTGTGTGTGGGGGGGGAAATCAGTTGTTCAAATTATTCCGGAGAGTTATCATGCCAGAGATCACTATTTTGGAGTCGCATTAGATGGGAGGGTGTGAAATATGCAGTGTGAGTGAAAAGTCCTTCCACGCTTAGAAGACAAATACAGCTTCTGAGGCGACAGTTCATTCACAAGCATCGAAAATGTGGTTTGACTATGTATAGATTAGTGACAAAGAAAAGTTCCTCAGAGCAGCATAGAAACTAGCTCTGTATTTCGGGCAACAAACCAGCTTGCTGACTTGTTGTCTTTCTCCTTTCCTGGATACTGAACCAAAACTAGCTTTGGGGTTATAGCCCTGTTGACCCAATGAGTATCCTTGTTTTCTTTTCAGAGAACAGAATGCCTTTTAAACTCAACTGACCTTAAACTTAAACTGACATTCAGTAGGGATATCAAGACGCATGGCAAATCTAGACAGCATACTAAAAAGCAGAGACATCACCTTGCCAACAAAAGTGCATATCGTCAAGGCCATGGTTTTCCCAGTTGCAATGTATGGCTGTGAAAGTTGGACCATAAGAAAGGCTGAGCGCCAAAGAATTGAGGCCTTTGAACTATGGTGCTGGAGAAGACTCCTGCGAGTCCCCTGAACTGCCAGGCAATCAAACTGGTCAGTCCTAGAGGAGATCAACCCCGACTGCTCTTTAGAAGGCCAGATCCTGAAGTTGAAACTCAAATACTTTGGCCACCTAATGAGAAGGAAGGACTCACTGGAGAAGAGCCTAATGCTGGGAAAGATTGAGGGCAATAGAAGAAGGGGACGACAGAGAATGAGGTGGCTGGATGGAGTCACTGAAGCAGTAGGCGTGAGCTTCAATGGACTCGAGAAGATGGTAGAGGACAGGAAGGCTTGGAGGAACATTGTCCATGGGGTCGCGATGGGTCGGACATGACTTCGCAACTAACAACAAAGGGATGTCAAAGAAATGCACTCATATTTATAGGAACCTTACCATGTTCCCTCTTCTCTCCCACTCCTTCATCCATTCTCTGTCACTGCTTCCTTCACAAAGGAAGGTTTCTCCTCCCTGCTTACCTGCCATGTCTCCTCCATCCACCCATTTATCTCCCTCCCCCATTCAACATGCAATGTGCTTTCATTTCAGAGCTCACCTCCCAGACCCATCCTGCCTCCGTGTTCTCTTCTTCCTCTCTCTCTCTCTCTTTCTCTCTCTTTTGAAAATCTGCATATTTCAGAGAAAGTTGTCAAAATTCTATCTCAAGTCCTTTAAACCAAATCAAGATTGGTGCAGCCAGAACCTATCCCAGAATAGAATAGAATAGAATAGAATAGAATAGAATAGAATAGAATAGAATAGAATAGAATAGAATAGAATAGAATAGAATAGAGTAGAGTAGAGTAGAGTAGAGTAGAGTAGAGTAGAGTAGAGTAGAGTAGAGTAGAGTAGAGTAGAGTAGAGTAGAGTAGAGTAGAATAGAATAGAATAGAATAGAATAGAATAGAATAGAATAGAATAGAATAGAATAGAATAGAATAGAATAGAATAGAATAGAATAACAGAGTCAGAAGGGACCTTAGAAGTCTTCTAGTCCAACCCCCTGCTCAGGCAGGGAAACCCTATACCATTTCAGACAAATGGCTGTCCAATCTCTTCTGTGTTGGAGCATTCACAACTTCTGGAGGCAAGTTGTTCCACTGATTAATTGTTCAAAGTGTCAGGAAATTTCTCCTTAGTTCTAGGTTGTTTCTCTTCTTGATTAGTTTCTATCCATTGCTTCTTGTCCTGCCTTCAGGTGCTTTGGAGAATAGCTTGACTCCCTCTTCTTTATGGCAGTCCCTGATATTGGAACATTGCTATCATGTCATCCCTAGTCCTTCTCTTCATTAAACAGACATAATGCAATTCCAGCAACCGTTCTTTATATATTTTAGCCTCTAGTCTCCTGATCATCTTTGTTTCAATCCACTCAAGGTGGGGGCAAAAGATATAGAAGACATCTATCCATATATTTAATTATAAGGAAGACATTTTGAAAGAAAGAAAAAACTTTAATTGGGGTAAATAATCACCCATCTGGTGAGGATTCTCTCACTTTTCCCCATAGTTTACTTTTGGAAATTGAGAAAAAAAACACACATCGTTTTAAAATCAACAGGCAGTACATAGACTTCAGCCTTTACACAGACCCCTTCCCCTTTAGGAGTTGAATAATTTAACAGTTGTCTATGGTAAATCTTCTGAGACAAAAGCCTGCTCGGTCATGTATAATTATTACTTTTTTCTCATTCTGCAGGATTCTGTAGTTACTTTAACCGTGGTTTTCATGAAGCTTACTAATAATCTTCAAAAGGCCTAAGAGGTTGAGAGTTGTCTGGATCACATCTATTACCTATCTTTAAATAAAGATCTGATGGATGCTGCTCACCATGCTTATTTTTGTTGTTGTTAGTTGTGAAGTCATGTCCAACCCATCACGACGCCATGGACAACGTTCCTCCAGGCATTCCTGTCCTCTGCCATCTTCTGGAGTCCATTTAAGCTCACGCCTACTGCTTCAGTGACTTCATCCAGCCACCTCATTCTCTGTCGTCCCCTTCTTCTATTGTCCTCCATTTTTCCCAGCATTAGGCTCTTCTCCAGTGAGTCCTTCCTTCTCATTAGGTGGCCAAAGTATTTGGGTTTCAACTTCAGGATACTGCCTAATAATGAAATAAAGAGTATGAGATGGAAAACCGCCATGCAAAGGTGGACTTTAAATATTCCAAGGGGGTATATCAGCGATGGAATTGGATCAGAATGTCTGAGAGAAAGTGAAAGTTTACATTTCTCTCTACTGCAGATTCAATTAAATATTCAAGATCTGAGGAGGTGAGAGCCCAAGGTCGGCAATTAACAGCTAAACTCTTCCTTGTGATGGAATATTGAAGAAGACCAGAATCCACAAGTAATATTTCTGAGGAGAAAAAAAAAAGAAACATGCCTCATCCCTTCTTTAAAAAAAAGAATAATAAATTATAATGATGTCCAGATGTTGACTAATTGAAAATCGCCGGTGAGAGGCCAATACATTATTTCTCAAACTACTATCAAAAGACGGAAAAAAAGAGAACGTTCAATTCAGTGCTTATTCGATTGGATTTAATTCAGTTATGTCTGGCTTTATTTCCCCTGCTTTGCTTTCTTCTCTATTGATCTGAGCCTTTGAATGCATCTGGGATGGAGGAGAAGCAGGACTTTGCTTGTGTAACTATATTAAATAATGGATGGAACCTCTCTGTTTATCCCAGTGAGAAAGCAAATTTAATCAGCAGTGGATACCGTCTAAACAGTTTGTGCTGGAATTGAGAGGTGTATTAAAAGAGTAATTTATTGGAACTTAAAATCAATACACTTTTGCCATTGTTGCATTGTCTTTGGTGGTTTGTAAACCCGGCAGGGAGAAAGATCCTAAATTGGCTTAAGGATAGCTGGTCATATTTTGTCTGACCCTTTGGCTGTTTATTAGAATTCAATAGGAATTTCTCCAAAGAATTGTGGTATAACAAGATGCGCCATTGCAATATTATAAGAAATACTGAATGTTTTCTTCTAAAGGCTGTTCATTTCTTCTTCTTCTTTTTTTAATACCAATCTATTTTCATTTGAAATTGCCTTTTTTCTTCCAGTGGGGTCTCATAAATTGGGAGCAAGATTAGGGCTGCAGGATGCTTTGAACAGGCGCATTGTTTAGAAACATAGGACTCTGTTGCTACCTGACATAGTTTCAAGGTGTTCTCGTCTCCTGTTTTGGTCAGCGAGGCAAACTAACCAAATGACTCCACTTTGGACTGTTGCAGAGCCCTTGCAGAATCCAAGAGGAGAATGAATTCCCACCATCACAACTCACAAAAATGCCATGTGAGAATGGATGGTTTTGAAACAGCTGTGTGCCTTGTAAAGGTTTTCATTTATCTTTGAGGCAGATGCACTCCTACTTTGTATGTGCATCTATGACTTTATTATTTAACAGAATAAGAGAATTGGAAGGGAACTTGCAGGTTTTCTAGTTCAACCCCCCCCCCTCAAGCAAGACAGCCTATATCACTTCAGATAATGGTTGTCCAATCTCTTAAAAACCTCCACTGTTGGAGCACCCACAGATTCTGAAGGCAAGCCATTTCCACTGATTAATTGTTCAAACTGTCAGGAAATTTCTTCTTAGTTCTAGGTTGCTTCTCTCCTTGATTAGTTTCCATCCACTGCTTCTTGTCTTTCCTTCAGGTGCTTTGGAGAATAGGTTGACCCTCTCTTCTTTGTGGCAGCCCCTCAAATATTGGAACACTGCTATGATGCCACTCCTAGTCCTTCTTTTCATTAAAGTAGATAGACCCAATCCCAACCCAATTCTTCATATGTTATAGCCTCCAGTCCCCTAATCATCTTTGTTGTTCTCTGCACTCTTTCTAGAGTTTCAACATTTTGTTTAATATTGTGGAGACCAAAACTAGATGCAATAGTCCAAGTTGGTCTTACCAAGGCATTATAAAATGGTACTAACATTTTGTGTGATCTTGATTCTATACCTCTGAGTATTTCTTTCTCTTTCTCTTTACACATATACATACATGAGCTCACATACCATAAATATATTCAAAACCAACAAATTATCAAAACCGATCTGTTTGGCCCATCACATATTTATGGAACTTGATGAGCTGGGCAAAAACTGATGGCATCTTCAGTAGTGGATTTAGAGAAACTAAAGTTGTCTTATCAAAGCTCTCTTTATATTCTTTGAATTTTCTTGGGGTTGGCTTTCCTAATCTGGAATGAATAATCTTTCCTTAAATAAAAATCTTTGGAAATTCTTATATATTATCCAAAGGGTGACATGAATTGTAATAATTTAATAAACTACACTTAGTGTGAAGGTCATACACTCTCATCATATACAGGTCCAGAGAAGATGGCATCTCATGCAAGCAAGTCCTATAAGATATGAACTATCCTTTTGTATTTTTGGCCCATTTAATCTGTGAAATTTTAAATAATGTAGTTTGACTGTCTCTATGATGAGTTAATTTGTAACTCACATATTTTCCTTTTTTTTCCCCTATTTTCAACTAAAGATGGAATTAAATGATCCAGATTATTTTCTCTTACTTATACCATCCTACGTCTTGAATATTTAATTGAATCCGCAATGGAGAGAAATGTAAACAGTTTTGATTAGAGAGTTCTATAACCTGTCACTTGTATTGCAATTATTCATTAAATCTGTCCCTAGTTTTAATACATTGGAGGTTCTGGGGATGAATTTCATGTTTGATGGGTTGTTTGTAAAAGATGGAACTCATCATTACAAAATGAAATTAGAAAAGCTTCCAGCTTGTTGTCATGATTAACTATAAATAAATGTTAGGTCAAGCTCTGTTCTTCATTGGTATCAATCTTGCTCTCTTTTTCTATCAGAAAAGGATAGATAGTGGTGTTCCAATATCTCAGGGGCTGCCCACAAAGAAGAGGGGCTCAACCTATTCTCCAAAGCACCTGAAGGCAGGACAAGAAGCAATGGATGGAAACTAATCAAGGAGAGAAGCAACATTGAACTAAGGAGAAATTTCCTAATGGTGAGAACAATCAGCCAGTGGAATGTCTTGCCTTCAGAAGTTGTGGGTGCACCATCACTGGAGGCCACAGTTACTAAGCAAAGGGCCCACATAACCAGTTGCAGCTTCCATTCTGATTCTCTTGGAAGTTGTGGGAAATTGGAGGATTCATTGAGTGTTAGATGTAGCACAGCGGTAGACAACATTGTTGAGATTAGGATTGCCTAACCTTTTAGACATTTTGCAGAAGGCCTTCAAGTGATGCTTTGGCCTCTTTTGTCTGCAAGTTGAGCCATGGCAACTGGACTTTTTTTTATTATTATTGCTTCGGAACATTTTGATGTTTATCCAAGTATCTTCTTAATTCTGAGCATTGATTAGGGGGACCCCATATATGTCCTCCAGTTTAGGTTCCTCCTAGCCAACTTGCTCAAACTGAAGAAGCTACTTGGATAAGAAGCAAAACTTTTCGCACCCACAAGAAAAGAGCTGCTGTTTGATGTGACTCAACCTCCAGACAATTCTACCTGGATGAATGAAAATCTTCATTGACATTCAGCCCACAGGAGAACTTTTAAGGAATTTTGGAGTGGTTTCAAGCAACAACAACTTGCAATGAGAAGAGGAAAGATAATTGTGTTGTGGAATCAGGGTTTAAGCAAAAACCTTTCAGTTTAAATAATGGTTAATGTTTCTTCAATGTAATACACGTACGGTGCACATTTAGCTAAAATATTGTTCTGCCCTTGCACATAAGTGGCCAGGTCTCCATGAGAGGAATGACTTTGTAAAATGCACAATTTCCTCCTAAAAAATAAATAAATGGTTATGTCTAATTGATTTAACTAACTTTCCTCCTAAGCTGTTTCTGCCTGGTGAGTTTCTGTTTCTGGATATGTTCCTCCTTTTCGCCACATTGTGAGGTTAAGTGAAACAACCCGTGTTTGAGAAAAGAACGGCAACAAGCTGTGTATTCCAAAATTCTCAGTCATGGAGTGCCATCAACATGATGTATTGTTCTTTATTTTACTGGTATGGCAGGCCTGATGTCACAACGAAATGGACTGTAACGGCTAATCATCCGTGCCTGATTCAACTTCCGATAACTTTGAGAAAATGTGGGGGTGAAATGCGACTTGGAAAAGGGAACGGTTTAAATATTTTTTTCTTCCCGTGCAACAAAAGACGTCAGCGCCAAAGCTTCAGAGCAGTTTGAGCATCAGCACAAATGCACTATGGATTAATTGCGATCTTGCATCCTAAATCGCAAATAAACCAGAATGAAACGAAATAATCATGCAATGCCAGCAGAATTTTTTTTAAAAATCAACCTGCGAAATCATCAACTGTTGATGGATATTAACTGTTGCTGAATAAAACTTAGTAACAGGGTGTTCAGCAGCCGTTATCTTTCCTGAAAGGAGAAGATTGACATAAAGTCCATCAGAGCAATCTGTAGCATAAAGTAACGGGGGGAAATTTAAAACTCCTCTTTACATTGTGAGATAACTATGTATGTGTATGTATGCATGTGGGTATATACACCGTACACACACACACATATACATATATACTGTATAATATCTATCTCTATCTCTATCTCTATCTCTATCTCTATCTCTATCTCTATCTCTATCTATCTATCTATCTATCTATCTATCTATCTATCTATCTATCTATCTATCCAGTGCTTTTTTTGTAAAAAGAAAAGGTGCCAGAACTCACACATGTCATACAACCCGCCTTGCCTACCCTACAAGGTTCCATCCAAAAAAGGTGCCGGAACTCTGTTCTGGGCGTTCTATGACAAAAAAAGCTCTCTCTCTCTCTCTCTCTCTCTCTCTCTCTCTCTCTCTCTCTCTCTCTCTCTCTCTCTCTCTCTCTCTCTCTCTCTCTCTCTCTCTCACATCTATCTATCTAATTATTTTCATATCTGTAAGATCATGTTTTCATCATTACCAATCCTTAAAGATTCTTTAAAGAAAATAATTGTTTTTTTCCAAAGCTGCCTTCTTCTTCTTCTTGTTGTGCCATATCCGTTATCGGACGTTGGCGATCATGTTGGCAATCCTGTTTTTATCAGCAGCCGCACGAAAAAATGCTGCTGAGTTTTGTCCAAACCAGTCCCTTAGATTTTGAAGCCAAAGCTGCCTAGACTGAAATATTAGAAACCAGTTCTGGTGCTACTGTACGTTGCAAAGTTACAGAGAGAACTAGGATTGGAATCTTGGCTGCAAATTTCTTACTCAATTGTTAGTTTTAGGAAAAATAGGCGAATTAATGCATTTGAGGTTCAGCCCTACACATTTACTGCTTAATATAATACCATAATTTGGCACCCTGCTTGTGGCCCACAGGAAGTTCCTTCTGGTTAGGTCAAGCATTGCAGCAAAAAGTCAGAAAGAGCAGGGCATAAGAAATGATGCTGTGACATGTAGAGATGCCTGGCAACATCTTGAAACAACAACGAAAAATGAATTATATTCATGGTAGGCGTAATGTAAGCATACTGTACATCAGAAGGACCAAGAGTCCTAATATTACACTGTAGGTTTAAAGTTGCAAACACATTGAATTTCAGAAGTTTACCACTAGACTATCTTGGAGATGTGAAAACTATGGATGAGACATTTGTAGGAGCCACTGATTCATGGATGTTAACATTTTAAATATGTGGCCTGCCACATTTTATTATCCTCTGTATAGTATCAACCCACAGAAATCCTTTCAATCAAGGTGGTACAACTATCTGGAACATTGCTTGAAATTAAGGCTGATCTTCTTCACAACATCAATCCGTCTGGACTGAAACACTGGAGAAGAGCTTGGTCCTTTACAAATGTGCAAAGGCATCAAACGGGCTTTTCTAGTCATCTGACATTTCTGGACCAGGAGAAGTCTATTCAATAGTGTATGTTCTTCAGTTTGACATGAGTGAAGGTCTTTCCTGGGCTCAGTTGCCTTGCTGATGTGGCGATAAGGCAATGGATGCTTTATCCAGAAGAATTAAGAGCTTCTTATATCTGATATACTGTATTCCCATTTCTGTTTCTACAGTGCTTATTGATCTCACGAGGAAAAGCATCACATTCTTTGAAGCAGAGATGCAGGATACTTTTCAGACGGGAAAACCATGGTTACTCACAATATCCACTTAATTATCCCGAAGGTGCTTTTTCACAAGGCAACTGGACTTTCTTGTTTTTCTTTGAAGATGTTTCACTTCTCATCCAAGAAGCTTCTTCAGAGCTGAAGAAGACGGAAAGAAAAACAGGAAAGTCCAGACAGGAATGTCTCTCTCTCTGGACTGTTTTTTTTCCTCCAACTTACTAACAGAAGAAACAAGAGTATATGTGTGATCATCTCAATTCTAGTGTCTGAACCTATAAGGGGCATTACTGAATTCCCAGTCATGAACACTCAAGGCAGAGCAATTGAGGGTGCTACTGTGTCTGCCCTTTTGTGGAAGGATATAAGTCCATCATAAAAAATATTTGGCAATGATGACAGTAGATACTTGAGCTCACTGTAGCAGAGCTGTGAGGTGTGACATCTATTCCTTTGTACATAGAGGTTGAAAATTCTCAGCTTGAACTTGCTCTTGGTTTCATCTAAACATAGCAGTAATAGGAACCGTTTGAATGTTATCTGTTTCTCCCCTTGGGATACTGTATCAGTCTATCAACAAAAGCTGGCCTAGGACTTTGCACCCATCAATTCATTTAAGCCAGTTCTTTAACCAGCAAAGCCTCAGGTGGGCCTGCAGATGAAAGCTATACATAGCCACTACATCTGGTGCACTTTTAATAACTGTAGTCCATCTGCAAGATTTCAAATTTCTGCTGTTACGTTATCAATAAGTAGTACAGAAATATTACTTGCTGGAAATGATGCAATGCTAAGATATTTTTTTTCCCCCTTAGATTCCAGAAACAGGGAAGGGATGAATGGAATACCTGAAGCATAAATCAATGGGTAACAGTCCAGAGGATTCAAAAAGACTGTTCCTTGCACATTGTTAATATGTAACTATTGAAATTAGTTATTGTAAATCATTCTACATTATTTTATTAATATCTAGTTATATCGGAATTATCAAACACATTTCTTTCATTAGCAAGTGACTTTCAGTTCACAATGTGAGAGGACTCAGGTTGGCTGAAATTAATACTTTTTTTCGATTCTTATTTGGTGTAAAGCCTGCTCAGTTTTATTTTCTTGGAGCTTGGTGTACATTTGATAGTCTTGCAACCTGCAGAGCACATGATCAGTTTGAAATAAAAATGCAGCATGAGTTTAAACAATCTTTTATAAGATTGTGCAGGTAGAAATTTAGTTATCTGCTAACACTGACCTTTCTCAAATGTTCTTATGCACTCCTCGGCTCAAGAAAAGCACATCAAAATGTATTTAAAGGTTATTTTGTAAGCTAAATAAACTTTATAGCATTGTTATGCAAAAAAAAAAATTCAACAGGCATGCATTTAAGTATGCATTTTCATGTAGTTGGTCTGGCTAGATGGAAATTCATTCTCCATGTAGAGCACCTAATAGTTTAACATTCAGCGTGGAGAAGAAATTAAGGAGATGAGTTTCTGTTCCTTATACAGTCAAACAATACAATTTGGGCATATTTATCATTTGAACCATTTTAGGTATTATTAAAAATATTGGTAATCCTAAATGTTCCCATAAAATCCCCTATGGCAAAGACTGAAGGACAAAGGGAAGACCCAAAGAAAACAGATGATAAGGTAGATTTTGGAAGAAACCAGTCTACAAGTTCAGTGAGCACACTAGAACACAGGACCCACAAGTTGACTACAACTTGTACTACAACTCATCTCTAGTGGTGGGATTCAAATATGTGAACAACCGGTTCTCTGTGTGGATGCCACTTCCGGAAGTCCATTCTGGGCCTGGGCAACAAAAAATTAGCTACCAGTTCTCCCGAACTGGTGTGAACTGGCTGAATCCCACCATTGGAGACAACACACAACAACATTCTCACTTTAGGATCCAGAGGTTTATTTAAATTTAACACACAATTCAGTACTTACATTTCAACAATTTATTGCAATAAGGACCAAATGGACCAGCAGTCGTTACGTATGATGGCTGAGCCAAGTGGCAACACCCAAATCTTTGAAGCAGGCTTTATACCTTAACATTGTGCCCACATCTAGCATTCTGGTGCCACCCAATAGCCATTCCATTTCCCTGACCTCCAGGTCAGCTCCCTATTCCTGGAACTGACCACTGTGCTAGTTCCTTATTCTTATTCCGTTGGCCTAGTTACTGAGCCAGTTTCCTGTTCTTCCTTGTCCTTGCTCGGACCACTATTTTCCTCACTACCATTTCTACTTGTGTCATTGTACCCGTGAACAAGGCTCAGTTCCTCAATTCCTATGCTATCTGGTTCCGCACTCTGTTCCCTGTGGAGAAATGTGTGCCCACCACAATCTTTCAACATCTACTGCAAAGGTCACAGTTCTTCCTTTTACTAAGTATGTCTCAGCAGACACCGGTCTTTATTTTAATTGACTATCAAAGAAATATGTTTGATTTATACAGAAAGGATTATTAAGATTTTTTTTCCCCTTTCACAGTAAAAAGGAACTGGACAGCCATTTGTCTGAAATGGTATAGGGGGTTGAGCAGAGGGTTGGACTAGAAGACCTCCAAGGTCCCTTTCAATTCTGTTATTCTGTGACACATCTGCAGTTATGCAGGAAAAACCACGTCTCTGGGAGTTTTATTCCAGTTTAAGTATCACAGCTGTTATATTTGCACCACCTCCTGAAAGACTACTATTCATGCCGTTTGCCCACACTTTTCAAGTGCAGTTGTGAGCACAGCCAAGCCCCAGGTTAACAATAGACTTGAGTCAGTGGTGGGATTCAAATATGTGAACAACCGGTTCTCTGCGTGGATGCCACTTCCGGAAGTCCATTCTGGGCCTGGGCAACAAAAAAATTAGCTACTGGTTCTGCCGAACTGGTGCGAACTAGCTGAATCCCACCACTGGTCTGAGTGAATTTAGTGATAAATGAGCAATCCATTTATCTGCCAGCTGATTGGTAGTTCAAACTGTCCAGGGTGCCTCCTTAGCATCAGTGATACTTTCTTGTTCACTTGGAAGAAGGTAAGGGTCTGCATGAAACATGGCAACTGAAATGTGGCACCTTCCATTGCTAGTCCCTCTCAAAACAAGAAGTAACAGATGGAAGCTTATCAAGAAAAGAATCCAACCTAACAGAGTTCCCCAAACTTTCCAGCTTTGCAGCCTGGCTTGGGGCGGTGGGAGAGGGGATGGTTATGCATGAGTGGTGGGCAAGCACTTGCCTGCTGCTCACATGAATGGAGCACGTACCCCCGTGCTTGCCCGCTCCTCATGCAAGAAGGGATGTGTTCTCGCCCGCTATTTCTGTGGCTTGATTCTAGAGGGCTCAAGGCCTGATAGTGGACTGAGGGGGACCCCTGCAATCTAAAATTAAGGAGAAATTTCCTGTCAGTGAGAACAATTAACCAGGGGAACAACTTGCTTTTAGAAGTGGTGGGTGCTCCATCACTGCAGGTTTTTAAGAAGAGATTGGATAGCCAGTTGTCTGACATGGTATAATGTCTCCTGCTTGAGCAGGAGCTGGACTAGAAGACCTCCAAGGTCCCTTCCAACTCTGCTCTTCTATTCTGTTCTGTTCTATCTTAAGAAATCAGGGTGGCCAAATGTATTTCAGAACCAAGTAAAAAAGTGTACTATATCTATATCTATACATCTATATCTATATCTATATCTATAATCTATATATAATCTATATGTGTGTGTGTGTGTGTGTGTGTGTGTGTGTTTGTGTGTGTGTGTGTATCTATCTATCTATCTATCTATCTATCTATCTATCTATCTATCTATCTATCTATCTATCTATCTATCTATCTATCTATATCTATATTTATCTATCTATATCTATATCTATATCTATATTCTTAATTATACTAAAAATCCGAATCCCAGGTAAACACATGTCGTAAAGCAAATAAGTAAAAACGATCACCGGGATGAAAATCTTAAAACAAAGATTGTTTAATTTACAAAGCTGAGCTTTCGTCGGCCACACTGCCGACATCATCAGAGCATATAACGTAAGATTTGGGAGTCCGTTCTTATATGACTGGCTGTCTCTGTGCCCGGGCTCTCGACCTAGTCATCAGTCCGCTCATCGGCGCTGGGCGCACCGTTCTTAAAGGAGCCATTTCCACAGGTATCCTCTCTCCTCCAGTTGCTGTTGTTCTTAGGGTATGTGTGGGGCAGTTTTTGCACCTGATCCTATATACCACCGAGGATTGCTCCCCGGTGGGAAGTGGATCTGAACTGCCCCTGTAACTATGTTGGAGAAACCTCCAAGAGACTTAGAACCAGGGTCCACGAACATGAGTTGGTGATTAAGAGGCAGGAACAGCACTCGCAGGTGTGGACCCACATGGCCAACCATGGCCATGAGTTTGACCTCACCAACGTGGAGACTTTATCCCGTGATGCCACCAAGGGAGGCCGCCTGCTCAAAGAAGCCTGGATGTCGGATAAAAACTCCATCAACCAGCATATAGAGCTTGGCCCTGCGTACCAAATGTTAAAGGGGTGGGGAAGGCATCATACCAACTGGCAACATAAACAACCTGCCCGTACCAGACATAACTGGAAGGATGGAACAACAGAAAGGATGACCACCACGTCCACCGGAGAGAGCAACGAACCAGAAGCACACCCCACAAGCAAGACAACGCCCCAGACCCAGCGGGGCACAAAAAGGAAAGGGGGGGCGATCGAACATTACCAGATAAAGACCAGACAATAGGGACGCGACCACACTCAGCGACGAAGGAAACAACGAACAGCGTGTGCAAACCGTGAGATGATTATTTCCTGTGCCCCCGCACACGCACTGAAGAAACTACACGCCCCACGGGTAGTTCAGGGACATGTAGACAGACTAAAATGAATGGGACCATGGGGATGGGGGGGAGAGAAACAAGAACGGGTTGATACCCGATCCCCCGGCACGAAACGGGAGGAGCAGGAGCGATCTGACACCCGACCCCCTAACGCTAGCACACCCTAAGAACAACAGCAACTGGAGGAGAGAGGATACCTGTGGAAACGGCCCCTTTAAGAACAGTGCGCCCGTCACCGATGAGCAGACCGACGACTAGGTCGAGAGCCCGGGCACAGAGACAGTTAGTCATATAAGAACGGACTCCCAAATCTTACGTTATATGCTCTGATGATGTTGGCAGTGTGGCCGATGAAAGCTCAGCTTTGTAAATTAAACAATCTTTGTTTTAAGATTTTCATCCCGGTGATCGTTTTTACTTATTTGCTTTACAACATGTGTTTACCCGGGATTTGGATTTTTTGTATAATTAAGAATATATATATATATGTATATGTATATCTATATCTATATGTATATGTATATCTATATCTATATCTATATCTATATCTAATCTATATCTATATCTATATCTATATCTATATCTATCTATCTATCTATCTATATCTATATCTATATCTATATCTATATCTATATCTATATCTAATCTATATCTATATCTATATCTATATCTATATCTATATCTATATCTATCTATCTATCTATCTATATCTATATCTATATCTATATCTATATCTATATCTATATCTATATCTTGACTATTCTGAAAATTAAAATGGCACTAATCAGGAGGGGAGGAAATAATAACAAATATGAGAAAGAAAAGGAAAGCAGGTGAACCGAAGTAAAATAAATAACAAATGATTAAGACCTGAATAAAATGGAGACACGTGAGTATAAAAAATGTGCATTGTAATAGCCCAAATGGCATAATAAAGCAACAAATTTCTTCTGATGATTCAGTGGCAGCAAATATTATATTTGAAAACTGGGGTTATGCTAAATAAATGACACAAAATCTTCTGTGCTCAAAAGTTCCCTTGGTAACCATGCTAACTCTGTCTATCACAATTTCCAATTTCCTTAGTCCCTGAGACAACCATGCTGTGTTCTACTTTGAGGTCTTCTTTTTTTTTAATAATTCAGAAAGATCTCTGATTTCCTCGCCTAACATAACATCTCCTAGTTGGCATTGAGGTGGTTTCTTGAGAACATCAGGGCTCAGGAAGCAGAGACAGTAGAAAACATATAACAAAGTACGAAAGTTGAAAACTAGTCATAATTTGGGTTGGCAGGAGGGAGGGAAGCATTGTTCTCATCCCTTTGACATCCGCTGCTGATATCTTCATTTGTAAGTTTGCATATCCTGAATCCACAATGAAAGTTCCATAAAAATTCAGATCTCAGCTGGATTCTATACAACAATAAAACCTCCTCTGAGTTATGTTGAGCATCACTGATCATCTCTCTCTCTCTCTCTCTCTCTCTCTCTCTCTCTCTCTCTCTCTCTCTCCTCCTGTAGTTTCCTTGGCAACATCATGGAGGAATTTAACATTGCTTCCTTCCAGATGTTTCTTTCTGTCTTGCCCACAGCACAAGGTTTTTAGGGTGGCATCCCATTTAAATACGAAGAGGTTCAGGGTCAGGTTTTAAAAAGATGGTGACGCCGAAGCTCTGCCTGGTTTTTATCTGCATTACAAATGTGACAGGCCTAAAAACACAGGAAGGATTTTTGATTATACCACTGTGGCCATCATTTTGACTTTGTTTTTTTGTTTTTTGTTTTTTTACTACACTCTGCAGACAACTCTGAGAAAGTCTAAAGCAGGGGTAGGCAACCTTGGCTCTTTTATGACTCGTGGACTTCAACTCCCAGAATTCCTGAGCCAGCATGGCTCAGCATGGAAACCTCTCCATTTCTCCTCAGCATGGCTGGCTCAGGAATTCTGGGAGTTGAAGTCCATGAGTCATACAAGAGCCAAGGTTGCCTACCCCTGGGCTAAAGTCTAATCCTGCTTACCATTTTTTTCTCATCAGCCCATCGAATACCGCTTTCTGCTACAAATCTCCAAATTTGATTTCTAGTTAATCTTAACATTATTCATCCCACAAATTAATATATCCCAATCCTAAAAAAAAAAAAAAGTTCAAACTCCAGAGGATAACTGCATTCTGATTTGTGTAATAGATCAAAAATTTTATTCAAATTGGTTTATTTTAGCTATTAGCAATCATTAATCGGGTAATCATTAATAACTAATCAAGTGATATAATAGCAGGCTTCCCATATTTGAGGAGCTCCTAGAAAGGTGAGGAGGTCAAATTATTTTCCAAAGCACCAAATGCCAAGACGAGAAACAATGGATGGAAACTAATCAAGGAGAAAAGCAATCTAGAATAAAGGAAAAATTTAGCGAGAGCAATCAACCAATAGAACGGCTTGCCTCCAGAATTTGTGGGTGCTCCATCACTGGAGGCTTTCAAAAAGAGACTGGACAGCCATTTGTCTGAAAGGGTTTATGGTCTCCTGCTCGAGCAGGGGGTTGGACTAGAAGACCTTCAAGGTCCCTTCCAACTCAATTATTCTATGTTCTGTGAAAATTGGACGTATAGTGTACAGCTCTGAAGGAGTTAATTCTTAGAGATTTTCACTTCCATTGGGCAGTAATAAGCTATTTTCACAGAAACTGACCACATATTCTATACCAGTGTACTGAAATCCTTGGGGCTTCTGAATAATAACAATAGGCAGGATTTTGCTAATTGCAGAATATTTAGAAACTACTGACCTAGTTAGTTTTTCATCTCTCATGACGTAAACCAGTGGTGGCGAACCTATGGCACGCGTGCCAGAGGCGGCACTCGAGCCCTCTCTGTGGGCACGCCAACCTTGCCTCCCCCCATGGCCCCCTCCTCACCAGCACCCCCCCTGGAGGAGAATCTCCCCCGGGCACGGCCCGCACGGAGCAGCGCAGCCAAGGACATAGCTGGACAGCAGGGACAAGACTCCGCCCTCGTGCCCCATAGCGTGCAGATGATGCTGCGGGGTGTGGGCAGAAGGCATGGCTGCCATGGCGCTGCAGGGCTGCCTGGGCCCTGGAGGTGGGCGGGGCAGGGGGCAGGCAGGGGCGGAGCAGGTAGGGTGGGAGGCGGAGCAGGGGTGGGGGGCGGTTTTTGGGCACTCGGTCTCTAAAAGGTTCGCCATCACTGATGTAAACTGTCCTTGGTTTCCTTCCCTCACTGTGGTCAAGTCATCACATTTTGCCTCTTATTAAAGACTTATATGAAAAATCCAAGCAATCTCTCTCTCTCTCTCTCTCTCTCTCTCTCTCTCTCTCTCTCTCTCTCTCTCTGCTGATCTCTCATCCTGCTCTGAGAAATGCCCTGCATGATTGACTAATGCCTTCTCTGAATAACAATTGTCAGCATATTTTTATGCTCATTTCCCTGTTATAAATTCCTTATTTCCTTCTCTCGGCTCTTAAGTCTTTGGCAGGTGTAACATGCCTGTTTAAATAATATGAGACAGGATTTCACTGTACAGACTTTGAGCAAACATGTGCAATCCCTTTATATTTAGTGATTAGTGTCATTATACAAAAGTCTGACCCATCTTAATATCATAGTAAAAGATAGATAGATAGATAGATAGATAGATAGATAGATAGATAGATAGATAGATAGATAGATAGATAGATAGATAGATAGATAGATAGATAGATAGATAGATAAGAGCAAGAGATATTATTATTATTGTTGTTATTGTTATTGTTGTTGTTGAGCTAAGGAGAAATTTCCTGACAGTTAGAACAATTCATCAGAGGAACAACTTGCCTCCAGAAGTTGTGAATGCTCCAACACTGGAAGTTTTTAAGAAGAGACCAGACAGCCATTTGTCTGAAATGGAATCTGGTTTCCTGCCTGAGCAGGGGGTTGGACTAGATGACCTCCAAGGTCCCTTCCAACATTACTACCATTATTATTGTTGTTGTTGTTGTTGTTATCATTATTATCATTATTATTATAATACAAGGAAAAAATCAATTCAGGTTCTTAGCTATAAAATTGTCATGACTTTTTAACATGAAATGAACGTTAAGGTTACAGTTGGTTTTCAAGCTGCAACTTTACATTTAAAAAGTCAGCTTAAAGGGAACACTTAGATGCAAAAAGAAGGAAGGAAGGAAGGAAGGAAGGAAGGAAGGAAGGAAGGAAGGAAGGAAGGAAGGAAGGAAGGAAGGAAGGAAGGAAGGAAGGAAGGAAGGATTGTTCTCTGTACAATTATGCAATTATATAATTTTACTGTGGAATGAATATATTATGCACAAAACCAACAAAAGTATGATTTTTCCCCTTACTATTAGCAGTGTTAAAGAGCTTTCTTCCCTTAAGTCCATTGGTTTAATGACAGTAATATATAAATTAAGCACAGGTTCTGCATTAAAAAATATTAATGGCAGTAAAATGATTGTAATACTTTCTTTTATTGATTTTCATCCAAAAATAATAATCATAATCATCCTCGGTCTGTTCTAACTGTATGATTACTAATAATATTGACTCACTAACAATAGCAATAGCACTTAGATATATACTGCTTCAGAGTGCTTTACAGCCCCCTCTAAGTGGTTTACAGAGTCAGCATATTGCCCCCAACAATCTCTGTCCCCATTTTAGTGACCCCGGAAGGATGGAAGGCTGAGTCAACCTTGAGCCAGTGAGAATCGAACTGCTGGCAGTCGGCAGAATTAGCCTGCAATACTGCATTCTAACCCCTGCACCATCACGGCTCTTTTAAATATCATAAACAAACAAACAAATATCTTATACTAATATGAACCTATTTCCAGAATATTGCAGAATTTGAATTCTAGAAATAGGTTCATATTAGTATAACTTATTTTTTTAAAATATATAAGATCTAAAGTAATTTTATACTGTCTATTAGCAAGACAAAAATATATTAGCACCTATGGCAGACTGTCAAACACAAACAACTAGGTTCACATGTGAACAAGTCAATTGGCTGATTTATTGCTTAAGACTATACAAAGGAAGCTTCTCAGAGTGATGGTTTGTACCTGGGTAAAACTAGATAAGGTTCAATGGCATTCAAGGGGGCTTGGATCTTGCCCTTTATGTCCATGTAGGGATTTCAGACTAATTCTCTATTTGACTCCCCCTGGTTCTGCCAGTCTCTCTCCAACATAGACTTCCAAAAACTATTAATCTATTACCTTTTTGTTTGTTTGTTTGTTTGTTTCCTTTAAATATACAAAGTGACTGATGCTCAGAAAGTTAACTTGGATAACTTTGGATTCAGGAATCAGTAGACAGAAGATAGAAATGACAACATTGAATATTATTATGGATGCATTAAAGAATGCATTTTGGTGAGCAGCAATAATAAGATCAATTAAGCCAAATCAAAGGGTGAATAATTCCAACATGGCATTATAAATTGCTGTATTATTTGAAGAATTCTTGCCAGGCTAACTCAGCAGAATTTGGGCAAAGCAAAAGTATTTGAAGTTGTGCTGATTTTAATTAGTTTTTAGTCTGTACTTAAGTATTTATGTCATTATGGATTTAAGCTGTTTAATTTAGTCATCCTCTTTTTTAAAAAAAAAAAATCAATGCATCTTGGCTGGGTACTTGCTGCCTGAGTAATTATGCACCATTTCAAATTTGCAAGTTATTTTTTATTTATAAAGTCTCGAAGGCGTTGGATTTTGAAGTCCTTGCTTACCAAACCACATTATATGCCACTGATCAGATCAAACATTCTAGTTTTCTATAGCTCACAGCTATTTAATTTCTTTTAAAATCACATGTCCTACCTCATTACATATACATTTGTAAACAGTGAATAAAGAACAATTTCCCTTTCTTTGACATGCAGAGGTATCCAAGACTTGTGAAAAAGACCCCAAAAGAGCTTGGTTAGAAAATCTATGAGCAGATAGTACTAATATTTTTAAGTACTTGGCCTTAAATTCTACAAAAAAACCTGCCAGTTTTCTACACATATGGGGAATATAGCTGTATACTCACTCAATGTTCTTGGTTCCATCCTTTTAATGTTTGGAGCACCACATATTTTAGGTATATTCTATACCAAGGGGCTAAGATACAGGAAGATGGAGAAATTGTACACTGAAGCAATAAAAAAAAGGATTCTCTGGAGACTAAAACATCTCAGAGAATGATCTCTTTGCTAGTCTGAGGTAGAGGAAATTACATCAGGCAATGGTTTTAATGGAGGGCAAATGTCATCCTATTAAACCCATAACCATGACATTTCATGAGGTAAGATAGTACATTCAGTATCTTCTCTCTCTCTCTCCCCTCCCTCCCTCCGTCCCCCCTCTTAATTGTTCTAAAGATTAAAATCAATAAAGAAGCAGAAAAAGAAAGAATGTTGAACAGATTACTGTTCAAAGAGAGGACACAAACAATGATTGAAGGAATAGGGGAATGTTTCACACACTATGATAAAGGCTTTTGAGGGGGGGGGGAAAGTCCCAGAGATTTGTGAAATTTCCATTATTCAGAAAAAGTGGGAGGAAAATTCCTTACTCATGACATTAGCTACTCTGCAAGATGCTTTCTGGAATAAATTCTTTCCGCACATTGCATTTCTTCAATAAGCAGCTTCCGTATCAACCTGTCATCTAGCTTCTGCCTTTTCTTTCCAAATGTTTCATTTCGTGGAAAGTGTTTATAAAGGGCTTCCATCCACTAGGGCCTCTACTGTCCCAGTACAACTTTTTTATTTTAAAAAAAAATGCAATAATGTAATCCATCCCTTCACTGAAAACTGTGGTGGAATGTAGTCTGGATTCCCAAGAGGGAGGAGCTGTATTCCAGAAGAAATAGAGAGAGAGAGAGAGCAAAGCTTAGACTGTTTGGTTGGGAGGCAGACAATCAAGACAGCTTCTCCCTAGGAGTTCTCAGACTATTTGTTGGTTGATGCCAGTAGTTTGCTTTAGTTTCTGTCTATAGAATCTATTTATAGGTTGAAGAACAATAGCGAAAACTGCATTGAAATAACTCAATGTGTCTTTCTTGGATTTTGGAGGCTGATATCATCACAGTGGGAAGGGAGGGAGGGAGAGAGAGATGGAGGAAGGGAGGGAGGGAGGAAGGAAGGGAGGGAAGGAAGGGAGAAAGGCAAGAAGGGAGGGAGGGAGGAAGGAAGGAAGGAAGGAAGGAAGGAAGGAAAGGAAAGGAAAGGAAAGGAAAGGAAAGGAAAGGAAAGAAGGAAAGGAAAGGAAAGGAAGGGAGAAGGACAGGCAAGAAGGGAGGGAGGGAGGGAGGGAGGGAGGGAGGGAGGAAGGAAGGAAGGAAGGAAGGGAAGGAAGGAAAGGAAGGCAGGCAAGCAGGGAGGGAGGGAGGGAGGGAGGGAGGGAGGGAGAAAATTTCTCCTTATTCTAGGTTCTGGGTTGCTTCTCTCCCTGATTAGTTTCCATCCATTGCTTCTTGTCCTGCCTCCAGGTGCTTTGGAGAATAGGTTGACTCCCTCTTCTTTGTGGCAGCCCCTCAGATATTAGAACATGCTATCATAACACCCTTAGTCTTTATTTTCATTAAAGAGAATATGGAAAGCCCATAAACATTTCCTGGACAATCTTGACTGGTCTCCAAAATCCAAATGGATTTGGATGTGGCTAGTGCTTGGGTGAATCACCTCCAGAAATAGCAGGGCTAAACTAAATAAGAACCTGGGAACAGTTCCTGGCAATGATGAACAACTTCCATATTATTACTAAGAAAACTAACCTAGATGCCATCACGAAGGTCAATGGAGATTCTCAATCATCCAAGTCATGGTTGTCCTAAAGGTGCTTTTTCAGGAGGCACCTGGACTTTCTTGTTTTTCTTTGAAGACATTTCACTTCTCATCCAAGAAGCTTATTCAGCTCTGACTGGGTGGTGGGGAATGGAAACATTTATGAATAAGTAAGAGAGAAGCAAAATATCTTCAAAGAAAAACAAGGAAGTCCAATTGCCTCTTGAAAAAAACACCTTTGGGTGCCATCAAGTCTCCAGCAGCGAAATTTAACCAGGAGACATGATTTAAGCATCCTTAAGGATGTTTTTTATCAGCTTCACTTGATGATTCACAAACTGGCCCAGTCTGAATTTCCTTTATTCAGCAGGAAATAAGATTGAACTCATTTAAGATTAATTATGCTCTGTGCATAAGGCAGAGTCTGTCAATTGTTCTGCATTTTCTAAAAAAAAATACAACAAAAAGGAACAGGGTATATATTGTCAACTGTTATAATTTTCCTTCAAATTATGCTGAGAAAAAAAGCCACAAATTTTTCTCTAGCTCAGGTATTCATTTAAAATAATATAGAAGTCTTTTCCTTTCATCAGCTGATAAAAGAGTTAGAGGAAGTTAACAAATCTGAAAAACAATGCAATTTAATCAACTCATCGGTTATCAGCACTATCCCACAGTAAATGCTGATTTGTGTTTCAGCTGCGAAATATGTCAAATATCAATGAAAATTGAATCAACAAAACAATAAAAAAAATTCTCTTTGGCAAAACAAACAAACAAACACCCCATACACATAGACATATCTGATTAATATTCAGTCAATATAAAAGCAGGCAGATGAAATCTTGTAAAGGGTTCAACAGGAAAAAAAAACACCTTTTTAAAAAATGCACAAATAAGGAATAGATTTCTTAAATGTTTGTATTGTTTAGATGAATCTAAACCTGGGCTGAGACTGCCCATCTCTCAGTGGTTGAGAATGTGAATAGCAGAACCGTGAATGAATGCAAAGCTTTGATGTCTTCTGAAACTCTGAAGAAATGGTCCCACTTCAACAGCCTTGGGACATTTTTTTTGCCTTTTCTTCCATTGGGATGAATGTGAAGGAATTGTTTTATTCCAGTGTGAATGGTGAAATAAATCAGAAAGAAATTTGGGGTACAAGAGTTTGTGGAACATTCAGATCTAAAACCTATCAGCTAAAAGTAGACTCCGAAGTCAAATTTTTCTCCAGGCTCTGCAGATAGAATAGAATATAACTGGAAAGGACCTTGGAAGTCTTCTAGTCCAGCCCCCTGCTGAAGCAGGAGAACCTATGCTTGAACCTATGTCAGACAAGTGACTGTCTAGCCTCTTCTTTAAAACCTCCAGTGATGGAGCACCCACAATTTCTGAAGGCAAACTGTCCCACTGCTTAATTGTCCTCACTGTTAGGAAGCTTCTCCTTAATTCCAGGTTGCTTCTCTCTTTGATTAGTTTCCAACCATTGTTTCTTGTCCTGTCTTCTGGTGCTTTGGAGAATAAGTTGACCCCTTCTTCTTTGTGGCAGCTCCTCAAATACTGGAATACTGCTATCATGTCACCCCTATTTCTTCTTTTCTTTAGACTAGCCGAACCCAAGTCCTGCAGCCATTCTTCATATGTTTTACTCTCCAGGCCTTTGATCATCTTAGTTGCTCTTCTCTGAACTTTTTCCAAAGTTCAGGAGATCTACATAAAACAAACGGCCCCTAGGAACCATACACTTGTAGCACTAATGAATTCAATTTCCATTTGTACGTTCAGTTATTTTTTCAGATACTAAACATGACATCCAAAAGCCATTTCAATTAAAAATTCATGAACGTTATTCACAAGAACAACCGTAAACATTGCCAACGTTTTTCTGGAAACATAAAAAAAGTTTCATGCAAATTAACTTCGAGAATTCTCAGTAGGCCGTGCAAAATATTTTTATTGCATTTTATATAGCTTTGGAAGAAGAAATGATTTATGTATATGTATATGTCTGTGTGTGTGTGTATACATACATAACATATATATATATATATATATATATATATATTTATATATATATATGTAGGTCTTTGGTAATTCGGGTTTTCTCCCGTGTAAAATTGAAAGTGTCTTGCATTGCTCTCCATCTCAAATTCCCCTGCAACTCAGACTAATCCTAGCACAACAGGGCCCCCACCCAAGCAGAGCACACTCCCATCCAATCAGAGCACAGCCAACCCCCCATCCAATCAGAGCACAGCCAAGCCCCTAACCAATCAGAACACACCTCCACCCAATCAGAACACAGCCAAGCTCCCATCCAATCAGTTCATACCTCCACTGGCAGTTAAAAGGAAGAAACAGCTGCGGTCACACATTGCTCCTAGAAGCACGAAGCCGAAGACACCAGCCTGAAGATGACGAATGGGACTTCGTCGAAACGTTGCCAAGACACTTTCAATTTTACACGGGAGAAAACCCGAATTACCAAAGACCTACATACAAACACCCGTGAAAACCTCAGAAAACACACATATATATATATATATACACAAACACATATATGATGATATTTTATAACTGCAATTGTGAGCGCTCTGAGAAAAGTCTAGAACACAGGACCGGGGAGACCAGAATGGTATGGAGCCCATGAAGGTGGCTTGTTTATTTGATTGTTGTTACCTGGGGTGGGGAGGGGGGGTTGTTTTTACTGTTTCTATATTGGGTTTTTATTTTTTTGTAAGCTGCCCAGAGTTACTGAAAGGCAGTGGCCATATAAATTCTCTAAATAAATAAATCAAATCTGAAACACTCCATAGGCCTATGGATGCTGAGGGGATGCTCGTGATGGGGCTCAGACTTCCCTTTTAGATAGACGCTGGAAAAGTAGAATTTATTCCCACTTCAGACAAATGCAATTCTGTTTCAAAATGGCTTGAAAGAACTCCGGAAGGCCACCTTTGTTTGAAATGTCTGCTTTATTTCAGCCTCATCTTTTAAAACCTCTAGAACCTTTGCCATTTTGTCTGAAGCTCCTTTTAAGAACAATTCCCCAAACAGGAAAGGAAATAAGGTCAAAAATCTCTATTATAAATGAGTACCTACAGCAGTTTCAAATTGTCTACGGACCTATCGAGTGTGTTGCTACAACTGGCCTTCACCTCAGAGAAAGCCCAATTACAACATTTTAAGCATTCACATTACACTTAGGCTCTCTGTGTTAAAAGGTTTTCTCCTAAGAAACGGGCTTTTCACTGTGTTAACATACTTCTACGCTATTGAGCAGCTTTATGTGGCTTGACGTGATTTCATCCCACTTGTGTTCAGGATGACATACATTTGGTGATCCTACACAATTGCAGAAATGTAAAACAGATGCTGACTTCAGCATCTTCCAAGGGCGGGGTGGGGGGGTGGGGGGGGGAAATGTATACTGCAAAAGTGAATATAATTCTGTCTTAGGAAGTTTCTTTCTTGTTAAAAGTCAGTTTATACCAAGCCTTGCTAAATAGCTCAGGAAAGAAGATAATAGATAGATAGATAGATAGATAGATAGATAGATAGATAGATAGATAGATAGATAGATAGATAGATAGATAGATAGATAGATAGATAGATAGATAGATAGATAGATAGGTGGTAGGTTAGGTAGGTGGTAGGTAGTGGTAGTAGGTAGTAGTAGTTAGTTAGGTAGTAGTAGGTAGGTAGGTAGATAGATAGATAGATAGATATATAGATAGATAGATAGATAGATTATAATAGATAGATAGATAGATAGATAGATGATATAGTAGATAGTGATAGATATATAGATTAGATAGTAGATAATAGATAAGATGATAGATAGGAGATAGATAAATAGATAGTAGAAGATAGATAGAATAGATGATAATAGATAGATAGATGATATAGTGATAGGATAGATAGATAGATAGATAGATTAGATGGATATAGAATAGATTTAGATAGATGCTCGATCGATAATAGATAGATGATAGATCGATAATAGATAGTAGATAGTAGATAGATAGTAGCATGGGCGATAGATAGACAGGCAGACAGATGTAGATTAATTGTTTAGATGATAGAGAGAGAGAGAGAGAGAGAGAGGAATGATAGGTAGGTAACAGATCAGACAGCAGAACAGACAGCACGACAGACAGACAGACAGACAGACAGACGACAGACGTACAGACCGACAGAAAGACAGACAGACCGACGACAAGACAGACAGGATAGATAATAGATAGATAGATAGATAGATAGATAGATAAGATAGATAGGTTGATAGAACAGACAGACTGCGCCAGACAGACAGCCTAGATTGTTGGGGGCAAGATCTGATTCTGTAAACCCTTAGAGAGGGTCTGTAATCACTCTTAAGCTACCTGTAATGAAGTACTAATGCTATTGCTGTTGCTAATGTTGAACATGTCCCACTAAACTGACAGGGCAAGAGCCTCCTTACATATAAACAAAAAGTAAACCCATACGTTTTTAGCACTTGATGAGGCTATCTGCAGAAAAACAACAAGCTCAGAGAGCATGAAGGGACACCACATATGTGTTGTCTTTTCATCCTTTTTTTCCATTGTACAGAGCAGACAGAGATATAAAATTATTCCCCCTTAAACTTTGTGTTCCTCCTAATGAATTTCCCAGTCGAAGCCAAACGCTTGCGTTCTTTCTCTTTTCTTTCTTTCTTTCTTTCTTGTCTTTCTTTGTCTTTCTTTCTTTTCTTTCTTCCTTCTCTTTTCTTGCTTTCTTTCTTATCTTTTTTTTCTTTCTTATCGTTGCTTTTTCTTTTCTTTCTTTCCTGTTCTTGTTTCTTTCTTCTATCTATCATTTCTATCTATCATCTATCTATCATCTATCATCTATCTATCATCTATCTATCATCTATCTTCATCTGTCTGTCTGTCTGTCTGTCGGTCTGTCTGTCTGTCTGTCTGTCTGTCCTGTCTGTCTTCTGTCTGTCTTCCTGTCTGTCTGTCCTGTCTGTCCTGTCTGTCTATCTATCTATCTAAACTTTTGTGTTCTCCTGAATAGATTTTCCAAGTTAAGCCAAAAGATTGCTTTGGGAAAAAAAAATACTAACACCATACACCAAAAATTGCAAGACTAATCCAATCAATCCACACACACACACCTGGAATAGAAAAAAAAGGTTGGGTCCCCTGAACATTGTGTGCTAAAGTGTGTGGTCACACGTGCTCGAAAGGAGAATTTTGATTAAGGAAATGCACTTTTAAAACTAAAATAATTCAAAGTTATCACAACAACAAACAATGCCGCAAAACCCTTCGTATACTCAAAAAAAAATAAAGAAGCAAAACAATTTTGCCAATTTATATGAATAATAAACAACATAACTAACAATTAAATAGATAAACAGTATCAGTAAGAAAACTGATAACTGCTGAGGATTAAATTGGATCAGATTCTATATCAAGCATTCACACACACACACAAAACCCCTTCGTGTAGTCTAATTTGTCCTTGTTTTTGAAATGAGCATGCTGTGGGAAAAGTTTTCAAGGTGGCATTTCCAACTGGGAATTGATATTTTTATAAACACTGTTTTGAACATTTTGCAAAGTGTAAAACCCTTCAGAGTTCAAAAAAACTTTTTATGGCATGAAATTTGTTTTGTTTTGTTTTTGTTTCCATTGATTCAAACAAGAGTAGGATTTTGCAATGCCCCAATTTCATCTTGAATATGCAAGGGAAAATAGATGTCATGGTTTGCTATCCAGAGCCACAAATGCATAATGATTCATTAATATGTCTCACAGCCCAGCGCAGTGGAATAAAAACCCACTCTATCATTCTTCTCTCCCTGAGACTTTGAAGAACTTTTATGAACTGGAATGTGCTGCTGCATTGTGAGAAAGGGGTGAATGCCTGACAGTAGAATTGCGAATTGTAACTTTAACCCAATCTCCTTATATAAAATTAGTTGGGAATTAGCCAGATTTTATTTAAAACATAGTTTTTCACTTTTTAACTCTTTCCTTTCTCTATCTATCTATCTATCTTCTTCTATCTATCTATCATCTATCTATCTATCTAGCTATCTATCTATCTATCTAACCTACTACCTACCTCCTACCGACCTACCTACCTACCCTATCATTTCTCTCTCTCCCTCTCCTCTACTATCATCTAACAATCTATCTGTCTGCCTGTCTATCTATCAACCTATCCCATATCATCCATCCATCAGCCATCCATCCACCATCCATCCATCCATCCATACCATCCATCCATCCATCATCCACTATCTATCTATCTATTCTATCTAGCTATTCTATCTATCTATCTATCTATCTAATCTATCTATTCTATCTATCTATCTTCTATCTATCTATCTAACATCTTCACCTTTTCTGTAATATCTTTTAAGAAATAAAGGATCATAAAGTGTGTGGATATTTTTAAGTTAAATTTAAAGTATTAGTATGTCAGAGAGATACCATTTATTCTATTTTATTATCATTTTAGGGGTGGGGGAGAAGAATTGTATGTTTTATCTACTTTTTGTACAGAAAGCTTTGATATTTGTGTTTCTTTGCAAGCAAACATTGCCTTTATTTCGTACTATTACATTGGCATTTGTTCCTCTGCATCGTTGATATCACTAAAGTGTACAGAACAGCAAAGATATTGGTAAAAAGGCCTAAAACTGGTGCGTTATATTGGGTTTTTTGTTTGTTTTAAAAAAAACCAAACAAGTAGAATTTACAATAGATCACCATGGGCAATTGGTAGGAACTACAAGTTATTGGTTTTTCATTATCAAATGTTATCAGATATCTATTCTGTAGATGTAAATACCTCGGTACGATGGCTTTTAAGTAGCATAAACTTCTTTTTTTTTAATTTAAAAAAAAGAAGCTCCCACAAGGATTCAGTTTATGTAAAGGAAGATTTCCTACTACTGAAAAAGAATTAAAATCCAGAAAGAACTAGGGCATAGGATTCCTATTAATAGTATGGGTGCATACAGTATATGTAAGGATGACCTTTATATATTTTTTGGAAATTGCATAGTAATATCTTCGATAGTGTGCCTATACAACGAATTGGAATAATCCCTTAATAGTAATTTGGACTATGTGCCATTTATTTAGGTATCTATGGAGTAGGTAAGAATCAGAATTTTAATTTTTTTTTCTATTAAATACAGGTCAAGATTATGCTTTGAAACTATTCCTGTTCATTGAAAAATGGATATTAAGAAAGGAAGAAAATACCTTATTCATCTCTAGGGACGAATGAAATGTAGTAAAACCTAATCGGCGTCAGAATTGACGTATACTTTGAAGTTGTTTTTCTATGTTAATTTCACTTAGATACTTTGAACAAATTAGTAGTTACTTTGTTATGCAATGAGGCAAAACACCAAGGATTCCTTTTTTAAAGCCGTAGCTTTCCTATAATACTGAGATTTTAATGTACCAGATTTTAACCTATACCTTGGAGCTCCTTGTTTACTTTCAATAAAATGAAAATTAATATTGAAATATGTACCTGTTGTGGGTTCAACTGAGAGTTTATTCTCTGGCAGCTTCATATCTTGGCAATACTTGGTTTCGCTGCAAATTCCAATAATAGCCCCATATTTGAAGCATTAAGATATATTTGGCTCATTGTTGGATCAAAGAATTAAATGTGGACGTAAATGCCTATAGGAACTCATGTGCTGCCATACAGTACATTATATCTATTTGTATAAGGATGGAAAACGTATTTCGAGAAGAATCAGTTTGCAAAATAGGGCAGTTGCTTCAATAAAATAATGAATGTTTAATTTTAAAAAGTTGAAGATTATGCAAGGATAATTTGCCTACAATCGCTGAATGTAAATGCACTTAAATGTGCTTAGTCATCGCTTAAAACAATAGTTCATTTAGACGGCGTTTGACGTTACAACGACGCTGTGAAAAGTGACTTACGACCATTTTTTCACACCTTATGACCGTGTGCAGCATCCCCATGATCACAGTGGTCAAAATTCAGATGCTTTGGCAACTGAGGGGTTCATACTATGACCATTGATGTCTCCCAAGGTCACGTGTCCCTCTTTTATACCTTCTGCAGGCAAGTCCATGGGGAAGCCAGATTCACTTGACAACGCTGGTTACTAGTTATTCTATGCGTGATTCACTTAAGGCTAACAACTTGGCAAGAAATATGGTCTGTATAATGGGCTTAACAATGTCTGCACTTAACAACAGGAATTTTTGAGCTCAGTCGTAGTCTAGGACAGGAGTAGTCAACCTTGGCTCTTTTATGCCATGGACTTCACTCCCAGAATTCCTGATCCACATGCGCAGCTTGGGAAACCTCTCCCTTTCCCCTCACATGCCTATGCTCAGGAATTCTGGGAGTTGAAGTCCCGATCTAAAGAGCCAAGTTTTGGCTACGCCCTGGTCTGGGACTACTCTGTATTTTCTTGTTTAGAGGTCCAGAGCTTCACAAATTCTGAATGATATGATTATGAAGACGTGGGGAAACATTTTTATCGAATGTAAACCAACAAATTGAATTTATCATTTTTTTTTAATAATAAATAAATCCTAGATAATCTACAAGATTTGAACTGGAGGAATTGGATTATTTGAGGAATAACTCTTCGAAGAGTATAAATCTACTTCTTAATCTCTGAAGTCAATTATTCTTTTTTTCAACAAGAATAGCTTTTTATGTTTTATGTTGTTTTAAACGTTTAGATAACTTGATTACATATGAAAGCACCTCTGGTGCACAAAATTTGACTTGTCCTTTAAAACCTTGCTTTTTAGTTAGACATTAGCTATCTGTTGGTGAAGCAGGCCATATGGGAGACAGTGAAGGTTTAAAGATGTTAATATATATTAAATTATATGCCCCAACTTTATTTCGGTTCTTTTAGGAGGTGCTTTTGATATACACCACTGGAACTATCAAAGTAAAATTATTCATTCCTAAAAGGTAATTTAGGCTTAATTGTCAATTTTTTCATCTTTTGAACTGCCGTCTTTATCCACAGAAAAAGAACAGATGGGCTTTATGATTCTCTGCAGTCTAGATTCAACATATTGTCTAAAAAAATGGAGTTGGAGTTAATGTGTTATAAAGGATATAACTAATATTTTTATACTGTAAATACAAATACATATGGAGACGAAGCGCAAAGATGTTGCATCCAAATCACCAAGCTCGGAGATCAAACCAACAGCCCAACAATACTATATTTGTATAAATATATGTAGATACAAACTGCAGCCAGACTGATCTACTAGTTAAGGCATGAGATAGAACCAAAGTACTGTGAGTAGATATAGATGAGTGTAGATTGTAACTCTAGATGTTAGGTGATGTAGATGGATCTAGATATATGATTGTAGATTTGATGTAGATAAAGTAGATGTACGTGTACAATAGATATAATGATATATGTAGGTGATGCGAGTATAAATGTAAGATGTAGATAAAGTTAATATTAATTAGATTATATGATGTAGATGTTAAGTGTAGATGTAATGCATACATAGATGAATCAGATTGATGGACTGGATGGATGGCTGGACGTGTGGGATGGGATGGAATGGATGATGGATGGATAGATAGATAGAGTAGATTAGATCTATAGATAGATAATACATAGTAGATAGATAGATAGAGAGATAGATAGATAAGATGGAGATAGATGGAGATAGATAGATATATAGGATAGATACGATAGAGTATAGTATAGTTGTAGATATATATAGATAGATATAGATAGATAATAGATAGATACGATAGATAGCTAGATAGTTGATTGATAGATATATAGATAGATAGATAGATAGATAGATGTAGCTAGATATATAGATATGATGTAGATTTAGATGATTTAGATGTAGAATGATGTAGATGATGCAGATGCATATGTTATATAATACATAGGATATATATGTAATGTAAATATAGAATGATGTTAGATGTTAGATATAAAGTAGATTTATTTTGTACATGTATAGATCATGTTAGATGTCAAGTGTAGATGTATATGTATGTAGATGTAGATAAGTAGTATGCAGATGCCTGCTGCTGTTTCCTGGCATGAGCGCAGAAGATAGAGAAAACAATGCAGGCGTCACGCATTATTTGGGTGGCCCAGATATGATTAGAATATCATTATTGAACATTTGCAAAGGTAAATTCCTACTTTTCTCACCTAGTAGACCAAGTTGTATTCAAGGAATTGGGATAGGATCCCAGTTCATTAGATGTTTCATTTTAGTATAATCACCTTATTTACATATTCCAAAAAAGACACCAAACACAATTATTAGTTATTTGTTGTTCTTCTTCACCTTTTGCAGTGCACATATCCAGCCAAAAAACTCATAGTAGAATGCTTAGTATTGTTTAATTATGCTCCAACAATGCCTGTATTGGGTAATTTCATATAAAATGTGTTTTATTAAGGTTGGAGTTTCAATGTCAAATTCGAGAGGAAAAGATATATAAAAGACATACAATTTATGTAAGCACTGATGCAATGTAGAAACAGATTATTGCTGCCTTGAAAAAAACTGAAAGTTTTAAAATAATATACAGGACTAATGCGTAAAATGAGATAGATTGGGTTAAGAAATGAATTTTTTACGCAGACTTTGGGTCTCATTTACAGATTACTGGAAATACTCTTGATGGATTTCACATAACCCTGTAGAATATCAGTTCCACATATAATAAATCAAGACTGCTAATAAATTCTTTCTCATCTAAATTCTTCTAAGATTTCTATATTTCAAATTATCAGCTTGTGATTGTGGCCCGGTAGCAAATTCTCAGTGGGCAATTAAGCATTAAACAGTAAACCATTGGTCTTCCCTGTTTTGTTTTGTTTTTAATTCCAATTTTCCATTTCCAACTTTGTTTTACAAACACATGCAGTTTTCTTGCGCGTAAATCCTTCCTTTTCTTTAAATATCCCGACCCCATGTAAGTGCATTCGTGCGGAATACAACATTTGCACTGAGAGTAGGAACAGGTATCCCTGTTCCTTTAGTCTAGGTAAAATACGTACAAAGAGTAATTCAGAGAAGCATTAGAATATTTATATAGTGTCTAAATGAGTGGGAAGAAAGAAAAGTGCATATTCTTAAGCCCTTCTTTTTTTTCTTTCTTTGCTCCCAATTCATTCTACCTCTACTGAGTCCCTCGTTCTGTTCTAACTACGGTATTCAGAATGCTGGTTTTCCAGGATTCTACATTACTATATAAGAGTTCAAATTTGGTTTATCATGTTTTATCAGTTTAGTGATGACTATAGCCTGAGGCTTCCACATTTTACAAGCTTTACAGAACTCAGAATGTAGGAAGTACAGAAAGACCTGGAAATAATAAACTTCTACTCAAGAGACCTAGTACAAATCTGGACTTTTGGTCCAATTATTTTATATTAATGTTTTATTAATTTCTGTTATTACAATTCCTATAGTGCTTAATGAACAACAGTGTTGTATGGGTTAATTTATTATGTTTTAGTAATACCTATTCACGTTCTCATCTGTCCCTTTTTCCAACCATTGATAAAATAGTTCCATGTTTGATAATATTCTTTATCTTTCTTTTTCTTTAATTCTCAGTTAAGTCTATCCATTTCTGCACACGGCCCAGTTTTTTCTTATTATCTCTTCCTCCAATGGTGTTTTTTTTTTATTTTTCCAGTGCTAATGCAATACAATCCTCGCTGCTGTTTTAATCCATGTAATGTTAAAATACACTTTTATCAAGTTGTTTCTAGATGATACCTAATAAAAGAGTTTTGGGATTAAAAAGTCTATGTATTTCCCTACATTTCTTTTCTAACCAAGTATGTTTTTTTGGTCCATTTTGTTTTTTTTTTTGCTTTAAACACACATGCCCTTCAACCACAAGTGATAATATGTACCAGACGTTGGGGGAGGGGGTACTTTCCAACATTTCTATACATCTTTTTAACATGTTTGCTACCCTAACTGTTGGTAAATGCCATCTATAAACATTAATATATGTTTTTCTTTTATACGAATTGCATTGTCCAGTTTATTTTCTAGTCCCAAAGGTTTTGACCATTTTTCTAATTCGATATTATATCCAAAAATTTCGACCATATATCCATTGTTTCTTTTACATGTTCATCTTCCATTTTTTTTTTCAATTCAATTAAAAATATATATAATTTCTTAATCAATTTTTCATCAAAATCAACAACATCGATGTCAAAATGTCTGATCTTTATAAAACCATATATTTTAACATCCTTAATCATTCCTTGCTTGCATTTGCAGTTGGGGCCCCATGATAGATCATATACCCTGATCTTCTAATTCTGTTTAGATTTTTAATTTGCCATCTGTATTCAGCATATCTTAATTATTTAAAATTTTCTTTCTCAGATTTAACTTGTTTTGGTGAAACAATGTGCTTCCATCATTTACTTCCATGCCTGGGATTTTTTCATATAAATTTTTGTTTACACTTTCCCTATACTTAATAATGCATTTCCTTATGATAGGGGTTTTGGAAGTTCTATGAGTTTTGGGCTCTTCATACCATACAAAATGCGTTCCATCCAAGTTGCAGATCATATCGCATTCTAAATATAGCAATCTTCTATTCCCTAAGGGTTATCCAATTTGTCCAATTAAAGAGCTTTATTTTGATTTCTTTTGCGTAGACAATTTGGATGATCAGTTAACCTGCAGATATTTTTTTCCCCAAATTTAAACCTTTGTCTGCCAAATGTAATCGTGAAGGAAGAATGTTTTCCGCAGGACGTCTGACACCAAGTGTTCCCACATTTTCAACCCAAATTGCCCTAAGCACCAAAGAAAAACCACACCCAAAAAACAAGGCAAAAAAAAAAAGACATTGGCAGGATCAATCCTAAGTCAATCCCGGGACCAAAGTTCCCTTCTTTCCAAATGTTTAGTTTGTGCGGTGCCCATCATCAGGGGGTCCTCCTCTCTTTTTGGAAAGGATGGCTCGCAGCACGGACCAAAAGCTTTGGTTTCCAAGTGATCAAGTCAGATTGATCCTGCAAACTATCCTGGCACGCCCATAATTACCTTCATTCTTGAAACAGGAATCCTTACAACTCAAAATAGAGTCAATTCTGCAGCTTTAGCCACTGATCCATAGTTATCACTGACCGCCGCAGCCTATCCCTCTGCCCTGCTTAAATATTTTCAAAACTACTTATATCGCCCGAGCACCATTTAAAAGGCAGCTACTACAGGTTCCCTCATCAGACAGAACTAGTTTTTGCTATTCCACAAGTAGAGAAGCAGCATTGTTTAGGCTTCCGCAAGCATATCAACCTGCATTATTTAGTAATTTGCAAATTCTCATGTTTCTTTCCTGCAGCAATACAATTACTTAAAAACGCTCCTGTTGAGATCGCTTCGGTTTCATCTACCATTTCAAACAATTAAATTACTTTGTATACTCTCAGGTAAGCTAGGCAGCAGACTGTGCAAATCGCTTTTGTTATGACTGAACAGTCCTTATTTTTGGTGCATGGGCATGTATCCTATGACACACACAACACCACACACACACACACACCCCCTTGGAATACACACAAGTATCCTGATGCGAAGAACGCAGCCTGTTGGCATGAAAGCCCATTTTCCATAAGCTTTTATTGTAGCTTAGAATAAACATTTTGGAGTATGATTGAACTGTAGAACCGCGGAGTCTGTTAAATTTCAACCTGTCAAGTAAACCCAATTTTTCCTATGTATGGCGAGAAAGAGACGGATAGTAATTGGACAGCCGGAAGCCACTGTGCTAAAAATGCTTCTACTATGGAGGATAAGACTAAAACTGTGTATTTTACTTGTCAGTGCTAATGGAAAAGCAATTTCCCCACTTCCCCTAAATTTAAATCTGATTTGGCTGGAGCAGTTTTGGGAGATGTACTTTGATCAAAGCAGGCCAATACAAAATCTTGATCTCCTATTCATTGTACTTGAACTAGAGGTCCTGCTACGAATGCACCTCTTTGGCAATTTAGCATGTTATTATGTTTGTTCTGTTATTAGTTATAGTCAGCCCTTTTGGAATAACTGTAATAAGTTCTTTTCGAAAAAAACTTTTCATTAAAAGTCAGTTCGGTACATAAATTAAAGAAATATTTGAAGAGTTTTTTTTCCTACTGTTATTCGTTGTTGTTTCACCAAGACGCCTGTTATGCATTAGTGGTTCCTTAATATTTTTTCTTGTAATGAATTGAATTCTGTCTTTGAAAGAGAACCTTGGTTCCTTATTACACTTCCCCTATTCTCAATTTAATCAATTGTGAAAGAACATGAGGATAATCTTTTATTCTTCCCGCCACAGAATTCCGCGTGATAAGTGTGGTGGCCACGCAATACTTCAGCAGAAGTCCTTCAATTAAGCCAGAAAGTAACTATAAAAATGACTCAGTCGCCTGTTTTTCTTTCTATCCTTCTAGCCTAACCACTACAACCAAAGTGGTTTCTTGGGTGCAAACTCTGAAGACCGCAATATTGCCTTATATGCTTTTAGTATGTGTGTGTGTGTTAGAGAAACTGAAGTCCTGGTATAATTGACTGTGAAGAATACTCTGGAAGTAGACCCAGTCAGAGAAACTGGGAATCAAAGCAGAAAACTGCAATTGAAACAAGATGGATTTCCTTAGAAAATCTAAGAGAAGAAGTCATTCCCCCATGTAAAGTGTATGTAGTGTCATCCAGTCACTGTCATTTTTTGTATATAATATTTTATTAATTTTTCTATTTTTTACTTAATAGACAATGTGATACTGAGTCCATTCGTAATTCATGGTACAATGTACGCTTCTTCAAACTTAAATCCATATTACCCGTCCAATACATCCTCTCTTCTCCGGTAATAGACATTTTTCCACACTAAACAATACAAGTTTTCTTGTTGTAAGAAAAATATACGTTGTAATATCAGCCTTTGTTAAGTTTTCAATAGTATCAATAATTTCAGTTTGGAATATCTTTTTCTAACCAAAACTATCTTAATTGCTTTGCACTCAATATCCATTTATTCAGTCCTTATCCTTTTTTTTGCTTTTTCCATTTTAATTTCCCTCCATACAAAACCTCCCAATCATTTATATTTCAAAACAAGTAGATTTGGGTAACCACAAGCTTCCCTTAGTTCAAATTTCTTTAGCAGTTTCTTATTTCCCTTTGCAATACCGGTATGCAATATTCTGATTAGAAAATCTTATCTATCCTAGTTTTATACTAATAAATTTCTAGCAATCCATTTCTTAACTTATTCAAACATCCAATTAATAATTATAGCATCCCCTCTAACAGTCAAAGCTGTCATTTTTATGGATACCGATCTAGTGGGTCAGTAGAATAAAATTGATGACTTATCTCATTCTACTAGAATTTCAATCACTATGTTCGCTAGTCATATAAGATGATACACACAGTATTACAGGCAAACAGACGCTATTGTCCTTCGATTAAATTGCTTATCCTATGACGCAATTCTTTTTTTTTCTAAACCTTTATCCCAATAGTGCTATTTTCCACGATGCAACTGGACTTTTTCTGTTTTTCTTTGGATGACTGAAATCTCCATAGACTTTTCTATCTTGTACTTCCGTTTCACACCTATTTTTATATTCGCTTTATTATTTAAAGGCAATTATCTTCCACGTACAAGGTTTCATTTATTTTTTGTTTTTACTTTATCCCATTCGTTTATTTATCCCTCCAGCAACTGGTAATTATTTTAGCAGTGAAATACTTGTAAACATACATGTTGCATGCATATAATTGTCTTCTTCTTTTTCCTGGTTTTGTCCTTGTCCATTTTTTTAAAAATTATATTTTTATTAAGCATTTTGTGAACATAATTAGAGTAAGCAAAAAAGAAAGAATAAAATTGAAAGAAACTAAACACAAAGGGGACCTAACATGTAATTCATGAGCAACACAGAGTTGTGTTTAAAATTCTCAATATTTAATTAATTAATTTAGGTACTGAACATATTATAATTGGTTTGAAACTACAGGTCATACCGTTACAATCCAGCACTACATAAATATCAACAGACCATCATAAATGTGGTAGAAATACAAAATAAGACTAAGAGCTGCTGCGCCCATCTCTTGTTATGAAATGATTTGGCCATCAAATTTAATGTATTTAAATTTAAATTAAATTTAAATTTAAATTTAAATTTAAATTTTAATTTAAATTTAATTTAAATAATAATAATAATCTATATAAATAAATATTAATAATAATATATAATATATAATACTCATAATGACTAATAATAATAATAATAATAATAATAATAATAATATAATAATAACAATGATAAATTAAGTTGGAAGGGACCTTGGAGGTCATCTAGTCCAACCCCCTGCTCAGGCAGGAAACCCTATACCATTTCAGACAAATGGCTGTCCAGTCACTTCTTAAAAACTTCCAGTGTTGGAGCATTCACCGCTTCTGGAGGCAGGTTGTTCCACTGGTTAATTGTTCTAACTGTCAGGAAGTTTCTCCTTAGTTCTAGGTCGCTTCTCTCCTTTATTAGTTTCCATCCGTTGCTTCTTGTCCTGCCTTCAGGCACTTTGGAAAATAGCTTGACTCTCTCTTCTTTGAGGCAGCCCCTGAGATATTGGAACACTGCTATCATGTCACCTCTCGTCCTTCTCTTCATTAAACTAGACATACCCAATTCCAGCAACCGTTCCTTATATGTTTTAGCCTCCAGTCCCCTAATCATCTTTGTTGCTCTTCTATGTATTCTTTCTAGAGTCTCAACATCTTTTTACATCATGGTGACCAAAACTGGATGCAGTATTCCAAGTGTGGCCTTGCCAAGGCATTTTAAAGTGGTATTAACACTTCATGTGATCTTGATTCTATCCCTCTGTTAATGCAGCCTAGCACTGTGTTGGCCTTTTTGGCAGCTGCAGCACACTGCTGGCTCATATCTAAGTGATTGTCCACTAGGACTCCAAGATCCCTCTCACAGTTGCTACTATTGAGCAAGGTACCACCTATACTATACCTGTACATTTGGTTTTTCTTGCCTAAATGTAGAACCTTACTTTTTTCACCATTGAATTTCATTTTGTTAGATAGCGCCCAATAATCATATATTGAATTTGTTCCCAACCATTGAAGACAGAATTTTTACAGGTACACTAATAGCACTAGAGCATTTCTTCACTATTTTTAAAACAATTCTAGTTATTTATTAAGAAGGACAAAATCAACTCTTGTCCTCATTAATAAATACCCTGCCCATCTCATTTTGGTAAGACATTTTGGTCTTACCAATTGCTCTCTGTCTTTGTTATGTATGTGTGTGTAGTAATATCACAGGCCATGTCTGAAAAAAAGTCAAACAGGTTACTAGGAAAATGGTAAATTTGACATGAGTTTCCAAGTATAGTCCCCTTTTATTCCATAATGTGAGGGGTTTTTTTTTTTCTGATGGGAAAGGGAAGGTTAAAACAATGTAAAGCTTATGTGTTCTTCAACTCTTCATCTGATGATCTACCAGCAAAGAGGAAAAATAATATATTAGAATTCATATTATGTGCTTCTAAAAATTGGTTTTGAAAATGCGATGGTTTTTTACAAATTCCTCAAGGTATGTAAAAGAGCACCGCATCTCCAACAGAGCTATGATCAAGAGAATTAAGAATAGCTATTTTAAACTTGGAATCCAACTCTGTTGCCACTATTTATTAACTATGTCATTTCCACATTCCTTCAATCTTACTTTTGTAGGGTCTCCCTCCCATGTGAAAGCAGTATTAAGGAGAAACTTGGTACTTGTCAGCTTGCATTTACAGTAGAATACTTTTTCTGTCCCTTCTAATAATACTTTCCCATTGAATATTTTTGGAACCATAATGAAATCACATCATCATAACACTGAATAACAACATTGAGGCTATAGTCTTAAACATACTATCTTGGAATAAAATTCCACTGAAATGAGTGGAAGCTAAATCTAAATTAACCTGTCCAGAAACCAGCCGTAGAAAGGCAATGTTTTTGATGATGTGCAGAGATCTTTTTCCTTTTAAATGTGAATGATACATTCAACATGAAAAAAAGAATAGATACTATATACAGAAGCCAATATAGATGAAGTCTTAAAATCTAGCTGATCCTCGATTTTCTGGACACAACAATGTTAATTTTCACAGTTTATTGCTTGAGACCCTAGCATTCCCTGGTGGCTGTCATTAAACTACTTACCAGTTACAAACCCCACTTAGCCCCTTCCTTCCTTCCTTCCTTCCTTCCTTCCTTCCTTCCTTCCTTCCTTCCTTCCTTCCTTCCTTCCTTCCTTCCTTCCTTCCTTCCTTCCTTCCCTCCTTCCTTCCTTCCTTTCCCAAAACATTCCACAGAAGCACAATTATCCCATTGTTAATGAAACTCACCTTCCTGCTGTATTTTAGCACATAAACCTTCCGTAATGCAGTTTTTAAAACAACAACAACAACAACAACAACAACAACAAAATACAGATTTCTTCATTGGAACTTCCTTCCTTCCTTCCTTCCTTCCTTCCTTCCTTCCTTCCTTCCTTCCTTCCTTCCTTCCCTCCCTCCCTCCCTCCCTCCCTCCCTCCCTCCCTCCCTCCTCCCAGGGTAATTGAATAGCTATGTAGAGTTTAATATGAATAGACTGGAACAATATTGTTCTATGCCCAGTCTAATTGAGTTTAGGGTAAATAACTCATTTTTCCACAAGTCCATTTTTCCACAAGTCCATGTGCTATGCCAAGTTTTGTTTTGTTTTGTTTTGTTTTAGTTTAGCTTAGTCTATTTATTTTAAAACTGCACAACAGTTGAAGATGTCTGGGAAATTCATTAAAACAAATACAATTTGAAAAGGAATATATATAACAAAGTAGGCAGCTGCAAGATGGTCATTCAAAAGCTAAAACAACATCAATTAAAATGCATCAACTGCAATTCAAAGCCCCTGTTTAAAAAATCCTGGGAAAACAAAAAAGGTTTTTTAAGTTTCCATAGGGTGGGACTCTTAGGGGGAGCCTGAAACACCCACAGAGCGCATCCCCGGGTGGCAGATTGGGGGGCCCTACCCAGTATGGCTTTTATGCTGTAATGGTGGATTGGAGGGAATCACCTCCCGTGGACCAACAGGCCTGGTGAGTGGCAGCTGGCTCCCCAGTATCAACTGAAGGTGGAGACCGTATTGGTTGGAACGGCTTCAGAAGAACAGCACACGGTGTGGTGACAGCCACTTGAACAGCATGTGCACAGTAGTGTAGAAAGCAAAGGGAAGACTACTACACTATATATTTCCCAGGAAAATCATGTTAATGGCGGCAAAACCTAACAATGGCCCTGAGTACAGGCGCCCCTTAAATGGGGCAAGGGTGCTAAGAATCTCCCGGTCCGCTAGAAGCATGATAAACCCAAAACTACGAATTGGTACATGGAATCTGAGAAGCCTATACGAAGCTGGGAAAACACACAACACTATCCAAGAAATGTCCAAATACAATATTTCTATATTGGGAGTGAGTGAAATGCGCTGGCCTGAAAATGGAATGTGTAGAATAGGAGATTATACTATCTACTACTCTGGTGAAAATAGCAAACACCATTGAAATGGAGTAGCTATAATCGTAAACAATCTTGTACATAAATGCATCAAGTCCTTTATTCCTGTACCCGATAGAGTGATGATGATCCAAATAAATAGTACTCCAGTAAATATGAATGTTATACAAGTTTGCACTCCCACAGCTGACAGTGATAAGGAGGATTTAGAGAAGTTCTACGAAGATATAAGCAGTGTACTGAAAACCCTAAAAAGTAATGATATCACAATACTCATGGGGAACTTCAATGCAAAAGTGGGAGAAGGAAGTGATGCTCCTGTAGTTGGAAACTTTGGCTTAGGAACCAGAAATGGTAGAGGTGACAGATTTGTAGACTTCTGCAAGGAACATAGGCAATGTGTGATGAATACTTTTTTCAAGTTGCCCAAAAGACACCTCTGCACTTGGAGATCACCAGCAGATACACGAAATAATATAGTAAGGAACCAAATTGACTATTTTACAATAAACAAAAGATTTAGAAACTCAGTAAAATCAGTAAAGACATACCCAGGTGCAGATGTACCATCCGATCATAATCTACTACTTGCTGAAGTCCAGCTGAAACTAAAAAGGATGAAAAACCCAAATCCTGCTAAATCAAGAATTGACAGAGACTTCATCATTAAACATGGAGGTAAGATAAAAGAAGAACTAGAAATTCATTTAAGAGAAACCAACAACCTGAATGATGAAGATGTAGAAGTGAACTGGAATAAATTTAAAAATGCAATAGTAGAGGTAATAAATTCAAAACAGAGAGAGGGGTACCACAAGAAACAACAGTGGGTGACGGAGAAAATTCTTCATCTCATGGATGAAAGAAGATCTTATAAAAATAAAAACAAAGAAAAATACAATGAATTGCAGAAAACAATTAGAAGAAAAATTCGACTGGCAAAAGAAAAGTGGTTTGCAAAGAGATGCAAGGAAATAGAAGAGACAGAACGTATGCATGATAATTTCAATTTACACAAAAAAAGTGAAAGAAGCAGCAGGCCTCTACAAAAAGAAAACCAACAACTTAGTGGACAAAGAGGGGGAAATTATCTTAGATGAGGACGAAAAACTAAAAAGATGGAAGGAATATATTGAAGAACTTTTTGAGGACACTAGGGATGATATAGATATGGGAAGTATAACAACTGGACCAAACATCACTATGGAGGAGGTTGAACATGCAATAAAAATAGCAAAAACAAGAAAAGCCACAGGACCTGATGATATCCCAGTAGAAATTTTAAAATTGCTGGAAGACAATGGGAAGAATTTTTTACTGCAGCTCTTCAATCGAATATATGAAACAGGAAAGATACCAAATGATTGGCTAAAATCAACCTTTGTGACAATCCCCCCAAAAATAAATGCAAAGAAGTGTACCGAATACAGAACAATAAGCTTAATGAGTCATGCCCTGAAAATATTCCGGAGAATAATTCACACAAGAATATACAACAAAATTGAGGAGCATCTAGGTAACACACAATTTGGTTTCAGAAACAATCTTGGTACATGAGATGCGCTATTCAGCATTCAAGTTCTTGTACAGCGTTGTAGAGATGTCAATCACAGTGTTTACATGTGCTTCAATGATTTTGAAAAAGCATTTGACAAAATAAGACACAGCAAACTATTAGAAATCCTGAAACAAGGGGGACTAGATGACAAAGACATACAAATCATAAAGAATCTATACTGGCATCAGGTAGCAAATGTGAGAGTAGGCCAAAAATACTCAGCTGATGCAGAAATACGAAGAGGGGTCAAACAGGGATGTATTCTGTCTCCACTGTTGTTCAATATCTACTCTGAATCAATCTTCAACGAGGCACTGGAGAACATCGATGCTGGCATCAAAGTAAACGGTGTTTGGATCAACAATTTAAGATATGCTGACGATACAGTTCTGCTTGCCAGTAAGCATGAAGACCTTCAGCTCCTCATCAACAGAGTCACAGAAATATCTGAAAAATACGGCTTGAAGCTTACTTAACACCTCAAAAACCAAGATCATGGTTGTCAGCAAACAACCCGTTAATTTACCACCGATAAATTCGGAAGGAATACCATTAGAAAAAGTTGAAAGGATCACGCACCTTGGTTCTAATTGACATGAAAGCTGGGACATGACCACTGAAGTAAAGACAAGGATAGAGAAAGCTTGAACAGCATTCTTCAAAATGAAAAAGGTCTTCTGCAGTCACGACATAAGCCTAAGACTGAAAATCAGGCTTGTCAGATACTATATTTTTTTCTATCCTGCTCTATGGAGTAGAGAGTTGGTCTCTGACAGAAGGCCACCTGAAGAGACTAGAAGCATTTGAAATGTGGATTTACAGGCAGCTGTTACGTATAAGCTGGGTGGACAAGATCAGAAATGAGGAGGTTTTAAGCCGCCTGGGAAAGCCAAGGGAAATCATCAAAACAATTAAAAAATAAAAGTTAGAATATTTCGGACATGTGATGCGACACCCAGAAAAATACGGCATACTCCATCTAATCCTCCAGGGAAAGATTGAAGGCAAACAAGGTCCAGGCAGAAGAAGAACATCATGGCTTCAAAATCTAAGGGACTGGTTTGAACAAAACTCAGCAGCACTTTTTCGTGCGGCTGCTGATAAAAACAGGATCGCCAACATGTTCACCAACATCTGATAACGAATATGGCACAAGAAGAAGAAGAAGAAGATAGGATGGGAATTCTATAAATTCTCCTTTCCACCTCCCACATGACTGAAATTTCCACTCAGGCTGATATGTCTCGTGAGAATAAGAGAAGCAGAGTGCATGCTTTCCTAGACAAAATTTAGATCTAAATATATTTTTTCTTCCTTTTTCAAACCTTCAAGAGTCCTCTAAACAGGCTCAGTCAGACAAATAAAGTTGTATAAATCTTAAAGTGGAGTGGGCAGTTGGCCTTATGCTCTTCTGTTCCCACTTAAGATGCAACCTTTTCTTGGTACTTCAGTTTCTCAACAGTATCTCTTAATTCTGAATAGTGAACAAGAGCTGTTCCAAACCAAGCTTTCTCCAGGAGAAAAGCTGATCATCTTAAGATTCCTTCTCCTTAGAGAAGAATCTCTTCTTTTTGCATTTAGCTCTTGTATGTTGCCTCCGAGAGTAAGATTCATCTCTACAAGTAGCAATAGCAACAGCACATAGACTTATATACTGCTTCATAGTATTTTACAGCACTCTCTAGGTGGTTTACAGAGTCAGCATATAATAATAATAATAATAATAATAATAATAATAATAATAATAATAATAATAATAATAATAATAATAATAATAATAATAATAATAATAATAATAATAATAATAATAATAATAATAATAATAATAATAATAATAATAATAATAATAATAATAAAGTTGGAAGGGATCTTGGAAGGGATCATCTAGTCCAACCCCCTGCTCAGGCAGGAAACCCTATACCATTTCAGACAAATGGCTGTCCAGTCTCTTCTTAAAAACTTCCAGTGTTGGAGCATTCACCGCTTCTGGAGGCAGGTTGTTCCACTGGTTAATTGTTCTAACTGTCAGGAAGTTTCTCCTTACTTCTAGGTTGCTTCTCTCCTGGATTAGTTTCCATCCGTTGCTTCTTGTCCTGCCTTCAGGTGCTTTGGAGAACAGCTTGACTCCCTCTTCTTTGTGGCAGCCCCTGAGATATTGGAACACTGCTATCATGTCCCCCCTCGTCCTTCTCTTCATTAAACTAGATATACCCAATTCCAGCAACCGTTCCTTATATGTTTTAGCCTCCAGTCCCCTAATCATCTTTGTTGCTCTTCTCTGTACTCTTTCTAGAGTCTCAACATCTTTTTTACATCGTGGTGACCAAAACTGGATGCAGTATTCCAAGTGTGGCCTTACCAAGGCATTGTAAAGTGGTATTAATACTTCTTGTCCCCAACAATCTGGGTCCTCATTTTACCAACCTTGGAAAGCTGGAAGGCTGAGTCAATCTTGAGCCGGTCAGGATCGAACTCCTGGCAGGTGGCAGAGGTAGCCTGCAATATTGCCTTCTAACCACTGTGCCACCTCAGCTCTTAGTAACTGGCACAGCAGCAATGTTTGCTGGTTGCAGACAAGAAAAGCATAGTCCTTCTCTCTCCTTGTCCAGTGCAAAAATGAAATTATGAAGTTTGGAAAAATAACATTTCAGCAATAAAATATCATTGAACAAAGACGTATGGATCAGAGATGCTTTGTACTCAAAAAAGATTTTTTTTTATAAACACTGAAATTCAGAAACCTGAACACCAATAAATATACATTGACAGAGAAAGTTTTCTTTTTAATGAAAAAGAAAAAGAAAACTACAAAGAAAGTTAAAAAAAACACAAGTCAACTTGAAGATTCATTTGGATGCAGTCGATAAAATGCTGAACAGGCAATTTTCAAATAACGAAACATTTGTTTGAATATCAATAGCAATTAACAGAAAAAAAATCTGAAATACATGAAGGATATTATAAGACACAAAAAAAATACCTCATTTGAAATTATACCTCAAAGAAATACCTCAAAGAAAATATTTAAATGAAATTTTGCAAGATGGAAATACAGTTGCCTAATCAGTTATGATCAAAATGATCAAAATGCTAATCAGTTTAACTTCAGCTTCATGAAAGTAATAACAACAGAACCAGGTTATAACCTGAAAGCAAACCACTGAAATAAAACTAATTTGCCAAAGTGAAACATTAGAATAGAAAATAAATCTATTTCTAAAAGATTTTAGTGACTTACAATAACCAAAACTGAAAAAATAAAAAATAAACATCGAAGCTTGGATGGTTACAATGATAGCAGAACTAATGCAATAATTAAAAAAACAAAGAATGTTGGCATCTTCTAAAAAAAACCTGAATAAGTACGAAACTACGATCAAACAATTCCGGGGACAAAAAAAAACATTTTTTCAGAGCTTAACTGAAAAAAAAACCAAAAACCTTAATCCCCCCAAATATGAAATAAATATTGGAATGCTGGCCAAACTCTTTTCCAGATAAACATAACAAAATGGCAACATGGATATCAGATATGGACAGATAAAACAAATGGGAAATATTGCAGTAACAGCAAAAAAAATGAAAAAAAGGACAAATTAAGAAGGTGAATAATCAGAGTGCATTAGCAAAGGATGGGCATCCTGGATTTTGGCTCAAACATCTACCTATTTTATTCATCTTGCAACTCATTTTAATAGAGCCAAATGTCACAAGGATAACCAATTCACTACAGGTTCAATGTGTCTGATCATGAAACACAAAACAAAAGAAACAACAGAACACATTTTTTATCCATTTATTTATCTGCATACAATATTTAATATATTCACAGGAATTTTGTCAGTAATAACTACACAAATCTGATCTCAGATTCATTGCTGCAGAGCAAAAAGGGGATTTAAACATTCTAAAGACCATATTTTGAGTAATAGTATTTCCCCCCCAAAAAAAAAATCTCTACAAGCTGTAAAACATGGGTTTATAAGGGCCAGATGAAGTACCAAAAATAATTAAGATAATTATAAAGTTTTAAAACAAATGTAAAAAGGACACTGATAGCAAAAGCAGAAGACTTGGAGAGGAGGAAGAATTTTTCAAGCAAAATCTTTTATCTCCATTGCTTTTTAATAGGGCTGCGATTCCACTGGCAATAATTTTGAATAAAACACCAGTGGGCAATGAATTATCCAAGCAGAGTACAAAAGTCTCACATTGCTCTAAATGGATGATTTGAAACCATATGGAAAATCATCTGGAGAAAAGCAATAACTTTTAAATATAGTTCACATATGTAAAGAGGGTGTATAAATGGAATTGCAACGCTGCCCCCAAAAATATTGAATACTCAGATTAAACTGAACAATGAAATGATACTAAAATCAAAGCACTGACAATGGAGGAAACTTATAAGTATAAGAGTGTTTAAAAAGCAATCAATACTGAAAAAGAAAATCAATACCACGTTTGTAGTACGGGTTTTAAAAGTTTTAAAACTGAAGCTGAGAAAACCGTCTAAGCCATAAATATTTTGGCTGTCCCTCTAATATTCCACACAGCACTATTGTTGATGGGACACAACTGAAACCAGATGTTTTACACCACAAGACCTGCAAATCTCTGACAATATTTCTGTTGTGATTCCTTGCCAGCCACTGGACCAGGCAGCTGAGTCTGAGGAATCAGAGGAGGAGGAGAAGGGGCCTGGAGGGACATCAGAGTCAGAGGAAGGCTCTGAGGAGCTCCGAGACTTACAGTCGGATGAGGAGCCTGGCCCCTCTACTCGCGCTTAGGCTGAGACACAGCTGTGCTGGGAGTCTGAGTTGGACAGTGATGAATCACAGCTGGGAGACATCCAGGATGCACGAAAACGCCGGCAAACAAAGAGAGTAGGACAGAGGAATGCAATGGGGTGGCTCCAAAGGCAAAGGAGAAGGCATTAGGAAGCCACGCCTTGGCTGCATAATAAAGGGAAGGTGTGGGAGGTACTGGTTGCCGAAGGCAACCGTTCGTGTTGAGGATCAAGTTTCTGTGGACTGTGTTTGCCTGAGCAGAGGGTTGGATTAGAAGACCTTCAAGGTCCCTTCCAACTCTGTTATTCTGTTATTTTGAATGTTAGAGAATCAAAGGCAATATTCAAAACTAAGCAGTTACAAGAAATGAACATTGGGAAGGCCTTCCTTCTACATGGTCTGTGGCTTCAGACGGACACATCAAGAAAGAAACAGAATGATTAATATTTGCAACACAAGAAAAAAGCATTAACGACCACTGTTATAAAAAAAATGAACATTAGGAAACAACAAATGTTGATTATGCAAAGAGCAAACTGGGATTGTTGACCACCCAATAAGTGGAGAAAATAAGACAGGACATGAACAAGTGATAAAGCAATGATATTTTGGTATTTATGTAAAAAATGTGTCAATGATGTATTAGTATAATCTTAAAAAATGCTCCAGAATAACCAGGCTAAACTTTTACGGGTCTTCTGAACTCAAATAGACCAACAACTACCGACCACAACATGACAGATGTCACAATAGTTGAAGAAAAGCAAGTTTTATTTAAATTATGTAGCAATACTATAAGGAATTCACAATAGCTCAAAAGATCCTGGAAAACATTTGTAGACCATCTGGACTTGCAGAGATTATGGAATTAAGTGACAAAATTTTTACTCATAATTAATATAGTATTAGGTCAGTCACAGTAGCATTCTCAAAACAGCTGACGAAAATTAGAATTATTTTTAAAATATAATGTGTATTAAATGAGTTACGAACAATAAACTAAGAACAGAAAAAAACGGAAAAAAAACGAAAAAAACATTAAAACGTGATATTGAAATAGAAAACATAGAAAAAAGAAAAATCAATATATAAGAACAACATGTAAGAACAAGACATAAAGACGTGGCTTCTCATATTCTTCAAAGAAGTAAGAAAAGAGTCAGGGAAGATTATTTCAGTATATGATTACGGCAGTGAGATTATTATAAGCACAAAGATGGAACGATTCAGTGCTATTCGCTAAGGAGGAATGGCTGGTGAAATTGACAGACCTTGTTGAAATGGATAAACTGACTTCTTCGATTAGAGGAAAAAAAAATATATCTACATTTATTGGTGACTGGAGACCCCTTATGGACTTTTTTGCATAAAATGAAGAAAAAAAACTTTTCGATTTATAGTTTCAATGGTTAGGCAGGATAGATTCAAGAAAGAAGAGAATTATGATGTAATTTTAGAGAGAGAGGTTAAAATACAATTGTACTTATAAAATTAGGAATACGTGAGCTCACAGTATTCAGTTCAAAGAACAGCTTGGCTTAGAACTACATATATATTTTACACTTTACAATGCCTTGGTAATGCCACACTTGGAATACTGCATCCAGTTTTGGTCACCACGATGTAAAAAAGACGTCGAGACTCTAGAAAGAGTGCAGAGAAGAGCAACAAAGATGATTAGGGGACTGGAGGCTAAAGCATATATGGAACGGCTGCTGGAATTGGGTATGTCTAGTTTAATGAAGAGAAGGGCGAGGGGGGATATGATAGCAGTGTTCCAATATCTCAGGGGCTGCCACAAAGAAGAGGGAGTCAAGCTATTCTCCAAAGCGCCGGAAGGCAGGACAAGAAGCAACGGATGGGAACTAACCAAGGAGAGAAGCAACCTATAACTAAGGAGAAACTTCCTGACAGTTAGAACAATTAACCAGTGGAACAACCTGCCTCCAGAAGCGGTGAATGCTCCAACACTGGAAGTTTTTAAGAAGAGACTGGACAGCCATTTGTCCGAAATGGTATAGGGTTTCCTGCCTGAGCAGGGGGTTGGACTAGATGACCTCCAAGGTCCCTTCCAACTTTATTATTATTATTATTATATTATGCAGTTATTTGGACAGTTCTTAGTTTTTGAAGTAAAGCTTGAATTGACCCTTAAATTTATCAGCATTTGCTGAACATTGTTCAGAAAAGAATAAGACAACTTATTCAGCTCCTGAATGGAAAATTGCAATCATGGCTGGCTTACTTTAATATTACATATGTCCCCCTTCAAAGATGTCCTTGATAAATATCATGCCTGAGATAACAGCACACTTGCCAGATGCTGTGATTAATATTTATATGTTACTTATATGTAGGTCTATACCACGGGTCGGCAACCCGTGGCTCCGGAGCCGCATGCGGCTCTTTGAGGCCTTACCTGCGGCTCCGGAGCCTCCTCCGCCATTTTGGCGAGCGCATGCGCGCATGCGCGGGCGGGTGCGGGGGGTGCGCGTGCGCGAACGGGCGCGCGCGCGCATGCGCGAACAGGTGCGCATGCGCGAACGGCTCGCGCGCATGCGCGAACGGTGCACGCGCATGCGCGAACGCGCGGCTCCCAGGGTTTTTTTTTTTTAGGCCAAACGGGTCCGTGCGGCTCATCCGACGTTTCGGATGGCCGACCCATGGTCTATACATATGTTGTATATAGTATTTTAAATGTGTGTTATGTATGTGTATACTTTGAGAGCAAGCAACCGAATTGCATTTAAATGTGTACCATTGTGCCCACAGTAAAAAATGACAATAAAAGTTTATCTATCTATCTATCTATCTATCTATCTATCTATCTATCTATCTATCTGTCTATCTGTCTATCTATCTATCTATCTATCTATCTATCTATCTATCTATCTATCTATCTATCTATCTATCTATCTATCTATCTATCTATCTATGCTGTGTAAATACAACCCTCAACAGCCCTACTGAGCATGGATAAAGGATTCTGGGCATTGTGGGTTAGCAACTTCTGGATGGCAACAAATCTTTAACCCGTTCTACACCTCTAATTTAGAGATCACTTTTGGATATCTTTTAAAACCAATGTCTTCCTCAGAAAATCAAACCAGATGTGATTCATAACCAGAAGGAGCAGAACAAAATCTCGGCATTATTTTAAGCAGCAAAGAAAAGAGGGGATAAAAAAGAAACTAAGAATTCTATAAAGGTAGGCAAGTCAGAAGAATATAAAGGCAGACAAGAGAGACCAAATCTTTAAAGACTGTGCAACTTTTAAAATCTTCTTACAGCTTAGGAATGTATAAATTACAAGCACTTTGATGGTTTCCGTCCCCCCCCCCCAAATAACCACTGCTGGAAATTGACAATGTCTCATTTGTAATGAAATATTTAGTTATAGAAATTAACTTCGCTAGATCAAGATGTTTGAAGAGATTTAATTTCAATTTTTATAACAAGATTAATAAAATAAGAAATTGAATTAGTTATGACATGAGCTACTTTTGAATTTCGGCTGTAGGATTAAAAAAAGAAAAGGGGGGGAAGGTAAATGTTTTATAATGAGATATTAAGAGTTTCCTCTTAAAAGGTGAGAACAACAGACATGACCCACATTTATGGACTGTAAAAAATTACGAATAAGAAGAAAAGTGAAGAAATGCATAGAATCCACCATAACATGTGTGTGTATGTGTGTGTGTATGGATCTCCATAATTTGGAGTCCAAAAATAGTTCCTTTTCCTAGTCTGCAGTTGTAGATTTTTACTGCCAATTCAGACCTCAAAGGTAAGGAAAGTTGCTGTTTTTCAAAGAAATTTACTGTGCCTGAGAATGAACAGGAGACGTCCGAGATGCCATGAACAAGGTTAGAAAATAGTTGGTGTCTAAATCAGGAAGAACGTGTCCTCCTCTGCACATCAACTAAGAGACAACACAAGTTGCAAATTAGGAGTGAAGAAAAGGTTGGCTATAATTCAGCAGCTAATTCAGCCTAATTAAAAAAATATTGTTGGAGGAAGACTTAATGGACTGTTTGATTATTTCTGTCATTAAAAACAATCCATCACACCTTGTTGTTGTTAGTTGCAAAGTCGTGTCCGACCCATCGCGACCCCATGGACAACGTTCCTCCAGGCCTTCCTGTCCTCTACCATCTTCTGGAGTCCATTGAAGCTCACGCCTACTGCTTCAGTGACTCCATCCAGCCACCTCATTCTCTGTCGTCCCCTTCTTCTATTGCCCTCCATCTTTCCCAGCATTAGGCTCTTCTCCAGTGAGTCCTTCCTTCTCATTAGGTGGCCAAAGTACTTGAGTTTCAACTTCAGGATCTGGCCTTCTAAAGAGCAGTCGGGGTTGATCTCCTCTAGGACTGACCGGTTTGATCACCTTGCAGTCCAGGGGACCATAGTTCAAAAGCCTCAATTCTTTGGCGCTCAGCCTTTCTTACGGTCCAACTTTCACAGCCATACATTGCAACTGGGAAAACCATGGCCTTGACTATACACACTTTTGTTGGCAGGGTGATGTTTCTGCCATCACACCTAGCCAGCCTATAATATCTTATCTCACCTAGAGAAGATCCACACTTCCCCCTTAACGGATTGCCAGTACAGGCCATGGCCCACTTTTTGAGTTCAGGAATGGATGCCATCATCTTCTTCCCATTCTCAGCCCATTGTAGAGTAAATAAACCCAGCACTTGGGTTTTCCAGCTTTGATTAAAACAAAACAAATCAGAATCCTCTTAGAACTTCAGAAAAGATGTTCTCCATTGCTTTGTTCTGTTCTAGTAGAAGCCACAGGTCTGATTGGCTGAAGGGTCTGGCATGCCCTTCCCCTCCAGTACCCAGTAGCCCTTTCATCCTGGGCTTCCAAGCTGCTATGTTCTCTACACTTTTATATAAGATCTCAGTTGACGAACAATGATCTATTAAATCAATGAAGCTGGAACGTTCTCAAACCCTAGAGCTGACATTCCATTAAATCTCTACATCTTTCAACATCTACCCTTTTCATTTCTGCCAACTGTTCATTTGCTCATGTGCAAAGTTCCCCTGGACCTCCAGAGGAAGGTGGGAACAAAAGAACAATCTGTTCTGCGGTTGTGATCGTTGTAGCATCAGAGCAACAGTGATACCAGAAGGGGGAAAGAGAAAAGAAGGAAGGTTCTGCACTGGGGTTGAGTAAGAGGACAAGGGAAGGAGGTGTTAGGGCAGGGGTCCCCAACCCCCGGTCCATGGACCGGCACCGGGTCGCAGCATGCCTGAAACTGGTCCGTGCAAACAAGCAAAGCCCCATCCGTGAGATGCAGGCAGTACATGAAACCACGCCCCCTCCGGTCCATGGAAAAACCTCTCTCCAAGGAACCGGTCCCTGGTGCTCAAAAGGTTGGGGACCTCTGTGTTAGGGCATCCAGGTGTGCAAACACATGGGATTCATGAAATCACCAGGAGTTAAGCCAGGTGACTCCAGGAGAACAGTATATTATAGTATCTTTATTGTAGTCCAAGACCATGACAACCCAAAATTAAAACAATCCAAGTAAATAAAAAGACCCTCAGTAATTAAAAAGGTGACTTTGGGACACCTGTCATTAAACAAAAACAACGATATTGCATTGATTGGGATGGCCAGATAATCTTTCCATTAGGGCAATGTTTCTCAACCTTGGCAACTTTGCGATGTGTGGACTTCAACTCCCAGAATTCTCCCACCAGCTGGCTGAGGAATTCTCGGAGTTGAAGTCCACACATTGTAAAGTTGCCAAGGTTGAGAAACACTGCATGAAACACTGCAGAACCACTGCATTGAGAAACACTGCACTGAAGTTGCCAAGGTTTGAGAAACACTGAGTTAGTTGAGATTGCATAGAAATTGCACTTTAGAAAAACATGTCCCAAAGTTTCAGGTTCTCTAAGTCTACAAGGGTTCCTTTATAATTGCCATCCATAATTGCAGAATTGAGGCAGTGTCTCAAGGGACTTTACCTAGAATTATCAGATGTGCTTGCTGTTGTGGGATTCGTTGTCTAGCTTGGAATAAACAACCACCAGCCAGACTTCCAAGAGAAAACAATGGTAATTTATTTGTACTACTTTGCAAAGAGGGTGTATCACATACACACAAGTACAGTTGAAATAGAATAGAATAGAATAGAATAGAATAGAATAGAATAGAATAGAATAGAATAGAATAGAATAGAATAGAATAGAATAGAATACAGCTGGAAGGGACCTTGGAGGTATTACAGTCCAGCCCCCTGCTCAAGCAGGAGAACCTATACCATCTCAGACAAGTGACTGTCTAGCCTCTTCTTAAAAACCTCCAGTGATGGAGCACCCACGATTTCTCAAGGCAAGCTGTTCCACTGGTTAATTGTCCTCACTGTTAGGAAGTTTCTCCTTAATTCCAGGTTGCTTCTCTCTTTGATCAGTTTCCAACCATTGTTTCTTGTCCTGCCCTCTGGTGCTTTGGAGAATAACATGACCCCCTCTTCTTTGTGGCAGCCCCTCAAATACTGGAATACTGCTATCATGTTCCCCCCGTTTCTTCTTTTCTTTAGACTAGCCAAACCCAAGTCCTGCAGCCGTTCTTCATATGTCTGAGTCTCCAGGCCTTGGATCATTTTAGTTGATCTTCTGTGAGCAACTAAAATCTTAACTAAAACTTTAAATCATTAATATTCTTTTTTTTATATTCCCTATTGCTGTTGCAAATTTACCTCCCACCTTTTCTTCATTGGCTTAGTACTCAGGCTGTCACAATCTATCCCAAGTGCCTAAAGTGAATACATTATTCCCTGCCTCTAATTACATCTCCCATTCCTCAAATTCTATTGCCCCCTACCCTTATTTACAAATTACCTTTTATGGCTACTAGTTCCTAGGGGTTGTCTCTGGAGTAACTATCATATCCGCAAATTCTGGTTAAGATGTTTTTTTGTGTTTTTTTTAGCATAGCAAGGCCTCTGATCCTAGCTCCTACATACAGTTTCCAAACTTCAGCCAAACTCCTAAAATTAGAAATATACACAATGTATTTTCTTCACCAGCTAGCATGTCTTTTTACAGTTTCTATAAAAACAATAGGTTCTTTTTTCCACACTGTGATTTTGATATAAAGGCAAATTTAGAGGCATCTGTTCAGACAAGGCATCTGAAGGCACCAAAAAATGATGACAAGGGTTTACTTCTATCGTCTCAACTAATACCACAAGAATGAAACACAACTCACAAGAGAGTTTGAGGAAACAGAAAAAAACAAAGAAAGACAATAGAGCAGAGGTGCCAGTATTACGAGGAAACAACCAAATCCTCCATATTTTCATTCAAGCTGGTATGCATTAAATCATTTCAACATTTTGAATTCAGTGGAAACTACAAAAGAAGAAAGCACGATTTGGTTCTGGATTCTTCTCAGATTTGGTCATTATAATATTGCTGAGCTTGACCATCTAGGCTTTTTAAATAAGGCTGAAATTCCCTAAAACTGTATTTCACAGAGAGGGTTCATATTAAAACCAATAGCCGGGCCACAATTTCACCAGTCTAAATGTCAACTACTATTTTCCAAGGTCATCCTTGACACGTATTGGAATTCCTACTATTGGCTTGGTAAATTTTGATTATTATTATTATTATTATTATTATTATTATTATTATTATTATTATTATTATTATTATTATTATTATTATTATTATTATTATTATTATTATTATTATTAATTATTATTATTATTATTATTATTTTAAAACTGACCTAGTTCTTGGTAAGCTGGCATGTGATGTCACCAGTAAAGTTCCAGTGATATCTAAATGTTAAACATTACTATATTTAATATTCCCACCACCTCCGTGAAAATTAGAAGCTGACTTCACACAAGCCAGGCAAACCAATCAAATTTGTTCCAGAAAAATATTCTTAAGACCAGAAAGTCCTAAAGGTGCTTTTCAAAAACCAAATGGACTTTCTTGTTTGCAGTTAGACAGCCGAGGGGTAAGGATATCTGTTGTGATTCCTCACCAGCCAGTTGACCCTGAGGAATCAGAGGAGGAGGAGGGGCCTGGAGGGACATCAGAGTCAGAGGAAGGCTCTGAGGAGCTCCAAGACTTACAGTCGGACGAGGAGCTTGGCCCCTCTACTCATGCTCAGGCTGAGACAAAGCTGGGCTGGGAGTCTGAGTTGGACAGTGATGAATCACAGCTGGGAGATATCCAGGATGCACGTAAACGCCGGCAAGAAAAGAGAGCAGGACAGAGGAATGCAATGGGGCGGCTCCAAAAGCAAAGGAGAAGGCATTAGGAAACCACGCCTTGGCTGCATAATAAAAGGGAAGGTGTGGGAGGTACTGGTTGCCAAAGGCAACCTCGTGTTGAGGAATCAAGTTTCTGTGAACTGTGTCTGTTTGCCTTGGACATTGACTCAGGTCTGTGAATAATAAAAGGAGATTGGTTTTTTCCTGCGGTTCCAGCCTGCTTGTTGGAAGAGGGGTTTCTCCTTGTGAGCTTAATGTAGGCTGGGACAGAATAATATCTCTTGTCTACAACACAGTCCTTCCAGCAATTGCAAGAAGGTTCCACACCCAATTGCACTCTAATTAAGGTGATCATGAGGGTACAGATAAATCCTCAAGTGGCCTCAACAACTCTCAAAGCACTAACAACCAACCTTCAGAGTTGGCCAGATAACTGCAAAGAATATTAATCCTTCTATTCCCCACCATTCAGTCAGAACTGAAGAAGCTTCTTGGATGAAAAGCAAAATGTTTCCATGGGGAAACACCCCCCCCCCAAAAAAAAAAGTCCACTTGCCTTTTGGGACAGCAGCTCTGGGACAACTATGACCTGGATGATTGAGAATCTCCACAAATAAATAAACAATGCTTGATTTTAAAATGGAAATGTCAGCTTTATTCAGACAAGGCAACTATGTGCAGAAATTATTCAACAACAGTAGACCAGATTTTGGCTAAAATTGTCTTGAATTGTCCACAATATATACATATATAAGAATTTTACAATGAAAAGCAAAATTCATAAGAGATACCAGGCTTCTCTTCCTGTAGATGTGTTCAAATGGATCCTTTTGCTACAGCGTACTGTACCTTTTGAGAACAGATTTAATAGAAATAAAAGACAGGCAGAGCAAAAGAACAAGAAAAAAGAAAAAAAACCACTTCTTAACATTTAATTACTAAAATCAGCAAACAGTGATTAGATTGAAAAGTTACAAATGGCCAATGGGCCCAGATGGATTTTAAAATAAGATTTTGGAATTAATAATAAGGATCTTTTCTCATGGGAAAATCCCTTTATTTTGAATTCTTTAAAAATATGGAAGGTTTGGACTTTGAAGATTGAACACTAGAGGGAACCAAAAGGAACTAAAGATTGCATTTAGTGGAGAAGAATATTTGAGTTACTAATACAGAATGGAGAAACATATTTTAACAATGGATATATTTTCAGATATTTTGAACAATTGACCTGGGAGATAAGTCTTTTTAAGAGTGGATAGACTGTCTTTAAAATATATTGTAGAAGATAAACAAGTGTTACTGGACAAGAGTGATACGGATCTGAAAATTGATTTAAAGAGGACAACCTACAAGAATGATATGGATAAATGATGCTACATTATATCTATAAAAGAAACTGGCTAATGTTTTAATAATTAGAAGAGGGTAACCTGGATAATTTTCCTACGTTGGTCTTACAGAAAAAGGTTTGTTAAAGCCTTGAAGAAATTTTTTAGTAGAGACAAAACAAAATGAAAAGGGATCAAGTTCTAGGACATTATTTGAATGGACTAAAGATAAAATAGTTAAGAGTAAAAGGAAAGAATATAAAGTCGGCTTAATTGATCAAACAGATATATTTTTATCTCTGGTAACACTTAATGCACTTTTGCTGATCAGGACTCAAGAGACGAGGGTTTAAGGAAAAAGGGATCATTTGTTGTATTTTAAGACAAGGCAATAAAGTTATTATGACTCTGGATACTTGGGATGAAAGGAGAAGTCATTTATAGCAACACCACGTAGGCTTATATACTGCTCCATAGTGTTTTTCAGTACTCTCTAAGTAATTTACAGAGTCACCATATTGCCCCCCAACAATCTGGGTCCTCATTTACACCAACCTCAGAAGGATGGAAGACTGAATCAATCTTTAGCTGGTCAGAATCAAACTCCTGGCAGTCAGTAGAATTAATCACAGTACTAACACACAATATTAAAACACAATTCTAACCAATGAGCCACCATAGCAAATAATAGATAGATAGATAGATAGATAGATAGATAGATAGATAGATAGATAGATAGATAGATAGATAGATAGATAGATAGATAGATAGATAGATAGATAGATAGATAGATAGATAGATAGATAGATAGATAGATAGATAGATAGATAGATAGATAGATAGATAGATAGATTCAAATATATATATGTCCTTTATGATGGCCCTATCACACGGTCAATGAGTAAGAAACTAGGCTAGCAAAGTTTATAAGAGAACTCTCCACTCCCAACACTTCACTCTGAAGACGCTGGCAGTGGACCAGCGAAAGCTAAGTTTGTTTTTAGTATTGTAAATAGTTGCTTTTATTGTTTTAAAACTTTTAACAATAAACAGCTGATTTATATTCCTCCCGGAGTTCGAGGATTGTATATTATTGAACATATATATAAAATTTAAAATTTATCTTTTTTTAAAAAAAAAATCATTTACTCAACTGCAACACAACCTATGTTTCTCTCTGCACTAGTAGCCTCTAAAACTCCCTTTTCCCAAAAACATGAGGCTACAATGCCTTTGCGTTTTGAAATTCTGTCAAGTTACATGAAGAGGGGAATGGAATGCATCATCTCAGCTGTAAAAAGTGTCATTTCCCCGAATTCAGGCAGGTCTCCTTGTAGCTAACGTCTTGTTTGATGTCTCCTGGTCAACTCATGTATTGGGAATTGCTAATTAAAAAGAGTTGCTTTGCTCTCTTAAGATTCCCCCTAGACTAATTATTAAAGCGCTGTGGAGCGTCTCAAAGCTACAGCAATTGAAAGTCACCAAAAGGACTTCCTTATATTATGAGATTTCCATGCCCCAAAGAGTTTTCTTCTGCTCTACAGAACATGCACAATGGGAAGTAGATTACCTTCTCTGCTGGCACTCTGGCACAGAAAGAAAGAGAAGAAAAGTGGGAAATTGGTAGGGGGGAAAAAAAAGCATACATATGCATTAATGTTTTCAGCATCCTTCTGGTGAATTGAATCCCCTATGGGTATGAAAAGTGAACTTGTTAGGTTGCTATGGTGGGTGGGATTCCCCCTTCCCATTTACTCCCCCTAAATCTGTATTGGAAATACAGCTATCTCCACTTATATAAATATTTATTAAGCAAAATTGGCAAGGGGCTGAAAAAAAAAAGTACCTAGGAAAATTGATTGATTGCTTAATTAATCTCAATATTATTGGGTTTTTTTTATATAGTTCTGAACCAACATCTGATGTCACAAAGGAAAAAAAAAAAGTCCAAGCTTGGGATACCAGCAGATGCCATTTACGTGAATTCTGGGAAAAAAAACCACATAAATATTTGCCACTATTGCAAACAAACACAAATATAACTGAAGAACATTATAGAATATAAAGTTTTCAATAGTGAATATCTGTAGCTCGGGTGTAGGATAAGGGTGAAGGTTGGTTCTCCGAGCTTGTGGGTTGGTTTCCGAAAGAAAGAAAGAAAGAGATAGATAGATAGATAGATAGATAGATAGATAGATAGATAGATAGATAGATAGATAGATAGATAGATAGATAGATAGATAGATAGATAGATAGATAGATAGATAGATAGATGATAGATGATAGATAGATAGATAGATAGATAGATAGATAGATGATAGATAGATAGCTTGAGTGATATATAGATAAATAGCTTGAATGATAGATAGATAGATAGATGATAGATAAATAGATAGATAGATGATAGATAGATAGATAGATAGATATAAATTAGGTGATAGATAGATAGATAGATAGATAGATAGATAGATAGATAGATAGATAGATAGATAGATAGATAGATAGATAGATAGATAGATAGATAGAGTGCTTTTTTTGTAAAATAAAAAGGTGCCGGAACTCACACACATCATACAACCCGCCTTGCCTATCCTACAAGGTTCCATCTAAAAAAGGTGCCGGAACTCCGTTCTGGGCGTTCTATGAGAAAAAAAGCCCTGGACGGACGGACGGACGGACGGACACAGACAGAAAGAAAGACAGACAGACAGACAGACAGACAGACAGACAGACAGACAGACAGACAGACAGACAGACAGACAGACAGACAGACAGACAGACAGACAGACAGACAGACAGACAGACAGACAGATAGATAGATAGATAGATAGATAGATAGATAGATAGATAGATAGATAGATAGATGTGACCAGGCTAGGTAACATCTTCAGCTCTGACCCTGACCTGGATGACTGAGAAGCTCCACAGACAACCTGTTCGATTAGCATTCCCAAACCTTCAGGAAGGCCTCTGGAGAGGAACTGGAAGAAACAGCATCTTGAATGAGCTTATTTGACATTATTGCGTAGGGGTTGGGGCAGTGGTGGGATTCAAATAGGTGAACAACCGGTTCTCTGCATGGACGCCACTTCCGGAAGTCCGTTCTGGGCCTGGGCAACAAAAAAATTAGCTACCGGTTCTGCCAAAGTGGTGCGAACCGGCTGAATCCCACCACTGGGTTGGGGGAATTTGGGGAGGGGAGTCTACATTATATTGCATTTTTAAAATCTTCATTGGCATATGGAGATTTTGTAATCCACTCAGTATTGACCGGGTTGCCCAGAAGTGTTTCTGCCACTGGCAGAGGAAGATTCTGTCTCCCAAAACTCAAGAGTAGAAGTTTTGATTTCCGGTGCCCCTTAAAAAATGGAACACAGAAATACTAAAATGATGGCAGGCCGAATGCGAAGGAAAGGATTCTTACCTCTCCACACTGTGGATAAAATAGAATGGTTTGCGTTACAGCATTATATATTTGCTGAAAATCTATGCAGGTGAAGTTGCGTAATTTTTCATCAAATTATGCAAATTATATCCGGTGCATAATTTTCATAATTTGCATGATGATGTGATGGCACGTGTGCCCTAATTCTGCCTCCTACGGACTCCTATAAGTGGCATATCTTTACTATTTCAAAATACCATAGATAAATTTTGGGTAGGACTATTTTTCCTGGCACTTCCTTCCTTCCTTCCTTCCTTCCTTCCTTCCTTCCTTCCTTCCTTCCTTCCTTCCTTCCTACCTTTCCTTCCTTCCTTCCTTCCTTCCTTCCTTCCTACCTTTCCTTTCTTCCTTCCTACCTTTCCTTCCTTCCTTCCTTCCTTCATTTCCTTCCTTCCTGAACTCCAGACTGAAATAGATACATTCAAATACCTGAAACTGAGCATGAGAGTTCAATTTTTTTGCTTTTTAAAAAAAAATGATGAGTTTGACCCATTTGTCACATTCAAATCCCATTTTGATTACAATATCAAGTAAGGTTTCAGTTTCAGGTCATCCCATGGGTGACCAATGTCCACTTTGTTTTTAACAATTCACATCCGTGTTTTGTTTCAGTTAGAATGTCAATTCAGGGTACGGTAAAAACAAACAATGGAGGCAATAAATTCTCTTGAGAAGTTCTCCTCCTGATGTTCACAGGTCCATTTTTTGGCCATTTATCATCAAAGTTTTTTTTTAAAAAAATATTTTCATAGCTTTTGTTTTCAAAATTCGGGTGGTTTGCACCGGTGCCAAATATTTCTAAACATGTCTGAATCCATTTATATGAAAGAGAATTAATAATCAGTTGATTCTTCAATTATTCACCAGTTATTGATGTGCAAGTTGGTCTTTGTTCACCTGGACTACACCTGGACTATCAATCAGCAATGATATGTTGTTCCTCTTGAATTTCAGCAATACTTTTTGCTCAGGTGGATAGAGTTAAGTTTTCAATATGTGACTCAAAATTGCAACTGCTAATATATGAGCTAGCAATTTGAACACTGTTGATAAGGAAGTATCTGCTCTGCAGTTGCTTGCAATTACATTCTGCATCTTTCTTCTATTATTAAACATGTTCTACCAGTTGTCATCCATTCTTCAACTTTTCCAATTTATGATATTTTATTAAATTGAGGAGCTAATCTTTCATGGAGAATCGTCAGAAGTTTAAGCCAAAATCCACGTACTTCATCTCTTCCTGGTGCTCTCCGGTTCTTAACTTTTTTTTTTGCTGGCTTTTTAATAATTTCAGATGGGATGAGTGTATTATTCATTTTGACTGAGCCGTTGTTCTTCTCAATCTTTGGATTGTGGTTCCAATCAAATATTGAAGGATCAAGTGAGGTCCAAAGAGGTTGTCCATAGATTTTGTAGGTGATCTATTGATTTCCAAGGAAATTAATTAAGTTGGTTTTGTGGGGGACAGCTCAGTAATTAAGCTCCTGGGGCTTGCTTTACCATTAATATATCAAAAATGTGAATTGAGCTGATTACAATGCATATCCCATTCTCATTTTTCCTTTGTAAGCCACATCAGTTGAAAAAATCTAGACAAAAACCTAGACTCTATTTACTGAGTCAAGGGAAATCATCAAAAAAAATAAAAAACGAAAGTTAGAATATTTTGGACATGTGATGCGACACCCAGAAAAATACAGCATACTCCATTTAATCCTCCAGGGAAAGATTGAAGGCAAACGAGGTCCAGGCAGAAGAAGAACATCATGGCTTCAAAATCTAAGGGACTGGTTTGGACAAAACTCAGCAGCACTTTTCTGTGCAGCTGTTGATAAAAACAGGATCGCCAACATGATCGCCAATGTCCGATAACGGATATGGCACAAGAAGAAGAAGATAACCACCAACTGGTTCTTTGCATAAACTACATGATAAATTACTGCAACTCAAGTGTGTTGTTTCACAATAACACAGTAAATAATCAATCAGTCAGACACTTTCCAGTAACTGGTCTAGCAATAATAGTCTTCTGGGGAGGTTTGCTCCTGGCTTCATGTGTGACGCTATTGTTGAGTATTGCAACTTAAGTTCCTAGTGACAATCATTCCAACTTCTGGTTGAAAACGAGTTTGAATAGAAAACAGGAGAAAAGCTGTTTTGACAAATTTGAATCAAAAAATATTTTAGATAATCTGATTGGGGAATGACTACATTTAGTGCATGTACCTTTTGAAATATAGATCTCATATTTTCTCCTACTTACTCAGTCCCTTCCAAATAAGGTACATTCATGGTCAGCTATATTAACATTTGTGCGTGTTTTGGTAAGGCTTATGTGAAACCATCACGAATGGTTTCTAAACCATAGTTTATGAAGTGTGAACTTAGGGAAGTGATTCAACGGGAGTCTATCTGTTGGTGTAGGAAATGATCCTGAGGGAGGGATCAAACACATCATCAGTCTTGAGTCCCTTCACACCTAAGTCCAACCCACCTTGAATTCCACCTCTTATCTATCACCAATTTGCTTTGACTGTTAATAGTTTCGATTTTTGCAGAGAGCATAAACTTGCAATAAATCTTTATATTCATTTGAAGTGCTTAGACTTCTTGATTTCCCATGCTTGACAATTGGGTCTACATGGCTTAAGTAAATTTTCTCCTTCATGAGAGATATGGGGATAGCAAGAAATGTATGCTTTTAGTACCCATCCTATGGAGTAGTATAAGCAGTTTTATTTAATGAAGCAGCATTTTTAATTAAGAACTCAGCTTCTTAAGCAACTGCCTACATTGAAAACAATTATTTTCCAATCGAGAATCACATAGTTTTCTTTAGCATGATTTATTGAAGTAGATGGATCACTAGAGTCCCAGCAAGTGAAGTTCTTGCCATTTAGAATCAACACATCCTATGAATGTTAGAATGACATAGGGCCTTTCTCATTCTCTTCCTAATGGCCTTCTTATGCAGAATTTTGCAGCTTATTTATATCTCTTAAATCTCTATCTGTCCCTGAACCATCTTTTTGAGCAAATTATTCTGGATCAATGCTAAATGGCAGCAAAGAGACTCCTTGTGAATGGCAGTGATAAAAAGTAAAGACATTGAATTCTAAGGATGCTTTGCTATTAGTATGTTAGAGTGACAAGGAACATATTAAATATTTCTTTCTAAATTACTAGTAATTTTGATAAAGCAAAAATTAATCGGATACTTTCTATGAGCCTAATTATTGATATTTATATTTTGGTCTCAGGTATATGAATGTGTGTGTGTGTGTGTATAGATAAATGCACATGGATGTGGACACAGCCCTACTGTTATGATCCAGGTTGCCTAGACAGAAGCAGGCTCTGATAGAGTCCTTTATTGTTCTGTTAAATTCCACAATAAATGGCCCTACAACAGCCAGTAAGTCTCCATATCACACTTCTCTGAAGGCAGCCATCCACAATCCAACAATTAAAAGCCAGTAAGCAAGAAAACCAATTTGCAAAAGCAGAGAGGAAATACAAAGAGAAGATGCAAGCTCATGGGGCAAGGTCCAGAGTCAAGGTCCACAGGGCAAGCCAGGTCCATGAGGCAAAAGGCAAGTCCACAAAGCAAAGGTACAAGGCAAGACACAGGCAAAACCATGAGTCAAGACTGAGTTTTTCCAAAGCTGGGGGAGTGTAAGCCAAAGCAAACAATTGTTCCTGACAAAGACAATCTCCCCCGACTTCTACTTAAGTCAACCCACACCAGATGTTCTTTGAGAGGAGAGGTGGGGTGCCCTTCTCGCAAGCAGCCTCACAGATCTCCTTTGAGCTTGCCTCCGCTCTACTCTCCATGTCCTTGGATCGAGTGGGGAAGGCAGCTGTTCCTCATCAGCTTATAAGTCTGCAGCTGATTATCCCCCATGTCTGTGAGGGCAGGCAGCTCTCCATCTGGTCTACCACCTCCCCCAGTGCCTGAGGGGCCTAGGACAGCATCGTCCTCAGCCCCTGGCCTCTCCAAACATTCCAAGGAAGACATGTCATCCTCATCCTGGTTCCAACTCCTCCTCCTCCTCCTCCTCCTCCTCCAAACCAGGATCCAATGGGGCCAAGACACCTATACACAAATAGAAACTTAACTGTTCAGGATTATACATTTACTTTTCCTGGCAGCAGGAAATATTGTAACTTACCCCTTAATAGACACCCATAGAATTTTGTCGTTGCTGGAGTTAGAGCTAACACATGCACATATACAATTTAAAATCCATGTGAAATGAAGTAAGTACGTATCGCACATGGCAATATTGAGGCACATAAAGTTTTGTAGCAGAAGATTGAAGTGAGGATATTCAGCTTTAAGCGTGTTTCTGTACTTCCAGAAATTATTTTATTATGACTTAGGCAGCCATCAATACTCCTCGTTAAGTAATTAGCTCAAAGTTACAAATGTGATGTTTATTATCACCCGTAATTCTTTCAGATAACAGCCCCTGAAATTACTAACTCTCCACAAATTTCCTGAAACTCCATGGAAATCCTTATTTTCATAGTCTTCGTTAAAATCCATGTACAGTTAACAATCATACGGCGGGAGGCTCTCTTTTTTTAAAAAAAAATGAAAAATGTATTAATATTTATGTCCATTATTACTGAAAAGCATACATCTTCTCAGTGGTCAGGTGGGGTTGTTTGCAAACTCCAGGAGATGCAGTGTTGCCTCATTTATTATTAACTCAGCTCATAAATTCTTCTGCCATCCAAAATAGCCTTAAACAATATACGCGAAGCACATTCTGAATCCTTGCTTCTGTTTCTAAAATTGAAAAAAAAAATTCTGGACAGCATCTAGATGTCATCAATTTTGAGGGGAAGATGACTGTTCTCAGTCTCCTTTCTCTCAGCAAATGATGGAGTTTTATAGCCTAAAGCGATCTGCAAATATTTATTATGCAACTGTCTAAACAAAATGAAGAGACTGAAGAGAGAAAGTAAGAAGAGAATGTGCACTCACACACATACACACACACACAAACACACACAAAGTGGATAATAGCAAAGAAGACTCTATATAAACCTTCAATTAGAAATAAGCATTCCTTTTTTTATTATTCTTTCTGCCCTCTTAGTGATTCTTAAAAATAACTTTGTCTTAGTCTGGATTTAAGACTTGCCAGTGAGATGGTGAAATCTTTACTGAGGGAGAAATAGGTAGTTCTGTCACAGAAAAGTTCCAACTTAATTATTGAAGAACTCAGGAATTCAACAGGTTCTCTTCACCCCTCCTATTCTATCTCATCCTTCCAAGAAGGGGAGAGACAACTGGAGCTAATCAACTAAATCTTTTCAGATTACAGTTCTGCCCTGTAATCTCTTGAGCTTAGTTGGGTTGACACATCCAAGCTATCCATTTCAAGCTGCCGTTTAAAAATGGCAGTCTCCTTTTTTAGAGTTACAGACAGTGGTGGGATTCAGCTGGTTCGCAACGGTTCGGCAGAACCGGTACCTAAATTTTTCTGAGTTCGGAGAACTGGCTGAATGCACACTGCTTCCGGAAGTCTGTTCGAGGCCTGGAGGAGGCCTCCCAGGCCTAGAATGGTCCACCGGAAGTGCATGGATGCCATTTCCAGAAGTCCGTTCTAGGCCTCAGAGGCCTACAGGAGACCTCCCAGGCCTAGAACAGCCCACAGGAAGTGCATGGATGCCACTTCCGGAAGTCCGTTCTAGACCTCGGATGCCTGGAAGAGGCCTCCCAGGCCTAGAACGGCCCACCAGAATTGCATGGATGCCACTTCTGTAAGTCCGTTCTAGGCCTCAGAGGTCTGGAGGAAGCCTCCCAGGCCTAGAACGGCCCACCGGAATTGCGTGGATGCCACTTCCAGAAGCTCGTTCTAGGCCTCGGAGGCCCAGGCCTGCATTCAATAAGAGAACTGGTTGTTCAGGTATTTGAATCCCACCACTGATTGCAGATATTTCCAAACTGTTCTGTGTCCACTCCGTTTGTGCCAGGTGCAAATAACCAGAAACGTCTGTGGTGTTCAAAGCACAGGAGAGATGATTAATACTACTGTTTGGAATGTGGCTCAAGATCCAAAAACAAACAAATTCAATTGGAATTCCAGCAACAAAGTTTTATTCAAAAAAGAAGCATTTGCAAAGGCCTGGTGGACTGAAACACACACAGGAGTTCAGCCACACCTCCAAGAGCTGTTTGACACATTTTTATATCCTACCCCCAATGCAGATTCCCCCTCCCCTATCACACTCAACGCCCCCTTATCTCACCTGACACCTAATCCGGACACCTAAAAACCACCATCCCCCTCCCCATGTTTCAGGAAGCCCCTTTGAGCACATCCTATCTATCACCATCTAATTTTCTGTTAACAAAGCTCGGCTCCTATAGTTATTTCTGTATTTCCTCTGCTTGCGGTTTAGGTTAGCTAGCAACTTCTGCTTTTCTTATTTGTCTGTAATTTACTTGTCTGATTTTATGATTTGCAGGTGGCTTCTTCTATCAACCTTCATTAGAAATTTCTGAATAATACTTTATTCCTTTCACTACCTATAAACAAAAATCCAGACATGATCCAATGATGATCTAATGATCCAAGCTAAATTGCCGCTAGATAAGGGTCAATGGAATTAAAGGAGAGGGCTGGATTTGGATCACTTGTGACAATGCAAAGATTCCAACATGATGACATATTTAACTCTTCCTCCCAGCTCAGCCTGCTCTTCTCCTACAGTTTGTAGTAACGGAGCCACAGTTCTGCCCTGTTTCTACCTTCCCTATAACTTCACTCCGAGATTTCTCCAATGTAGAAACAAAGGCAGTTTAAAAAAAATATATCTTTATTTCATGTGATAACTACCTTGTCCTGTGCTTTGTGAATGATTGTTGTTAACTTCAAACCTTTATGGGGAGAGTAACATTTGTGTAGTTAGTTTATATCAGGCCATTCATTTAGACATTATTTAAGGTTGTCATGTCTTCTTTTTTCTAGGATGCAAGTCGAGGTGACAGAATTGAGCAGCCTAAAACCACCCAGTTTCTGAGTTTCTATGGCTAAGGGTGAACACGATTTTGCGTCTCTCTTGTCCTAATTCAAAAATTAAACCTCTACATCAAGGTAGTTGATTAACATGCATCTTTTAAATAAATAAAAAGCATAGGATATGTTATAAAATTGAAGGTACAGGTGCTCCTCACAAGAAGAGGGCCCGAATGATGTCTTATTATTTCCAAAAAAATTTGCAAAGGTTTGATGGACTTTTTTCTTTCCCCACTGTCTAGGTCAGGGGTAGGCAACCTTGGCTCTTTTATGACTCGTGGACTTCAACTCCCAGAATTCCTGAGCCAGCCACGCTGAGGGGAAAGGGAGAGGTGTCCAAGCTGAGCCATGCTGGCTCAGGAATTCTGGGAGTTGAAGTCCACGAGTCATAAAAGAGCCAAGGTTGCCTACCCCTGGTCTATGGGAACACCAGAATTTCATCACAAGAAAACATTTCCCCCAAGATTTGGGGGAAATCTAATTTTAAACGTTCGTGACAGCACACCTGGCAAGTTGTCACCTGCCTTTTGAATTCAGTTTTTGAAATAAATATATAAATTCATGTCCACCTTCCATTCCTTAGTAAATCCCTCCCTTCTGAGGGTTTGGTATTATTTCAGAAGGATTGTATTACTTAGAATAGAATGCTGTTTGGCAATTGTCCATATTTTGCATGCCCTTTTGTGTATTAGTAATGAATTTTACTAATAAGGTTAAGATTACAATTAAAATATGAAAATAACACCTTTTCTACTGCAGAATGATGGCGTACGTATATATGGTCATGGAGCTCATTGAAGAATGGTTGCAGGAATTGGGTATGGCCAGTCTAAAGAAAAGAAGGACTAGGGGTGACATGATAGCAGCCTTCCAGTATTTGAGGGGTTGCCACAAAGAAGAGGGGATCAACTTATTTTCTAAAGTACCAGAAGGCAAGAAAAGGCTGCAGCTGCCGAGAAAGCCAACACAGTTCTAGGCTGCATTAACAAAGGGATAGAATCAAGATCACGTGAAGTGTCAGTACCACTTTACAATGCCTTAGTAAGGCCACACTTGGAATACTGCATCCAGTTTTGGTCACCACGATGTAAAAAAAGATGTTGAGACTCTGTGAAGAGTGCAGCGAAGAGCAACAAAGATGATCAGGGGACTGGAGGCTAAAAAATATAAAGAACGATTGCTGGAATTGGGTATGTCTAGTTTAATGAAGAGAAGGACTAGGGGTGACTTGATAGCAGTGTTCCAATATCTCAGGGGTTGCCACAAAGAAGAGGGAGTCCAAAGCATCTGAGGGCAGGAAAGGAAGGAATGGATGAAAACTAATCAAGGAGAGAAACAACTAGAACTAAGGAGAAATTTCCTGACAGTTAGAACAATTAATCAGTTGAACAACCTGCCTCCAGAAGTTGTGGGTGCTTCATCATTGGAGGTTTTTAAGAAAGGACTAGACAGTCACTTGTCTGAAATGGTATAAGATTTCTTGCTTAGACTAGAAGACCTCCAAGGTCCCTTCCAGCTCTATTCTGATTAAATAAAAAATGCATCTCTGCTAACAACATGGGAAACATTTATTGCTGTGAAGGCCTGAGCTGGGGATATTCCTTCTTATATTTTTCTCTGCTGCACCAAACAGATTATCAACAGAACAAAAATTCTGATCTTAGCTATTTTTACAACTAAAAAAACAAACAAATACAAATTTGGTGCTAACAATATGTTCCAAAGTGAAATTCAACCAGTGTTGTTCATGATAAATATTTACAAATATTTGTCACATTCATTTTGGTATGCAACCTGCTAGTGTAGTGCATAATATCACAATATTTCCATTCCAATAGTACTCTTGCTTGAATTTGGAGCATCCATTACTGTTGCTCCTTCTATACTTATCTAGCTTGGTGATACTACCTAGCTTTGCACATCATTATTGATGGGATATTAGCTGAGGCATGGTTTGCCAATCCTCATTTATTTTATAAAGCTTTAGTAAGACTACACTTGGAATACTGCACCCAGTTTTGGTTACCACAATATAAAAAGATGTTCAGACTCTGGAAAGAGTGCAGAGAAGAGCAACAAAGATGATTAAGGATTTGGAGACTAAAATATATGCAGAATGATTGCAGGAGTTGAAGATAAAGATAAAGATAAATAACCTTTATTGTCATTTTTATATTGTGGGCACAATGGCACACATAAAAAATGAAATTTAGTTGCCCGCTCTCAAAGTGAAACATATACATGACACACACCTAAACATACTATGTACAACATATATATAGACCCACATCCCTACATATACATAGCAAATAAATATTAAATACTGTCCATCTTGAATATATAACGCAGGGAGGAAGTTTGAGAGTTCGCAAGGTTAATGCTGTATGGAATGAAACTATGGCTGAATCTGGATGTTCTGCTACGGATACCACGAAGCCTCCTCCCAGAAGGTAACAGGGAAAACAGGTTGTGGAGAGGATGTGTAGTGTCCCAGAAAATCTTGCGGGCCCTGCTCAAGCAACGCTTCTGTGCTATGTCCTGGATGGTAGGGAGGGAACTGCCAATGATCTTTTCGGCCATCCTCACCACTCTCTGCACTGCCTTCCTGTCTGAAGCAGTGATGCCTCCAAACCAGACTGTGATGCTGTATGACAGGATGCTCTCGATTGTCCCCCTGTAGAAAGTGGTCAGGACAGGGGAAGGAAGATGTGCTTTTATCATGCGGCGCAGAAAATGCAGGCGCTGCTGTGCCCGCTTCACCAGTTTCTCACTGTTTAGCGACCAAGTCAGCCTACTCGTTAGCTGCACACCCAGGAATTTGATGCTGGTAACCATCTCCACAGGTGAATCATTAATGCACAGAGAAGTGTGGCTGTGCCTGCCTTTTCTGAAATCAACAATGATCTCTTTGGTTTTTCTTGTATTTAAAACTAGGCTGTTTTCCTTACAACAGTTCACCAACCCCTCAACCTCCTTGCAGTAAGCTTCCACCTTGTCATTCTGAATAAGGCCCACTACTGTTGTATCATCTGCGAACTTCACAATATGGTTGGTGGCAAACCTAGCACAGCAGTCATGGGTCAACAGGGTGAACAGCAGCGGACTTAAGACGCAGCCCTGAGGAGAACCTGTGCTCAAGAAAATGGTATTAGAGGTATTTGTTCCAACTCGCACATATTGGGGCCTGTTGGTAAGAAAATCCAGAATCCAGTCGCACAAAGGAGTGTTTAAGCCTAAAAGGCCCAGTTTGTCTACTAGATGCTGGGGAATGATTGTGTTAAATGCCGAACTGAAGTCGACAAACAGCAAACGCACATGAGTATTTCTTTCCTCCAAGTGCTTCAGGCTCAGATGGAGAACGGAAGAAATAGCATCCTCCGTAGAGCGATTTGGTCGGTAGGCAAACTGAAGCGGGTCAAATGCTGGCGGGAGGCTAGATACAATAGTGTCTTTTATCAGCTTCTCAAAGCATTTCATGATGGTGGATGTCAGTGCAACCGGACGGTAATCATTGAGGCCTGTAATTGGGGACTTTTTTGGCACTGGCAAGATGATGGCCATCTTAAAACACGATGGGACCACTGCCTGCTGCAATGAGAGGTTGAAAATATCAGTGAGAACACAAGCCAGCTCCTCTGCGCATTCCCTGAGGACACGTCCAGGGATGTTATCTGGGCCTGCTGCTTTCCGACTGTTAACTGTCTGCAGTGTTTTCCGGACAGAGGTGACATCAAAGCTAGGCACTTGCTCATCAGGATGGGGCACAGCTTTCCTAGCAGGAGTACTATTTGATGCCTCAAATCTACCAAAGAATGCATTCAGTTTGTTTAGGAAGTCTGTGTCATCCTTACATCTCGATGGAGCCACCTTGTAATCCGTAATGGCCTGGATCCCTTGCCACATTTGCCTGGTGTTTGTTTGGTCCTGAAAAAAGTTCAGAATTTTCTGGCAATGGGCTTGCTTTGCACCTTTTACGGCACTTTTCAGATTTGCTCTGGCTGTTCTAAGTGCCAGCCCCAGATTTAAAAGCCACATTCCGTGCTTTCAGCATCTTGCGGACCTCATAAGTCAGCCACGGTTTTTCATTCGCCCTCACAACAAAGCTTTTCAGGACACAGACATCTTCTATGCACTTTTGGATATATGCAGACACCGTGGTGGCATACTCCTCAACATTTGTATGTTGGTTATCAGTAGCTGCTTCCTTAAACATGCCCCAATCTGTACATTCAAAGCAGTCTTGTAATGCTTCTATAGCTCCCTCTGTCCAAACCCTCACCTGCTTTACTGTAGGTTTCACTCTGACTAATAAAGGTTTATATGCTGGAATAAGCAGCAATGAGAGATGGTCAGAGGAGCCCAGGTGAGGGCGGGGGATAGCTTTGAAAGCCTTCTTGATGTTGGAATAAGCAAGATCCAGTGTATTGTCCCCTCTGGTTGCAAAGTCCACATATTGATGGAAATGTGGCAGGGTAGCTTTCAAATCCACTTGGTTAAAGTCTCCCACAGCAATAAATGCACCTTCTGGGTGAGTAGTTTGTAAGTCACTGATGGTATGGTGGAGAACCTTCAGGGCCTCTTCTCTGTTTGCATCAGGGGGGATATACACAGCTGTGATAATGGTAACAGAGAATTCTCTAGGCAGATAGAAGGGTCTGCATTTGATGGTCAGAAGCTCCACATTCTGGGGAGCACAGACTTGAAACCACCTTGGCATTATTACACCATCTGTCATTTATATAAAAACAGACACCCCCTCCCCTGGATTTGCCACTAAGAGTAGAACTCCTGTCCAACCGAAATGTTGAAAATCCCATCAAGCTAACAGCACTATCTGGAACAGAGGGCTTTAACCAAGTTTCTGTTGCAATAATAACACAGCAATTTCTCACCTCCTGATTTGTTGTTAAATCCAGCCTTAAGTAATCCATTTTTGGTTCTAAGGAGCGAGCATTTGCAAACAAAATAGATGGAAGAGACACTCTGTAAGGTCTAGCTTTCAGCCTAGATGTTAGGCCTCCACGTTTGCCACGCTTCCTCTTCCGGTCGCACCTCCTCCTTTTCTTCTGGAGATAAACAGCAGCGGAGGGAAACTTCCCAGCTGCAATGGCTGCTTCTCCACTCTGCCCCTGCGGCCCGAAATGCTGCCTTTGCTGCTTTTGCTGCTCAAAACACTGAGCACGATGCTGTTTCCCCCTCCAGCAATTCCTTTTCTTCCTCCCAGCTCCTCCAGATATTTCAGCTGATCTCTCACCCTCCATGTCAGCTGCCGGCAACTCCGTCCCTGGTTTTCTCCTCCTCCTTCGCAGTAATCCGAAGCCATGCAGTCTCTCCTGAACAGTTTTCTCCACCTTTCCTTCCATGCTGAATTTCTTCATCTCCAATATGGACTGACGTTCGTATGAAAGTTTAGCAGCCCAACTCAGCTTAGTTGTCCCTATTTCCGATTGTACATTTCCCTCCCTAACCCCCACACCTTTGAGAGCTGAAGCAGCCGCAGCCAAGCAAGGCGCCGCCATCTTTCTGGGGGAATGTCTAGTGTAGTGAAACAAAGCACTAATGATGACATGATAGCAGTGTTCACTGGTGGGATTCAACCAGTTCGCACCACTTCAGTAGAACCAGTAGCTAATTTATTGTTGTCCAGGCCCAGAACGGACTTCCGGAAGCGGCATCCACACAAAGAACTGGTTGTTCACATATCTGAATCCCACCACTGGCAGTTTTCCAATATTTGAGTGGCTGCCACAAAGAAGAGAAAGTCAACCAATTTTCCAAAGCACCAGATAAGAGACAATGGATAGAAAGTAATTAAGGAGATAAATTTCCTAACTAAAGAAATTTCCTAACAGTGAGAACAATTAACCAGTGGAAAGCTTTGCCTTTAGAGGTTGAGGGTGTTCCATCACTGGAGGTTTTAAGAAGAGACTGGAGAGACATTTTTTTCTGGAATGGTATATAGGGTCTCCTGCTTGAGCAGGGGTTGGACTAGAAGACCTCCAAGGTCCCTTCCCACTCTGATCTTCTGTTGCTATGTCTCATTTGCTTCAATCCAACTATGTCCTGTTGAACTACACATTCAGCTTAAATATTTCAGCAACAGAGGTCAGAAGTGAAAGAAAGCAATTGTGTGGCTATCAACAAATGAAGACAGAGTTGGGAGAAAAGTCTTCTGAGCCAAAAAAAAAAAAAAAAGATATTCAGGAAAGGATTTTCCTCGCTTCCTGCTCTCTTCCTTCCTTCAAAATGGAGTGCCTTCTCTTCTAGTTGCAATCAGGAGAAAAAAAATAAGCCGAAAGAAGCTTCGCTTGAAAAGAACCGTAGTGTTTGAGTAGCAAAAATAAAATAAGAATTAAGCAGAAATTGCAAGCAGGGGCCCTTACTATAGTTTTTTTTTTTTTTTTTTTAAATCTCTTTTAGAAACGGATGCGGAACATTCAGCAAATAACGATAGGCTGTACTGGGACCCTAGAAGCAGCGCCTGTGCAATTACGATTATATGCTATTTCTTTTTTTTATATAACAAAGAGTACTCGCATGATAGAATATTTGAACTTAGTGTTGGGGTCACAAAGTCACAGAAATGTTTTTTTTTCAGTCAAGTGTGTACTTGTGTTCATGTTTAGTAAGGAAAGCTTTTGCAAAAGGGATCTATATTCTATAACATTCTCTATTTCCCCCATAGGAAGGCCTTCTACAAAGCCATATTGGTCGATATTTCAACCTTTCATAAAGATGGTTTATTTGCTTGAATGAAGAGGCTGACTCTGTTTAATACATCCTTTTTAAGTGCCCACTGTACTTACACTACCAATCAGAGCTAATACACAGCTGCTCTTGAGTTTGATAAACTCTACTCACAATGAAGTAGAGTGAAGGAAGTATTTTTTAATAATCTAAGATGTTTCAAAAAGCAGTAGCATTTTTTTTTATTTACAGCTTTAGCTGTAAATAACCTTTGGTGTCTTCAATGAATTGTTAACTTTAAAGGGTTTCTTCCTTTTATATACGTAGGCATTGTTCCGTAGGCATGGATTAACGGTGTGCTGTATATTTTCTTAAAATGCCAAGGTTAGATTTGGAGTGTAAATAAAAAAATTAATCACCTTGCCTTTCAGACAATGGCTTATTTTAAGTAACAGAAAAATAGAGTTGGAAGGGACCTTGGAGGTCTTCTAGTCCAATCTCCTGCTCAAGCAGGAAATCTTATGCCATTTCAGACAAATGGTTGTCCAATCTCTTCTTAAAAACCTCCATTGTTGGAGCATTCACAACTTCTGGAGGCAGGTTGTTCCACTGATTAATTGTTCTGACTGTCAGGAAGTTTCTCCTTAGTTCTAGGTTGCTTCTCTCCTTGATTAGTTTCCATCTGTTGCTTCTTGTCCTGCCTTCTGGTGCTTTGGAGAATGGCTTGACCCCCCTCTTCTTTGTGACAGCCCCTCAGATATTGGAAGACAGCTATCGTGTCCTTCTTTTCATTAAACTAGATATATGCAATTCTTGCAATCATTCTTCATCTATTTTAGCCTTCAGTCCTCTAAATATTAAATAATTATTTAAGATTTTTTAAAAATATATATATACATATTTCATCTTGGAATGCATTTGAAGAAACTGAATGTCGGAATGGGACAATTTGCCACAGCCAACTCACCATAGCCAACTTGCTGTGGGACAACTCAACGTGGGACAATTTAACAATTCAATTTAATTATTTAAAACAAACCAAGAATTATTTTAATTTTGGTCATTCACGTTTCATTCTGTCCCTCCTTTGGCATCCTTTCTTTAATGATTCTATTCCACCCTTTCTTTGATATTAGTGTAACTCTTGTCCTGCAGTGAGTTGGCCACAACAACTTGGCCTTAGTGAGTTGGCTGGGGTGAATTCTTATTTTTAGTCAGGAGGTCACATGTTGAAATGTTAGTGTTATAGCCTTTTGGATTTACTGAATTCACATACTGCCAAAATTTTAGTTTCGTTTCATATTCTGAGATTTTGTATTTGAACTGTTGTTACGTGCTTTCTTGGAACATACTCCACTGTGGCTGGGCACAAGAAAGCATAGACAATCATAACATTACCACACAAGGTGTCGACAACAATTTAAAAAAAAAGCCCGTGGATAAATTTGGTAGCCAGGAAATCAGTGTTGTATGAATGTAAACTGGGAAAGAAACACATTCTTTCCTTTCCCCCCTGCATAATTGTATTTTATGGACCTTAATGTCAAAACTGTGGTAATAAAAAAAACTAGATTTTCATGAAATCCTCTGCATCGGTTTTTATTGAAGGGGAAAAGGGGTAAAGTTATAAAATCTCAACAACTCGATACGTTTACTTTAGCATCCGTTTGTGAGGAGGTGATTGTTAGAAAGCACTGATTGCCGACCCCTGCCCTATACCATTCCTGATAAATGGTTGTCCAGTCTGTTTTTGAAAGCCTCTAGTTCATGTACCGATGAAGCTTCTTGGATGAGAAGTGAAACATCTTAAAGAAAAAAACAAAGAAAGTCCAGTTGCCTTTTGAAAAAGAAAAAGCACCTTTGAGACAACCATGACCTGGATGACGGAGAATCCCCACAGACTTCTTTCAGCAGTTCTCAAAACAGAGGTAACCGCACTAAGCTCAGGCAAAGGCTTAAACCCATAAGTGCAATTCAAAAAAAAACAGAAGATGGTAGAGGACAGGAAAGCCTGATGAAACATTGTCCATGGGGTCGCGATGGGTCGGACATGACTTCGCAACTAACAACAACAAATATTATGTTGAAGCAGGACTTCTAAGAACTCAAGTGTCGAAAGCAGGACTGTAAAGAAAAGGCAAGCCTCCAATGTTTTTTTTTTATATATATAGCTGATTTTTTTTGCAAAACAGCAGTTCCTTTAATTAAAAATTAAATGTGGCAATTATCAAATGCATGTCTGAATGACTTTTCCCTCTGCTAACTAAGTAGCATTGAATTCCAAAGTGTATGAGCCAAAGTGTTTGAGGAAGACAAAATGGTGTTTCCAGTAATGATGATTGTTTATATCAACTGTCAAGCTTAGGCAGAATTAATCTCTCTCTGTGTCTCTGTGTCTCTGTTTCTCTCTGTCTCTGTCTCTCTCTCTCTGTGTCTCTGTGTCTCTGTCTCTCTGTCTCTCTGTCTCTCTCTGTGTCTCTCTGTCTCTGTCTGTCTCTGTCTCTGTCTCTCTCTCTCTGTCTCTCTGTCTCTCTCTGTGTCTCTCTGTCTCTGTCTGTCTCCGTCTCTGTCTCTCTCTGTGTCTGTGTCTGTGTCTGTCTGTCTGTCTGTCTCTCTCTCTCTCTCTCTCTCACTCTCTCTCTCTCTGTTGTTGTTCAGTCACTAAGTCCTGTCTGACTTCACAACCCCATGGATCATAGCACACCAGGTCCCCCTGTCCTCCATCATCTCCTGGAGTTTGCCAAAATGACCCTATCTAACACCATCTCATCCTCTGCTATCCCCATCTCCTTTGGCCTTCCATCTTTCCCAGCATCAGGATCTTTTCCAATGAATCCTCTCTTCTCATTTGATGGTCAAAGTATTTGAGCTTCAGGTTGAAGATCTGTCCTTCCAAAGAATGGTCAGGGTTGATTTTCTTCATGATTGATTGATATAATCTCCTTATAGTCCAAGGGACTTTCAAGAATCTTCTCCCACCCCAGTTCAAAAGCATTTCTCTTCTTTCTCTTCCCTCCCCCACATTGATCTCCAGTCATACAAAAGAACATTTCATGTGTGTGTGTGTGTGTGTGTGTGTATGTGTGAATGTCTAAGTTGCCTAAGGGCAACTTAACTTTATTATTGAAAGAGTTAAGTGATCACAACATACATGAGAGATTGATTAATGTACCCTCATAAATGTACTGAAAAGTAGATAGATAGCTCTTTTATCCCAATGTGTTTATTTAGCAGTTCAAGGAATGAAACGTTTTTGGCCCAGAAATCTCTGGATGTTGCAAAAGTAATTAAGAGAAGAGCCATTTTTAATCGAAGGCAACAACTACAGATTTATTTATTTACTTTTAATTCGACTGAGCTGCATTTCATTAATATACTGCGTTACTGGTTGACTTAAACTTTATGTGCAAAGTATCTGACTATATTATGTATATAAATCACAGCTTTTAAAAGTATATTGTGTTTTTCAGGCATTCTTTAATAAGATATCTTACATAATAATAATAATAATAATAATAATAATAATAATAATAATAATAATAATAATAATAATAATAATAATAATAATAATAATAATAATAATAATAATAATAATAATAATAAAGTTGGAAGGGATCTTGGAGGTCATCTAGTCCAACCCCCTGCTCAGGCAGGAAACCCTATACCATTTCAGACAAATGGCTGTCCAGTCTCTTCTTAAAAACTTCGAGTGTCATAGATTATAAACCGTAAGACACAATCATAAATCATAAGATACCAATAGCAGAATATAGTAGGAAAGATAACAAGCTCTTATACCACTATCTCCAAATATCTCTTTTCAAAATACAACTAGTCTTGATTTACTTTTTAAATTCATTTTCAAATTCACTTTTTAAATCAATATGTTAAATCCAATCCCTTCATACTTTGCAGTCTGCCCTAATATATTCTCTTTTCTAGAACCTTTTCCCCCCAAAATTTGTTTGCAAACCTTAGACAGATGAATTTTGGACCTAATGAAAACCACAGTGCTTTTCTTCTTCATTCCAATTATAGTCCACTAAAACAAACAAATACAAATAGGATCTAACATCTCGTTGAAGTTTGATTTCATTCCTGCTAATTTTACAGGCGCACTGACAATTGCTTAAAAATGGTTTTGCTGGAATTTTTTTTCCAGACCATTCTTCTACCTTCCTTGTGTAACTTATAGCCATAAGAACTGCCTCCCTTTGAAAAATTAACTAGGTCCAATCTTTTCGAAGGTCACCCAAAGTCAGATTAGCATCCAAATTTGGTGGGGATAGTCATCCTTTTTTTAAAAAAAAAATGTACCTCAGTAAAAGTTTGGCCTGGCACATGCATCCCAACTGACTTAGCCCAGCCTTATTCTTTTTGTGTGATGAAAACCTGGAGAAAAAGTGGCTTTGTAAGCTCCTGGAGTATTCCATTTAGAGAGTGGTTGAAAGGGGAATGAATTTGTCATCTACGGCGGATAATAATTTTAGTGAACTGGCAAGCAGTCTGCTGTTACTAATTATTTAGATGTATTTCTTGGTTTGATCTTACAGAATGACTGTTCCCACAGTGGCAAATATTGTTGAACTGGAGTTGCTACATAGTTTTTTCAGCCGTCTTTTAAGGTTGGGAGCCGTCTTTTAAGGTTGGGAGATAGAAAGCATGGTGAGGAAAATGATATGATAGATGTGTGTGAGAGAGAGAGAGGGGGGGGAGAGAGAGAGAGACAGAGAGAGGAGAGGCTGCTACTGTACTTGGAAGTAATTAAACAAATTATGTTCTCATTTTTCTTCCTAGCAGATTAATAAATCTGCTTCTTTCTCATCCTAGGATAAGGTTTTTCTAATATTCTCAACAAAGCTGCCTAAAGAATAGACTTCCTTTTGGCTATTCCCATTCCCAGGCAGAATCGGTCAGGCCACCACAATTTATTATGAGCAATGATAAAAATTGCTCATGAAATGGGTAAAAACATAACATACAATTTACTAGGCTGCAGCATGGTCCGTTAAGACACCATTTCGCTTTTGCTCAAGCTAGGCATTATTCCCAGTCAGTTCTGACAGAGAATTAGAGATGCAAATTAGATGTCTTGGCTGCAAAGAATTCTTGTCTTTGCAAAACATTTATATGTTTTTAAAATATATTCTACTGCTGCATGCAAGCATTAGGCAAATGGACGCTGGGAGGAAAATGCAAAGACAAGCCTCTGCTAAAATTAGCTGTTGATTCAGATATATAGCTAGCAGATCTAGTTGATCTCTTTATTAGTAAAACCATGCTACACAGTGGAAAAAAAGGTTTAAATAATGCATAGCGTATCAATTCCTTGTGAGTTACTGTCTAGTAAAACAGTTGTTTGATTTTCTTCCTGGCAGGAGACAGCCTTCATCCTTAAAGCTGGCCAAATGATGGACAATCCAAGAATTTAAAATATTGCGCAAAATAGGAAGTGAGTGAAATATATATATATATATAACTCTAAGGTCTCTTCCAAATCTATTATTCTGTATTCTATTTCAGTGCACAGATTCAGCAGCCTGGATAAAAGTAAGAATTAAAATAAGTGGAATTGGAACAAATGCACTCTATAACTTTACTGACGTTCTATAAATGTTATCTTAAAATACCACTGAATTAAATACTAGCTTGGTACACAGGTAGGCAGAGGGGACACACACCAGAGCAGAGACATACACAAATGAATTTAGCACATCAAATTTAACAAATGGTTAAATGTCTATGGAGATTCTCAGTCATCCAGGGCATGGTTGTCCCAAAGCTGCTTTTTCAAAAGGCAACTGGACTTTGTTTTTCCTTGAAGATGTTTCACTTGTCCTCCAAGAAGCTTCTTCAGTTCTGACTAAGAACTGAAGAAGCTTCTTGAGTGGGGAGTGAAATGTCTTCAAGGAAGAACAATGTCCAGTTGCCTTTTGAAAAAGCAGCTTTGGGTTAACAAATGGTTCCTCGTGGTTTTTGCATAGGATATCAATAAAGCCCCTGTCAGATCATATGAGGGGGCACAGACAAAAACTTTTGTTAGATGAAAAGGAATGGGGAAATCCATTGTTTTAAAAATATCCATAGATTCCACAAACTTCCATATCTGTCTTAGAAATGTCAAAAAGATCTGTACCTATTATGCATGCATAAATACTTAATTTCCATCAGAGATCAATTCAAAATAATATCACTAAATACCACAATAATTTCAATAATACCATGAAACCTATATGAAATATAACCTCCTCCCCTCCAAATTACTAAATTTTAAAATTACTAAAGCATTACCAAAACAATAATGCAATATTAAAATACTAAGAGAGTTATATGAGTTCTTAATATTAAAACTCAGATAATAAACTAAGAGGTGAAAATGTAATAGAACAGAAAGTACAATAGAATAATCTAATGGCAAAATGATCAAAATTAAACAACAATAATATGATAATATATATATAAACAAGCACGAAAACAAGCATTACTGTTATATATATATTCGAACTTCTTTTTTTGTTGACAAAGAGTTAAAAAGTTAAATGGGAGACTAGAATAGCTATTTCAAGCTTTTTAGCTCTCATCAGAAAGAAATCTGATCTCTGGATAGTTCCTTTTAACACAAAATAGACAACACCAAAATCAAATTGACTATGTGATTGGTACAAGGAGCAGGAAAAGGTAAATTATAACAGCAGATATAATCATGGGACAGATTGTGAAGTGTCCTTGTGAGTGTTCTAACTCAATCTAATGTGAAAGAACAAAGCAAAAATTTCTCTGAAGTTAGAAGGAGAACCCAACCTCAAATTGATACTTTAAAGGACTCCAGTGGAGAGATAATAATTGATTTGAAGACAATAAAAGAAAGATGGAAGGAGAACCCTGAAGTTCAGTGATGTCAACCACTTCTACGTGGGATAAATATCATGTCAATTAAAAAACAGAATCCACGAACACCGGCTAGCAATCAAACGCCATGATCCCAAATCCTTAATCTGTACCCACATTGACACCAAACAACACCAGCTCGATTGGAGCAACACTAAAATCATCACCCACGCTACCACCCGCCATGCACATGAGTTGATTGAAGCCTGGCACTCCACAAGCAATTCCATCAACAGACAGGTTGACCTACCACCACCCAAGAACCCCTCAGAATCTAAATCAACCACACAGCCAACCACAGCCAACACTAACCCTCAACCACAAGCAATTCCACCAACAGACATACCACCAGCCCAAGAACTCGTCAGAATCCAAATCAACCACACAGCCAACCACAGACAACACCAACCCTCAACCATCCCGGGCAAGCCCCCCTCCCACCAGCAGTTCACCTCCCAATGCGCTTGACCTGATGTAACGTCCCCATCACAAGACCTATCACAAGTATAGAAAGTGGAAAGAGGGGCACATAACTAAGTCAGAATATCAGCAAATAGCCCGAGCCTGCAAAGATGAAGTGAGGAAAGCTAAGGCTCAAAATGAACTAAGGCTTGCGACCAAAGTCAAAAATAACAAAAAAAGCTTCTTTCAACATGTAAAAAACAAGAAAAAAGTGAAGGAAATGATTGGTCCATTAGTGGGTGAAAATGGCAAGAAGGTGACAAGCAACAGGGAGAAAGCAGAACTATTTAACTCGTTTTTTTCATCTGTCTTTACACAAAGGGAAAAAACAGACCAACCTACCAAAAATAGTGCCATAAAAAACAGAATAGAAACACAAGTTAAGATAGGCAAGAAAACGGTAAGTGAGCACCTGTCCAGCCTAGACGAGTTCAAATCACCAGGACCAGATGGATTACACACCAGGGTTCTCAAGGAACTGGCAGATGTGATCTCAGAACCATTGAACTATATTTTTCAAAAATCCTGGAGCACTGGGGAACTACCGGAGGACTGGAAAAGAGCTGATGTAGTTCCCATCTTCAAAAAAGGGAAAAAAATGGACCCAGGAAACTACAGACCTATCAGCCTGACCTCAATACCTGGGAAGATTCTGGAAAAAATAATCAAACAACGAATCAGCGAACACCTAGAGGCAAACAAAGTCATTACTAAAAGCCAACATGGGTTTGTCAAAAACAGATCATGCCAGACAAACCTTATTGCATTCTTTGACCAAATGACAAAATTAGTGGATCAGAGTAATGCTGTGGATATAATTTACTTGGACTTCAGTAAGGCATTTGATAAAGTAGATCACAACCTACTACTTGATAAGATAGAAAAACGTGGGTTAGACAGCATCACCACCAGATGGATCCGTAGCTGGCTGACCGGCCGTACTCAGCGTGTGGTCCTCAATGGAACCGTATCTACATGGAGGGAAGTGTGTAGGGGGGTGCCCCAGGGCTCTGTTCTGGGCCCAGTGCTCTTCAACATCTTCATCAATGATTTGGATGAGGGGATAGATGGGGAAATCATCAAATTTGCAGATGACACCAAGCTGGCAGGAATAGCCAACACTCCAGAAGACAGGCTTAAGATACAGGAGTATCTGGACAGACTTGAACACTGGGCACTATCTAACAAAATGAAATTCAATGGTGAAAAAAGCAAGGTTCTACATTTAGGCAAGAAAAACCAAATGTACAGGTATAGTATAGGGCATGGGTCGGCCATCCGAAACGTCGGATGAGCCGCACGGACCCATTTAGCTTAAAAAAAAAAAACGCTGGGAGCCGCGCGTTCGCGCATGTGCGCGCACCCGCGCATGCGCGCGGCCCCGTTCGCGCATGCGCGCGCGCCCCTCGCACCCGCACATGCGCACCCCGCACCCGCGCACGTGCCGTTTGCGCATGCGCGCGCGCGGTACGCGCATGCGCACCTGCGCGCGCACCCCCCGCACCCGCCCGCGCATGCGCGCATGCGCTCGCCAAAATGGCGGAGGAGGCTCCGGAGCCGCAGGTAAGGCCTCAAAGAGCCGCATGCGGCTCCGGAGCCGCGGGTTGCCGACCCGTGGTATAGGGGGTACCTTGCTCAATAGCAGTAACTGTGAGAGGGACATCGGAGTCCTAGTGGACAATCATTTAAATATGAGCCAGCAGTGTGCTGCAGCTGCCAAAAAGGCCAACACAGTGCTAGGCTGCATTAACAGAGGGATAGAATCAAGATCACGTGAAGTATTAATACCAATTTACAATGCCTTAGTAAGGCCACACTTGGAATACTGCATCCAGTTTTGGTCACCACGATGTAAAAAAGACATTGAGACTCTAGAAACAGTACAGAGAAGAGCAACAAAGATGATTAGGGTACTGGAGGCTAAAGCATATAAGGAATGGTTGCTGGAATTGGGTATGTCTAGTTTAATGAAGAGAAGGACGAGGGGGGACATGATAGCAGTGTTCCAATATCTCAGGGGCTGCCACAAAGAAGAGGCAGTCAAGCCATTCTCCAAAGCACCTGAAGGCAGGACAAGAAGCAACGGACGGAAACTAACCAAGGAGAGAAGCAACCTAGAACTAAGGAGACACTTCCTGACAGTTAGAACAATTAACCAGTGGAACAACCTGCCTCCAGAAGTGGTGAATGCTCCAACACTGGAAGTTTTTAAGAAGAGACTGGACAGCCATTTGTCTGAAATGGTATTTGGGTTTCCTGCCTGAGCAGGGGGTTGGACTAGATGACCTCCAAGGTCCCTTCCAACTTTATATTATTATTATTGTTATTGTTATTATATTATTATTATTATATTATTATTATCATCTATTATATCTAATAATACAATACAATACAATACAATACAATACAATACCATCCAAAAGAGAACACTATTTAAAAACATCCAAAATGAGAATGATCTGCTGGTAAATCATGATAAAACCATATAAGAACCATAAAGCTGTTCTTTTTGAAATCATTGCTTGCATTTATCATCCCACTCTGATATACAGACTTTGTGCTATGTTCAGTCTAATGGAATTCATCTTTGCTCATTGGTGAGAGATTAAAGATACACACACATAACACAGGTATATTTTTGAAGTCATGAAATAAGAAAGCTTCAAATACTTGTGTTCGGGTCTCTTTTATGTTTTGCTAAAAGCTACAAGCAAAATTTCCTTCCATCAGCTAGAGAAAGGATGAAACATTCCCATTTTAAATACTGAAATACTTACAAAACCTGAAAAAGGGGATTAGCAGTTTATTTTGAGAAATAATGAACCTTAAGGCTCCCACGGGCCTGTACTGATATTTACCTGCTAGAACATCTTATATAACAAGTTTCATAAAAGTAAAGACATTTTTCAGCAGAGTTTGACACAACCACACACAGGGATACACTGAAAGAGCACCTGACTGAAGCATAGAGCCTGGTTAGTACACACTGGTCCCCAATGACTTCAGCAGAAAATCAAGGTTCATTGTATTGTGGATAAAAATAATAAAATAATTTCAGCAGGGCAGTGTGATGGCTTGGTTGGTTAAAGAGGCTGAGTGTGATACCCCACTCACATACACACACAAAAGTGTGGCTTTGGAGAGCTTATTACTGATCCCCAGCAAATCCCTTCACCCAGCCTCAGAACTGCCCCAAATAAATTCAAGGTTAGTCCACCAAGCAATGGCCAATAGTCTATAAAACAAATGGAAAGTTGCTGCAACTAATAGGTCCACCAGGCCAAACTTAAGTCCACCAGGCCCAACAGAAACACACCCACAAGAACTTACTTGGCAAGAGAAGGTCAGAGTCTCCAAGGCACAAAGTCAAGCTGGAAACACAAGGAACACACAGCCATAAATCAAACAGTTTGATCCCAGCAACACCTCCCTCTGTCTGCTGTGATAAATAGCTTTCAGGTGCAGCCCATCAAAATGGGTGGGGCCTTCTCCTGAGTAATCTGGCAGATCTCCACTGCTCCTGTCTTTTCTCTGCCCTGCATGCTCTGGGATCTACCATGGAAGGTAACTTCTCCTCCTCCTCCTCCTCCTTCTCCTCCTCCTCTTCACTGCCTGTTTGCCCCTGCAAGCTGTCCTCAGCTGAAGCCTCCTGTCAATCTCTTTCAGATGGCCGTTCAGAGTCATTAAATAACCCAGTCCCTGAAGTGCCAGGAATGAGCTCGTCCTCCCTCAAGCCGGCCTCCGAGGAAGAGTCAGAGGAGTTGTCCAAGGGAGACATCATACTGAGCTTGTCAGCTGGAAAGATGACAGCCCAGGTTCAAGTCCCAAGTGCAGTGTGATGAGGTGAGCTCCTGTTACTTGCCCCAGCTCTTGCCCACCTAGCAGTTCAAAAGCATGAAAATGTGAGTAGATAAATAGGTACCACTTCAATGGGAAGGTAATAGCACTCCATGTGCCTCAGCATATAGTCATGCTGGCCACAAGATCATGGAAGTGTCTTCAGACAAATTCTGTCTCTGTTGGCTAACTAACGGGAGATGAGCACCCCCCCCCCCTCTTAGACTTGCACACAACTGGAAAGGGGAAAACTTTACCTTTACCTTTAATAATTTCAGCAACCGAACAAGGAAATATGACTATACTTGACAAGGTAGAAGAAAATAGAATCAACTTATAACAATGGAAAAATGGAATGGACAATTTCAGAAGACTATTAGGGTGTCCCTGGAAGAACTACAGATTATCAATACGGCACTCAAAGATGGAGAAGACAGTCATCAACTTTTGGGTTCCACTTAATGTCAACTCAATAATTAACCTTCAGGAATCAAGTGATGCCACCTCCAAATGTAATTAAGTAACCGCATGGAATGGCACTCTACATATAAAATTGCCTGAAGGGTGATCCATGAATCAAAGTTTAGATTGTAACCTTGTCACTCTGAGCAGGCTTGCTATCGATAGCCAGTATTGCAGATTCATATTGAAAAGAGTTGGGGGGAAGAAAAAGAGAAATGCTAGTCATCTAGAAGAAATCAGTGTCTGAGATTCTAAATAATTGCAAGTAGAGCTGTGCTGTTTATAGTACTGGTTTCTGACCTCATCGTCAGTAACTCCCGCTGGTTTTCTGATCAAGTTGAAAAAGTCCACGAATATAACAGAGAGAAAATTGTCAATTCAATTCAGAATAGAGCTGGAAGGGACCTTGGAGATCTTCTAGTCCAACCCCCAGTTCAAACAGGAGACCCTATACTAATTCAGACAAGTGGCTGTCCAGTCTCTTCTTAAAAACCTCCAGTGATGAAGCACCCACAACTTCTGAAGGCAAGCTGTTCCACCGGTTAATTGTCCTCACTGTTAGGAAGTTTCTCCTTAATTCCAGGTTACTGCTCTCCTTGATTAGTTTCCATCCGTTGTTTGTCCTGCCCTCTGGTCCTTTGGAAAATAAATAGAACTTCTTTGTGCCAGCCCCTCAAATACTGGAATATTGCCATCATGTCACCCCTAGTCCTTCTTTTCTCTAGACTAGCTATACCCAAATCCTGCAACCGTTCCTCATATGTTTTAGTCTCTAGGCCTTTAATCATCTTAGTTGTTCTTCTCTGCACTTTTTCCAAAGTCAAGATTCCTTCAGCCTTAGAATAGCCTAGATCTGAGCTCTAGATAGCTGAAAATCTTCGCTGAAAAATTAGTAGGTTTGTGTGTAAGCTGCAACAAGAGAGTCTAACCAAAGCCACAAAAATCTCTAGAGATTTCACCTAGAAAGTGGGAGGAAGGCAGTGGTGGGATTCAAATATGTGAACAACCGGTTCTCTGTGTGGATGCCACTTCCAGAAGTCCATTCTGGGCCTGGGCAACAAAAAATTAGCTACCGGTTCTGCTGAACTGGTGCAAACCGGCTGAATCCCACCACTGGAGGAAGGCCTATTAAAAAGACTGACTTATAAGCAGTTCAGGAGAGATAAATGGCAATGTCATATTCCTCTCATCTTTTTAGGAGATACTGTTGAGGACTTTGATTTAGCTAATGCAATCCTTGGTTACATAAACAGAGGCATGGAATCAAATCATGTGACATATTAGTACCACTTTATAAAACTTCAGTTAAGACCACACCTGGAATACTGCATCCAATTTTGGTCACCACATTACAAAAAAAAAGATGTTGAGACTTTAGAAAAAGTGCAGAAAAGAGCAACTAAGATGATTAAGGACCCGGAGACGAAAACCTATGAAGAACAGTTGTACTAGGACCTCCAAGGTCCCTTCCAGCTCTGTTCTGATTCTTGATTTTTGATTTCAAGTCAGCATTACTGTACATCTAAATATATCAGTTTACTTAATAAAATAGCTCTGTCCATGTATAACAATCAAAACAAACCCTTTATTAAAACAGCTACGCCCATCATTCATTACTTGAAAGCTGCTGATTGCCTAATTCTTGCTTTTCCTTAATCGAGGCTCATAAAACTAAGTCGAGTAAACAAATTAAATTCAATTAAAATTAAACAAATTAAACATTCTTCCATTCAGGGCTATCATTAGGAGAATGTTTTATTTAGGCACCATTCCAGTCCATTTGTATGCATCATCTTAACTAGGTTTTTCTGCCACTGCTTGGGACAGGACAGGACAGGACAACAGAGCTGACTTGGCAGCTAGTTTTTTTTTGTCTTCAAAATGCCACCAACTTTAACATGCTCTGAGACTTTCAATGACAAGGCTGACAGCGCCTTATCCCCAAAACAAGCCTTGTTTGAAATGCTGCAGAATCCAAGCCTGTCTGTGAAAGTAAATTAGCAGCCCACTATGACCAGTGGCACCTATCACCCCATCCTCCCCAAATCAGTTGCTACGATGAAAGAAAAAGAAGCAGGGCTGAATAACGGGAAAATAATGTGAACCGTTCCGTTTCTAATATTTGATAATTTAGCTGAATTCTTTTTGTTCCTAATAAAACCCAAAGGGGCAGACTCATTTCAATGTTTTCGTGATGACAAGAATGTAAAAGCTCAAATCAAGGAACGATGGAGCAAGTGGGAAAAGCGGATATATTTCAACCAACAGAAAAGCTGCATTCCAAATCAGTAGAAGAGTCCACAGGAAATGACATAGAATAGAATAGAATAGAATAGAATAGAATAGAATAGAATAGAATAGAATAGAATAGAATAGAATAGAATAGAATAGAATAGAATAGAATAGAATAGAATAGAATAGAGCTGGAAGGGACCTTGGAGGCCTTCTAGTTCAGCCCCATGCTCAAGCAGGAGAACCTATACCATCTCAGACAAGTGACTGTCCAGTCTCTTCTTAAAAATCTCCAGTGATGGAGCACCCATGATTTCTGGAGGCAAGCTGTTCCACTGGTTGATTGTCCTCACTGTCAGGAAGTTTCTCCTTAATTCCAGGTTGCTTCTCTCTTTGATCAGTTTCCAACCATTGTTTCTTGTCCTTCCCTCTGGTGCTTTGGTGAATAACGTGACCCCCTCTTCTTGGTGGCAACCCCTCAAATACTGGAATACTGCTATCATGTCTCCCCTATTTCTTCTTTTCTTTAGACTAGCCAAACCCAAGTCCTGCAGCCGTTCTTCGTATGTTTTGGTCTCCAGACTTTTGATCATCTTAGTTGCTCTTCTCTGAACTTTTTCCAAACTCTCAACATCTTTTTTGTGATATGGTGACCAAAATTGGCTGCAGTATTCCAGGTGTGGTCTTACTAGGGTTTTATAAAGCAATACTAATACTAATGCTAATGCTAATGCTAATACTAATACTGAAAGGAAGACTCACCCACCACCCTTCTGTCATTGCATCTTCAGAAATAGCTTCATGGAACCAGAAGGAATGATACAAAGACATTCACTCTGTACCAGGAATGCAAATTGGGTCAGGATGATGCAGAAGACGCTCTAACAAACAGAATGCAGAAATCAAAGAAAAACATTTGTTACAGAAATAACAGTATGGATTCCCACAATGTACAGCATTTTGTTTTCATGTCACATATTTTTGTCTTGGTTTATATGGGCCAGGAGAGCATATGTCAGGCATGAAAGACCAGGTCCACACGTGAATTCCATGGACTCTTATCTAACTCCATGCAGGCACTACCCATTAGTTGAGAAGGTTCCTGTGCATAGGCTGATTTGTTGCTAAACAGCACAGGAACCTTCTCAACTAATGGTTAGTGCCTGCATGGAGTTAGATAAGAGTCCATGGAATTCAAGGGAGGTTGAACATGGTTTGCTTGTGGCTATATAGGGATTCTAGGCTGATCCCTCTTTTAACTCCACCCCCAGGTTCTACTCTTTCTCCTACATCGTGTTAAACTGTCTTTTTAATATTATTTTGTGGTGTGAAGTAATTCAAACCACAAGTTTGAAACTACAAGTCAGGTAGTTTCAATGCCCACACACAGCAATAAGCTGCAAGTATCAGTTGATATGTTTACTTTACTTGCTCACTTTCAATTCAGTGCATTTATAGAGAAACTTAAAGGATACAGGAGCTATCTTAATAGCAAAATTCCCATTAGTGAGCCATGGTGGCGCAGTGGTTAGAATGCGGCACTGCAGGCTAACTCACTACTCATTCCAGGAGTTCGATCCTTACACTCAAGGTTGACTCAGCCTTTCATCCTTCCGAGGTTGGTAAAATGAGGACCCGGATTGTTGGGGGCCATAGGCTGACTCTGAAAAACCGCTTTGAAATGGCTGTAAAGCACTGTGAAGTGGTATATAAGTCTAAGTGCTATTGCTATTTTCCAACCGTTTTTTTTCCTGCTTATTTTGGAGAGAGAGAGAGAAATGCATTTTCAGGGATACAGATATTTCAAATAACCACCTCCAGGAATACATCTTTACCCATAGCAAAGTATAATATGTTACAAGGGGAAGCAAGAATGGACGAAAAAAAAATGAAATATGAAACCATAATGTTGCAGTGAAACCCTTTAAGGACTTTTGTGTGATATGTGTGTCATATCATATATTTCATCATTCTGACGTCATGATGAAATTAGGTAATGGATATTTATGGCCTCTTCAATGATTCTTGGAGCATTCTAGCCTTTCAGTTCCAGGAAGATTAATTCACATATCAGGTCCATCACTGGCAAACAATACAGAACAAGTGAACAGTTTGAAAATTCCAGTTATGTTCTTCACGCACCAATTTCCACTTCCAAATTCTGTAGGAGGATTACTTTTACTTATAATCTTTACTTCAAGGGTTCCAAACCTGAGGAACTGATTGCCTAGCCCAAGGATAGGCAACCTTGGCTCTTTTATGACTCGTGGACTTCAACTCCCAGAATTCCTGAGCCAGCCACACTGAGGGGAAAGGGAGAGGTTTCCAAGCTGAGCCATGCTGGCTCAGGAATTCTGGGAGTTGAAGTCCATGAGTCATAAAAGAGCCAAGGTTGCCTACCCCTGGCCTAGCCACATCCATCTGGCATCCAAATTGAATAAAAATGTCATTTTTTACAATTACAGTTGGAATCTTGCAAAGTTGCTAGATTTGGTATAATGGCTGTGTTCTAGCATTCGCACAAGAATTCAGGGAAGAAGGTGCTCCCATGTCAAAATCTCATAAGATTTGTAGATCATGTGAGTTTTATGCCTTCTCTTTTGGATGGGTGGACAATGGTATTCGTTGTGTGAAAAGGTTGCCTTTGTCCTGATGTAGCTGCCTCTTAGAAGTTCAGTAGCAATAGCAATAGCACTTAGACTTATATACCGCTTCACAGTGCTTTGCAGCCCTCTCTAAGCAGTTTACAGAGTCAGAATATTGCCCCCCAACAATCTGGGTCCTCATTTTACTGACCTCGGAAGGATGGAAGGCTGAGTCAACCTTGAGCCAGTCAGGATCGAACTCCTGGAGTGAGCAATGAATTAGCCTGCAGTACTGCATTCTAACCACTGCGCCACCACAGCTCAGTAAGAGATAACTATACAGTTCCTCCTCCTCCTCCTCCTCCTCCTCCTCCTCCTCCCTCCTCCTCCTCCTCCTCCTCCTCCTCCTCCCTTTTTGTAAAATACATCCAAGGGGACTAACAATAATAAACATTCAAAACATAAAGTAATAAAACAATATAAGATCAAATTCCTCTCCCAAAAAACCTTCAGAGAATTTCCAAGACTTTGAAAAGTGACCTCAAAAACATAATTAAACAGGTCAGACCATTCCTCTGAAGATACCTTGTGCAGGTCAGGATGTATTTTTCATTATGCAAACATTTCCAATTTGGAGCCACATTTAATCATCAAGATTAAATGCAGTTATCTTCTTGAGATATGACTCCCTCGGCGGAATGAATGGCTTTGACCTTTATTACTTTCATCCATTTTACCAAATCTCCATCTCTCCTTCTTGAATGTTCATCATAAGCCCGAACTATGTGAATTATGTGGAGCAAAAGGCATTGTGAGATTTGATCATTCTTTGAGGCACCTTAGGGAAGAAACATGCAGCCTTTCTCCCCTAAATAGATTGACAAGTGCTGGAAGCAAGGAGAACAACACTTAACTCAGAATGATAGAGAATAGCAGTAAAACACCGGTGGGGATCAAAAAGCGAAAAGCATGTCCAGGCCCACCTTTGATTTCTGGCGCACTAAGCTTCAAATCTATAAATCGAAAGTTAAATGTTACGAACTGGCATTACAAAGATGGCAACCGTTTTCGAACAAGGAAAGATTGAGGTGACTTACACTTCAACCCTGATAAAGCTGGCAGGTTTTGCTTTTTTAAAAAATAAAATAAAATCTGCCTTTTTCTCCTGTAACTGTTATTCCACCTTTAATCCTTTCAGAGTCTCTTCCTTTTTGCTTCCTGTTTTTGGAAGGCAGAATGGCAGACGGAGGAAAGGAAAGACGAAGCAAGCAATGCTTCTCCCCAACAGAAAGTGGTCTAGGAATGCTCTTTATGTTGGTCTACACAATTCCGAGAGCCTAGCGCAGGGGTAGGCAATCTTGTGTCAACGCTGCTAACATCGGATGTTTTTGCTCTGACAACAGTTAGAGATGCAACCATTTTCTTCTTATGTTTTACTTTTAGAGTTAGATGATGCTGGGGGGGGGAGAGGAATGTGCATGGGAGTTTAGTTAGACATAACAATATTGTAACTAGTGTGAGAACCAAGGTTTTTTGAAATAAGAGATGATAAGAAATGGCGGGCTGGAGAACTGGAGGGAGAGCCTGCATTTCAAACTAATTGGAGAATGTGATTTATGACTGTTAATTGGAGGAGGGAATTGTGCTTTGATACTATGTGCTCAGGGGAGGGGAATCCAGTTTTTGGCTTCGACCATGTTAGTGCCGATGCTATGCTACTCAAATAAAGATTCTTTAAGGTAAACACTGCCTCGAAGTTCTTTGAAGAGTTTCATCTGTCGGAACCATGACACCTTGGCTCTTTTATGACTTGTGGACTTCAATACCCAGAATTCCTGAACCAGCCATTGCTGACTCAGGAATTCTGGGAGTTGAAGTCCACAAGTCATAAAAGAGCCAAGGTGGCCTAGCCCTGGCCTAGAGAGCAAACTTATATTCTGTTGTGTGGGAGGCCAATGACTGGAATCCACTTATTAGATTAACAACCATAGAAGTGCCTCTTCTCAGTTCTCTCTAGCTCTCTAAGATGTTCTGCAACCCATCTGCTGCACTGTTTTAGGGGGTAGGGTTACGTTGCTATATATCCGTAGACAGGAAAGAGCTCCAGTGTCTTCTTAACTCTACTGGGTCCACATTTATGCGGGTTTTTTGTTGTTGTTGTTTTTCTTCCCCAAGATTCAGCAATATGCAATGTCCATCAATAAAATGCATACAGTATATACGTTACAAAGCAAAAACTTGGTAAATGAATAAGGTGCTTTGTAGCATGCCAGTTTCCCATTGATTATGTTTTAAATTAAAAGAATTTAATTTTGTGGCAGGGACATGAAATTGGGTAAGTCTTTGTAATCCTGCCAGAAGGAGACTTCTGTGAGTACCACTATATTTCAGTGTGGGGAGGGGAGAGGAAGTGGGGGAGAGGGAAAGAGAGAGGGAGAGAGGGAGGGAGGGAGAGGGAAGTGTGGGAAGTCAGCCCCACCCAGAGAAATAAATATTTTTGGAAATATTTAAAAGAATATATTCCCCTAAAGGATTTTAAAGGCAAAAACCAAAACCACCCCCAAGTATCTCTGTCCCAAACAGAAACCAAGTTTGCAAAATGCAGATGATAATCTTGTCAGAAAGACTGGAGTCAGGAAACTGGGATTAGGAAGAAAGATCCCTAGAATCAACACCAAAAATCTAAGAGTCATCAGCCACAGCCACAGGGAAGCAGGATATGACCCTTGGGACATAATAGAATTAACCCACCACCATCAGAATACCAGAAAGGCACACTCAGACTCAGTTCAAAGTTCATGCCACAGGAACAACTCCAACAAAAGGCTCCAGAGGGTATAAAAACCCACTCCCTACATGTGCTCACTCTCTCTTTTCTTCCAGAGCCATCTTTCTGTCTGGCTCTCCTCTTCAATAAACTGCAACCTTCTTTCTAAAGCAGTCGCCATGTTTATTCCCAGCTTGGACTGAACCATGATGAAGACTTTTCCTTCAACAGAAGGAAGGAAGGAAGGAAGGAAGGAAGGAAGGAAGGAAGGAAGGAAGGAAGGAAGGAAGGAAGGAAGGAAGGAAGGAAGGAAGGAAGGAAGGAAGGAAGGAAGGAGCTATTTGTTCTTGGTTGCCAGTAGATATCTGATGATGCCTTTCATTTCTCTTTAGTGATTCCCTTGAGTACGGCCAAGTAGATCACCCAAGTTAAGCTGGATGCATCTAATCCTATGCAATGCCCATTACAATTTTCTGGACAACATTCCAATGCACATTCTAAAGTTCTGAGAGTTATTTCTCCTCCATTAAAAAGAACAGCAGGCACCAAGACATTGAAATTCACAAAAGAGACAGCCTTCTGTCTTTACATCGGGAAAGTGGGAGAAAAAATGGACAAGCAATCCAGCACTGTAGGCTGACTATATTAAAGCATCATATTTAAAAGTATAGTATTAATTTGATGGAAATTATATAACCTAATATTCCTGCCTAACAAGTACTATGTTGGTCTATTGCTATAATAAATATTTGAGTTGATCTGAAGCCATTAATTTGAGCTCTTACATTCTCAGTTCTTGTAGACTGTAAGCAAGTCTGGCAAACATAATATAATACCTTTTCACTCCACTTTCAGTCTTGATAGTCCTACTGTTAAATTCTCAGTCTGAAAGCTAAATGTGAAAAGCCTTTACACCGATTCTACTCCTTGCATTTATTTTCTGCCCACTCGTTCTGTCCTGTTTATCTCATTTACCTTTCTTTGGAGCTCAAATAATTTCAAACAACTTCTTATTGCAATTTTAAAGATAATCTGTCCGGCTATTCCAGCTTCCCAGAGAATGGCAATCCTTCCCTCTCCAATTTCCATTCTTTAGGGGCAGAGTTTGGGGAGCAAACCAAAGTGTTTAAAAAAAATCAGGTCCAGTTCCAAGCCGGGAGTAAATAAAATGGAGGCTGCTTAGGAAAGAATGTTTAATGATGAGCAGAAGCAACCATAGCGTGCAGTTCTGGGACAGTTGACCAAATGGAGTTGAGAGTGGGTGGGGTTTTATACCTTCTTTGGGCTTTGCATTTGAGGTACCTGTTCCTGTGCAATGTACTTTGACCTGAACTTGAATGTGCCCTTTTGGTATTCTAAAGGTGGTGGGTTATTCTTATCATGTCCTAAAGGTCCTGTTCTGTCCTTGGAGCTGGGTGGGGGGGTGCAAATTCTTAATCCCATCACTTGTGGGGTCTGAAGGCAATTTGCTTATGAATACTGTGCCCCAATCTTTCTGAATGAATTACCAAATCTGCATTTCTAAAGAGTGGCCTCCTCAGCTTTCTGCCTGAGTGTTATGTGCTTCTGGCTACTTTCCTTCGTGACCAGAGGCAAGCTCACCTGACCAATAACCAGCCAAGACACAGTGAAGGCCTTTTGTTTCGTTTATTGCAATAAGCGGGGAGAGAAGCTATCAAAGCTTGGTTCTCTCCAAAGTTTCACCCCAAAATATTCCCTTCTTTATACAGCCCTGTCCCGGCCGCCACATCCCTCCTCTTTCCCCATTGGCTGAGGTACTACGAGGTTACGCTCTTTCCGACCGCCTCCTACATATTTCCTGCTACATACTAAATCATACATCACATGTACATTAAAATTAGGAGATAATTTATGCAAGGTGTGTCAGTTAATATTAATCGACTAATTGCACATGCTCAGTTGCCTGAGTTCTGGTCCTCCCTTTTTTTAATGACTTCTTAGAAAAATAGATTCTTTCCTGTTTTTCAGTTTAGTTAAGTTTTCCTGGCTAGCCATTTCCTCTTACAGATGTTTTTATAGCTTGTCTAATTTTTGCCTACGTATTTATCTTACATCCTGTCTTTATGCTCTCCTTTCCTGTTTCCCATCCATCACAGCTTCTCCACTCAGTGAATTTCCACTGCAGCAAATTCAATTTTAAATTTCTCTTTCAATATTAAATTTTGAAGACCTTTCCTTTACTTCTGTCACTGATGAAATGGAGACTGGGGCTGGTTTCTGCCTTCCTTAAGATTTTTCTCCATTTCTCCTTAAGGAGAGAAATATTCTATCCTGCCTTGTATTAAATATTCCCCAAAATATTTCATTCTCTAGGAGGGTGGCTGGGTGCTGGCTTTCTACAAAAGTTAAATAAACTGTGGTTTATCAGACCTGAATGTAAATATGATATGTGGTTAAATGAAAGCAGAAGTGTTGTGAGAAACAATTAGGAAGGGAAGACAACATGCAGGAGAGAGGCCAGGAATTCAAGATTTTCCCCCGGGCTGGCACAATTCATACTAAACCATACTTTACTACAACTGTACAGGTACTCAGTCTGAAGTATAGGTTCATCTGTGTCTCGTTTGTTTGTTAACAGTGTCAAGGTTTCAGCTGTTATTTTATGCATTTTTCCATCAAGCTCATTTTCTGAAAAATTTGGCCTCAGCTGCTTCTTTTCATATTGTGATTTGCATTTAGTGAATTTTTTTTGGCAGGCCTCTATGCAGGAGTACAATGTTTGAGCTGCAAAGATGGCTAGAGTTTTCTGTGTGGTTTTGCTGCCCTCTAGAGGTTGCCAGGAGAATTGTAACCCACGCAGGTAATAGCCTGGGCTGGGAGTATGTGTATTAAAAAGAAAAATAAATTACTCCAAATGCCTGTAAGTTCCTAGGGGTGCCATATAAAGCTATAGAACTACCATGCAACTTTCATTTATCATATACCTCTTCTGTATAGATTAGCAACTAAAAGACAAAGGATACAATTTTTCCATATCCTTTGCTTCACTTCTAAGTTATGTGTCTGTGTATTGTGTCTTTGTGTATGTGTGATAGATAGATAGATAGATAGATAGATAGATAGATAGATAGATAGATAGATAGATAGATAGATAGATAGATAGATAGATAGATAGATAGATAGATAGATAGATAGATAGATAGATAGATAGATAGATAGATAGATAGATAGATAGATAGATAGATAGATAGATAGATAGATAGATAATTGATTTCATATCATGCTATCATCTGTGGTAAGTTCAATAAATCAACTACCTTTCCTGAAAAACCTGCCATGTATTTTTAGAAAACTTTCTACATGCTTTGAACACACTTGGTACTTTGCATGAAATCATTAACCTGATTCCACCACTTGCAGACAATCCCACTGTGCTAGTGTAATGTACAAAGTGACAAGGATACTTCCCAATGCCCCACCTAAGAATTTAGATCTCTGTCCCTATCAGAGAGAAATCAATAACTTATTTTCCAAGCATGAGCAGTTTTGTATTGTTAAATCCAACTGACTTATTACCGTTGCGAATATGTGAGTCTAAGAATGGTAGTTCCATTTTTGGCAAATACCTCAGCAATCTCTGAAGGAGAAAACCAACATCATATCTCTCTCTCTCTCTCTCTCTCTCTCTCTCTCTCTCTCTCTCTCTCTCTCTCTCTCATCTGTCTATCTATCATCTATCTATTTATATCTATCTATCTATCTATTTATATCTATCTATCTATTTATATCTATCTATCTATTTATATCTATCTATCTATTTATATCTATCTCTATCTCTCTATCTATCTCTATCTCTCTCTCTCTCTCTCTCTATCTATCTCTCTCTCTATCTCTCTATCTCTCTATCTCTCTATCCCTGTTTGAGCAGGAGGGTGGACTAGAAGACCTCCAAGGGCCCTTCCAACTCTGTCAACCTGTTATTCTGTATAGGCCATCTATCCCAAGTTTATCTATCCTTGAAATTCTCGGTCAGTGTGTCTATGGAGATTCTCAGTCATCCAGGTTATGGTTCTCCCAAAGGTGCTTTTTTTTCAAAAGGCAACTGGACTTTCAATATTTTGGCTTCAAACAAAAATAAAGTCCAGTTGCATTTTGAAAAAGCACCTTTGGTATATCTTGGTCAATATCTTGAGGAAAGAACCTATCCCGGGGGAAAGAACCCAATTGCATTTTGAGCAACACATTTTAATGGAAAGAAAAGATGTCAAGCAATAACTAGGCTGGAAAAAAAAGGCAGCATCCACAGGACATTCTTATGGAATGAAGTACAGGTAGTCCTCGACTTATGACCACAATTGAGCCCAAAATTTCTGCTGTTAAGTGAGACATTAGTTAAGTGAACTTTGCCCGGTTTACGATCTTTCCTACCTCAGTTGTTAAGTGAATCACTGCAGTTGATAAGATAATAATAATGATAACGATAACGATAACGATAATGATAATAATAATAATAAAGTTGGAAGGGACCTTGGAGGTCTTCTAGTCCAACCCCCTGCTCAGGCAGGAAACCCTATACCTATACCATTTGCAGTGCCTGGAGACAGCAGAATAGACGAGAAAGAACTGGAGAAGATAACAAAATACAAAGACCTACAAACAGAAATAGAAAGACTGTGGCAAAAGCAAGCAAGGGTAGTACCAATAATAATAGGCACCTTGGAGCACCACTTGAACACCATCATCGGCATTGACAAATTCGCCATTAGTCAATTGCAAAAGGCGGCCTTACTAGGAACTGTTTCCATCCTGCGACGATATCTGTAATACCATCAAACATCCACATCTGCCTACCCCAGGTAAGGACTCGATAGGTAGACAAAAATGCCAAATCCAGTCTGAACATCTGACTGACTGTGCGATGATCAATAATAATAAAGTTGGAAGGGACCTTGGAGGTCATCTAGTCCAACCCCCTGCTCAGGCAGGAAACCCTATACCATTTCGGATAAATGGCTGTCCAGTCTCTTCTTAAAAACTTCCAGTGTTAGTAACCCGGTTGTTAAGTGAATCTGGCTTCCCCATTGACTTTGCTTATCAGAAAGTCACAAAAAGAGATCCCATGATCTTGGGACACAGCAACGGTCATAATTACGAGCCAGTTGCCAAACATCTGAATTTTGGTCACATGATCATGGGGATGCTGGAAAGGTCGTAACTGTGAAAAAGGGTCATACGTCGCTTTTTTCAATGCAGTTGTAACTTTGAACGCTCACTAAACGAACTGTTGTAAGTTAAGGACTACCTGTAGCTACTGACTGACTTTCTCTGGAAAAAAAAAAAAAAAAAAGATCTACAAAGGCCGAATGAAAGAAAAAGAAAAAGAACTTTTCCTTTGAATGAAAGAAAAGAAAATGAGAAATGAATGCAGCAATTTTTCCCTCTGTCTTCTTTATATTTTCCACATCTGTGATACTCTGTACTTTGTTCCGGAGCAGACAAATTTGCCAACTCTTGTTGTTGTTAGTTGCGAAGTCGTGTCCGACCCATCGCGACCCCATGGACAATGTTCCTCCAGACCTTCCTGTCCTCTACCATCTTCTGGAGTCCATTGAAGCTCACGTCTACTGCTTCAGTGACTCCATCCAGCCACCTCATCCTCTGCCGTCCCCTTCTTCTATTGCCCTCAATCTTCCCCAGCATCAGGCTCTTCTCCAGTGAGTCCTTCCTTCTCATTAGGTGGCCAAAGTACTTGAGTTTCAACTTCAGGATCTGGCCTTCTAAAGAGCAGTCGGGGTTGATCTCCTCTAGGACTGACCGGTTTGATCGCCTTGCAGTCCAGGGGACTCGCAGGAGTCTTCTCCAGCACCATAGTTCAAAGGCCTCAATTCTTTGGCACTCAGCCTTTCTTATGGTCCAATTTTCACAGCCATACATTGCAACTGGGAAAACCATGGCCTTGACTATATTGACTATATTGCCAACTCTACCATTCAGCAAAAAGTGACTGACACTTGAAGTATCATGATACACCAGCAAATTACTTTCAAAAAAGCAGAAAAAGGAATCTGTCTGCCTTTTTTTTCTGCTTCAGTGCACCTAAAAGAAAAAAGGGGAAAAAAAAACCAAACTTGTTTAATTTTGACTACCATGAAACTTGACTTTACAGGGATGGGCAGATTATTTACAGGGAACTTAAAAGTCTTGGACCAGTTTTGCAGCATAAAATATTCTGAAACAGAGAATGGAGGAGATAATCTCGGCCTGTTCCATTTACATCTGGGTGGTGAAGAGAGATAATTACACTAATTAGGCTGTCTGGGAAATCAACACACAAAGGGCGAGACAAATTTATTTGCTAGTCCGTTGCATGAGGGGCTCAGTTGCACGTCAGACTCTTGGGCTCAAAATGTCATCAACCATTCAGAATCTAAGCAAGGAGATAAGCAACAGGAAAATAAATCTGGAAGAAAAGCAGCTTTATGTCAGAGCAAGTAAGTCCTGGATTAAACTTGGGGCTGGGATCTAATTTACTCTCTGAAACCATGAGATCTCAGACTGAACAGCTAGCACTTCTCCTGACATCAGAATTTAGTTTGCATATGTCACAGAGGGAGAATGTTTAATGTGACGGAGAAGATGGTTGAGTAGCTGGAAGACTAGGAAACGGAAGAAACAAAATGTTGAGATATATAAAAATTCTACTGCAAGTTCTGCTGGGAATGAATTAGTACCTTGTAGAAGCACAAATCTCTAGGTTCAACTCACGATTGCTTGTCTCTCTTCAGGTTAAACAAAACCCAATCCTTGCAATTCGTAATTGAATTTGCATGCAGGCATTGTCAACTGCATTTATCAAAGAATTTCCAATGAAGAAATCTGTATTTTGTCGTTGTTGTTGTTGTTGTTTTTTAAAAAAACTGCATTATGGAAGGTTTATGTGCTAAAATACAGCAGGAAAGTGAGTTTCGTTAACAATGGGATAATTGTGCTTCTGTGGAATGTTTTGGGAAAGGAAGGAGGGAGGGAGGGAAGGAAGGAAGGAAGGAAGGAAGGAAGGAAGGAAGAAAGGAAGGAAGGAAGGAAGGAAGGAAGGAAGGAAGGAAGGAAGGAAGGAAGGAAGGAAGGAAGGAAGGAAGGAAGGAAGGAAGGAAGGGTAAAGCTGACATTCAACTTCCCACCTTGGGAATAGTTCCAAATATACAGTCCCCAAAAACCTGGGTACCAATTTTGTGGCTTAATATCAAGGTTTGCTGCCTAAAATATCATCAGGTTTCCATCATTTCCTCTTCCAGAGATGCCTAGCAATTAGAAGGCCCTCCTGCTTTAAATGAATTATAGGAAGACACTGTGGATAGAGTAAAACATTTGTAAAAACAAGATGAATTTGATGATTGAGATTACACAACCTAAGCTGCTGTACGTGTGATCCTCAATATTCACAGGAAGGAGAAAGATTCCACTACGATTACCCTAAATCCTTAGAGGAAGTTATGAAAAGCTGGGATGAGCACTGCTAATCATCCTTATCTTGCCCTTCATATATTGGTTTCCTAAATATCTACGAGACTTTTGATCTAAGCACAGGTATTCTCATTCATTTTTGAGTGCCTTTCCTCATTCAGTTTCACAAATTACAGTCAATTTGCTTTACAAATTCCATCTGTATTCCCAGGAAGAACAGAATTTCAGACATATTCCTATGACTGGAATCTGACGTTCTTGTCAACAGCCCAATTGCATCACCTTCTTCAGAAGAAAGTTACGATGAAGAACCTATAATGAGGGACAAGATGTAGGCCAGGGGTCTTCAAACTTGGCCCTTTTATGACTTGTGGACTTCAACTCCCAGAATTCCTCAGCCAGCATGCCTGGCTGAGGAATTCTGGGAGTTGAAGTCCACAAGTCATAAAAGGGCCAAGTTTGAAGACCCCCTGATGTAGGTACCACTCCCAGTTATGATACAGAGGGCACTGGCTGAAAACTGAGGTCAAGAGCTTCCAGTTCACTGGCAACAGGTGGTTAAGAAGAGGTTAGCCAGCTAAGGAATGGCTGCTGGCAAGCAAAGTCTCCCAATGAGACAAATTGGATTTAGTTGTATCCCTGACCAAGCTGTTCCATTTCTTAGTTAGGTGAGTTTTCCGGGACTGATAGTTCTTAAAGATCTCAACCTGCCCTTGTATGTTTTAGAGGCCGATGCAGCTTGGGAATTCACTCTAGCAACCATGAACCCAACCCAATAAAGTGCTGAAGTCACAGAGGTCATAAGAAGCTGGCTTTGGTTTTTGTCCTGGGGCAGTTGCGACATGATCGAAATTTGGAGAATGACGACCAGCCCTTTATCAAGCTTCCCTTTAAGCAAGCCTTGAAGCCCTGGTGATTTCCATACCCACTGTGGAATTGGTTGGTCTATTTATAGCAGATGTCTACTCCCCATGCGATGGTCATGTTTTATTTCTTTGTTTTATTCGGTTTTGAGTATATTCTATCAGGTCACTGTTTACCCTGCCCAGAGTCAGTGATGAATTGGGGTCACCTTAAAAACCTGAAGTACAAATAAAAACAAAATCCCTCTCAATTCCAGAAGGTCAAGATTACCTGGGGCCCTTTATGAACTCTAGCTAGACCATACTCACCCTGTGTTCATTAGCAGAAATGTTCCTAAATGGGAATATAACAATTTCCTATTTATAAAACCATTTAGCATGCCAGCTGCCTGAGGAACAAAACAAGCTGTCCACACTTCAAGATGTCTGGTAGGCAGGCTGGCTTTTGAATGTGAAGGATTTCCAAAAAGAGGTTGTTCCAAAGAGACTTTTCATCACCTCTGGCTTGGCTCTGTTGAAGAGGCATTTGAACACATTAATTGTCTTATTGTGGCTTGTCTCCAGCACGCTCTCATAAAGCTCTAGGATGTGTTCTTCCGTTGAGAAGTAGACCAACACACAAAAAAAAAAGGGTGGGGGAGAAAGAGCTGGAACATCTAGCAAGAGTTTTCTTGAGCCAGCTATAAGCTCAGAGACATTATTTACATATTCAGATTTTGGCTGAAGGACAATACAGCGATCAAAAGGAAGGGGAAAGGAATTGTGTCCTTTCCATTTCTTCCAAACTATTTTGAATAGTTTTATTGGCTTTGGCTTTTGTTTTGTTTTTTAGCCTTTGAAGCAAGTCATTATAATCAACGAGTTTCTCTTTCTCTGACTCTCTTTTAATGATCTTGTGTGATTTCTGCTATTGTGGGCGGTAATTTGACGAAATGAAATATCAACCATTCCCTTTGCTGTCCTCTATTTTAGTCTATATGCAGTTCACTGAAGTGTAGTGATTTGTAATCTCTCTCTCTCTGTCTTTCTCTCTCTCTGTGTCTGTCTCTCTATCTCTCTCTCTGTCTGTCTGTCTCTCTCTCTCTCTGTCTGTCTGTCTGTCTGTCTGTCTGTCTGTCTGTCTGTCTGTTTCTCTCTGTGTCTCTGTCTCTCTGTCTCTCTGTCTGTCTGTCTGTCTCTCTCTGTCTCTCTCTCTGTCTCTCTCTGTCTCTCTCTCTGTCTCTCTCTCTGTGTGTGTGTCTCTCTCTCTCTCTTTTCAAGTGTATCCCAAGGGAATGAAACTATACTGAAGAGGAAGCTGTAACATCACGGTGAGCCTGATCCTTGTTTTCCAGATGAATGCCCATGGATTCTGCCTTCTGTCTGGAGACAGATCTCTCTTTCCACTTTCCTGGAAAATCAGATTTTTCTCATTACAGGAAGACAGTTCTGAACACGGACTGTTGTGTAAATGTGGGCTTCATGCAGACATTCCACTAAAAGGCTGTAGGGTTGTTATAATCTTTCTACGAAGGAGCTGACAATACTGTATTTCAATACTGAGATACAAGTGGAACACAAGTGAAGGCATGCAAGAGGAAAGGGACAGGTAAATATTAATTCTGTTAACATGGAATTAATATATATAAACCCGAATTACCAAAGACCTACATACAAACACCCGTGAAAACCTCAGAAAACAAATATATATATATATATATATATATATATATATATATATATATATATATATATATATATATATATTAATGTGTGTGTGTGTGTGTGTGTGTCTATTTACACCTATTTGCAATTCTTTCATTTTATCTGATATATTAAATTTTATATTTATATTATATATAACATGAAATGAAAGGCTTGCAAATGGATGTAAATAATACATATGATTATCACCAGAAGGGAGCCAAACTGAGTATTTTTTGAGTACTAATGTTTGGTAGAAGGTCCTGGGTATCAACTTAGCTCCTGGTACTAGTGTCAAAAGGTCTTGGATAAGCTAACTTACTAAAATTATCTCACAGCATGCTTTCTCTACTGAGTATTTACTCTCAATGGCCTCCCAGGCAGGGGAAATTTTTAAATAGTCCTAGATATCAGGTGCTCAAACCAACATGGAGCTATTGGCTCAAACCAACATGGAGTTATATATAGATGTCTGAGTTGGCTAAGAACAAAACTATTTTCCAATTAGAAGCATACCTACTATAAGAAGACCCTATTCTAAAGCAAGACTTTTAGTTTTTGGAATCCATGGCCGAATATGTGAGGATACACATATGTGGAACTGAAAATATTGCTTATGTTTTGTTTGATTGTCAATTATATGTATCCCCATCTTTAGGCTAGGATAGTTATTATCCCTATTGGAAATCCAGCGCACTGGGATTTGAATCATAGATTGTGCTATTTCCTCCTGGGCTCTAATGTATATAGTGTAAGCAGAACTACTAAGTTTATAATTAAGGCAGTCAAGCTAAGAAATGCAATATATATTGAACAAATTGATGTACCCTGTAAGGCAGATGCTTTCATCTGATAGCTGACTCCTTGTATTATCACTATGCATTTTATCACTGTATTTCCTTTTATCTAATTAATCCCAGAATCTATTTTCTTTTTCTTTGATTGTATTGATAAGGTCATAAGGCTAATCAATTAATAAAGTATTTTATTCTGTTCCGCTGTTGTTCCTGACTTTGATGCTGAGGATTTGGGCATGGAATTGCATGCAAGGCTTCCCAGCCTCTGAGAATGTAAGGCAGGGGTGTCAAACTGCCGGCCCGCGGGCCGGATGCATCATGGTGAAACCGCGTCCACCCCATTGCCGGCAATGGAAAAAAAGTTGTGATACGTCGTGACACGTCACATGACGTTGCGAGTTTGACACCGCTGATGTAAGGGATAAAAGGAAAAGAGTCTACATGCCCAGTTATCAAGGAATTGGGTTGAAGCTTAGCAGAACTGCAGCCAGCAAAATTAACACTGCAGATCCTGATCTCCTGTAAGGCAGGGACCTCAGGTAAACTCATGCATTAAGGGGCTGTTCAGAAGACTTATGTTTTTCTGGAGTAGCTTTGGGAGATTCTGTGATCTTTGGGCTTGCTCATTGTCTATGCCTCACCCCTGATGTCAGATTGCTTGCTGACATTCTGGGTGCCATGACTGCATGGTTCCTTATAATACTGATGATAGGCTATGGAGAATAGAATAGAATAGAATAGAATAGAATAGAATAGAATAGAATAGAATAGAATAGAATAGAATAGAATAGAATAGAATAGAATAGAATAGAATAGAATAGAATAGGTATATTATAAGTCTATCTTAGGAATAATTATTGTTTTATTATTTTAGGCTAAAATGTAAAATGGTTTTAAAATACTTAAAGTTATGTTTATCTATAAAATATGTATGTAAAATAGAATAGAATAAGAGATAGAATTTAACAGAGAAGTATAAACTGTATAATTGGAATAATATGTATATCTTAAAAACAATCTATACTATATGGGTACCCGAATTGTATACTATATGTTTATATAAGGCCAAATTGGAATATGTTAATTGTAAGTTAATTAAGCCTGAAAATGGGTGGAAATATTATTGATATTGTGTTTTTTTTTCCCTTTCTTTTCTTGACTGATAAAATAGAGAGGGAACCTTTAAAGAAGTAATTCAAATTGTTTATGTATGATTATATTTTTTACTTTGTTTCATGGAGTGCCCTATCTCCACGATGAGTTTCAAGCACTTGGTTGTAAAACAAAAAAAATCAATAAAACTTGTTATAAAAAAAAATAGAATAGAATAGAATAGAATAGAATAGAATAGAATAGAATAGAATAGAATAGAATAGAATAGAATAGAATAGAATAGAATAGAATAGAATAGAATAGAATAGAATAGAATAGAATAGAACAGAATAATAGAACAGAATAGAATAGAATAGAATAGAATAGAATAGAATAGAATAGAATAGAATAGAATAGAATAGAATAGAATAGAATAGAATAGAATAGAATAGAATAGAATAGAACAGAACAGAACAGAACAGAACAGAATAGAATAGAATAGAGCTGGAAGGGAGGTCTTCTAGTCCAACCCCCTGCTCAGGCAGGAAACCCTATACCATTTCAGACAAATGGCTGTCCAGTCTCTTCTTAAAAACTTCCAGTGTTGGAGCATTCACAGCTTCTGGAGGCAGGTTGTTCCACTGATTAATTGTTCTAACTGTCAGGAAATTTCTCCTTAGTTCTAGGTTGCTTCTCTCCTTGGTTAGTTTCCACCCGTTGCTTCTTGTCCTGCCTTCAGGCGCTTTGGAGAATAGCTTGACTCCCTCTTCTTTGGGGCAGAAAACAATTCAGCTTGATTATTGAACAGAAATGATGTTGTGGCCGCACAGATACTAAGCCAGTCTGGGAGCAGAGCAAATACTTTATATGAATTTGCACTAAGCAGAAAGAGACTAGCTGTTCTCTCTCTCTTTTCCCAGCCACAGTTCTGGCAATCTTTTGCCATTTTAACCCATTGGTTAAAGGGAAAAGGTAATTTAAAATGCCAGTATGATATCACAGGTTGCCTGCCTGTTCCAGTCACTAAGACATGAGTGTGCTTTTCATTTAAGCCAGGCTAGGTTTTGTAAGTGATGTGTAGACCTTGTCAAGGGGCAGTTAAGTAGCTCTACATTTACAAAGGTGCTTTTTCAAAAGGCAACTGGACTTTGTTTTTCCTTGAAGACATTTCGCTTCTTATCCAAGAAGCTTCTGCAGTTTTGACTGAATAAGATAAGACAACCTTTATTGTCATTTTTTTTTTTACTGTGGGCACAACGGCACACATCAAAAATGAAATTTAGTTGCCCGCTCTCAAAGTGAAACACATACATGACACACACCTAAACATACTATATACAACATATGTATAGACCCACACCCCTACATATACATAACAAATAAATATTAAATACTGTCCATCTTGAATATATAACGGAAGGAGGAAGCTTGAGAGTTCGCAAGGTTAGTGCTGTATGGAATGAAACTATGGCTGAATCTGGATGTTCTGCTACGGATACCACGAAGCCTCCTCCCAGAAGGTAACAAGGAAAACAGGTCGTGAAGAGGATGTGTAGTGTCCCAGATAATCTTACGGACCCTGCTCAAGCAACGCTTCTGGGCTATGTCCTGGATGGGAGGGAGGGAACTGCCAATGATTTTTTCGGCCATTCTCACTGAATGGTGAAAGGTGGAAGGATTTACATTCTGTTGGCCACAAAATCCTTTCAGACGTTCCAAGAAGACTCCACATCCATTTGCACTACGCAGGCGACCCTGAGGTCACAGATAAAACTCCAAGTGGCCTCAACGGCTCTCAGAAAGAGTGCTAATGACCAGGTGACTGCAAAGAATATAAATCAGAACTGAAGAAGCTTCTTGGATGAGAAGCAAAATGTCCCCAAGGAAAAACAAAGTTCAATTGCCTTTTGAAGAAGCACCCTTGGGACAACCACGACCTGGATGACTGAGAATCTCCACAGACGCCTAATTTCATTGACTCTCGCAAACAAGGTAGAAAACCTGATTGCAGTGAGGTCTTGCTTATTGAAATAGCTCCTACCACTTTCGACAGCATTCACACATTCTTTAAAGATTGGAACATCCTGAGTTCGGAACTGCTGAAAAAAAATATGTATCCTGAAATGTGTACATTTCCCCAAAGGGTAAGCAAAAATATATTTACCTAGGTTTTATTTTGTTATTGCTTTTGACTTGTACATCCAGTTTTGAATCTAAACCTTGTGTGTGAAGTGTTTTCAAACTCTGCCATGGCCAGAAGGAAGCACTTGATGTTGCTTGCCTTGATTCAGCTGTCAGAAAACAACTTAATGAAATTCAGAGAAATGTCAGTTACCCATATACATCAGAGGTGTTATTGGCTTAAAATGTAGCTTTTGGGCTCCCGTTCACAGCAATGGTGTTTTTTTTTTAGCTTTGGTGAAAACTGGCCACGGACATTAGAAATGAAAGCATCGGACAACCCTTAAACCATTAACAGAGACAAACTCAGCTCATGGAAGTAGCTATTTTAAATCCATTGAGAGATGAATGCCTTCAGTTCTGCTTCCAAATATACATTGCATGCATTGTTGTTGTTAGTTGCGAAGTCGTGTCCGATCCATCGCGACCCCATGGACAACGTTCCTCCAGGCCTTCCTGTCCTCTACCATCTTCTGGAGTCCATTGAAGCTCACGCCTACTGCTTCAGTGACTCCATCCAGCCCCCTCATTCTCTGTCGTCCCCTTCTTCTATTGCCCTCCATCTTTCCCAGCATTAGGCTCTTCTCCAGTGAGTCCTTCCTTCTCATTAGGTATTTGAGTTTCAACTTCAGGATCTGGCCTTCTAAAGAGCAGTCGGGGTTGATCTCCTCTAGGACTGACCGGTTTGATCGCCTTGCAGTCCAAGGGACTCGCAATATCCTGACTTTAAATTTGGGAGACCACGGCTTTATACATACTGAATGGTTAAAGATGATAAAGGCTGTGTTTTGTTTTGCCCCCTATTAACAAAGCCATTGCGGTCCTACTTATAGCGAGTCAATCAAATTAAACAAACATTGTTTAGAAGCTTAGTTTCTTACAGAGATAGCTGTAAAACAAAAGAAAACCAAACAAGTTGTAACTCCCCCCCCATACGTTCTTCAAATTATCTATGCAAAAGTTGTTCCTGAGCTGTATCACTCAGAATACCTTCATAAGAACGACTCTGTAAACAGCTAAGTAGATAATAAAGTAATGGTGATTGTTAAATGCCCAGCTCTTAATATTTATATATTGAACACGAGTGTGTGTGTCTATAGAAAAAAAAATAGGAGCTTGGGAGAAATCTTCAGAAATATCAAGGGAATTGGGGAAAAAATCCTTATACCAACTAAGAAATGGTTATTCTCATCAGAGCATAACCTACCTACCTCCTTCCTTCCTTCCTTCCTTCCTTCCTTCCTTCCTTCCTTCCTTCCTTCCTTCCTTCCTTCCTTCCATACAGTGGTTAAAATGCAGCATTGCAGGCTAATTCTGCCGACAGCCAGGAGTTCGATCCTGACCGAACTCAAGGTTGACTCAGCCTTCCATCCTTCTGAGGTTGGTAAAATGAGGACATAGATTGTTGAGGACAATATATAGGGACACATGCTTGAATAGGGGGTTGGACTAGAAGACCTCCAATGTTCCTTCCAGCTCTATTCTGATTGAGTAAAATACTCAGGGGCTAGAGATAGCAATGATAATCCACTCCAACGAGGTTCTTCAGTGTCATGCCAAGCTCTACCGTGCCAGAACAGCAAGTGGAAAAGAAAGAGCTACTTGTTTGTCTGTTTCTTTAATGTTAGATTTTCCAATTATGTTAAAGTTTCTGCTGAACAACGGAGGAAATGCTAGATTGTCTTCTCCTCAATCCAGTATCTCTGGCTTTAAAAATGGGGTAGAGGTAGACATAGGCAGAGGCAGAGGTCAGAAAGAGAGAGAGAGAGAGAGAGAGAGATATTTCTGTGACCGTTTGAGTTCAAGACACGTGTTCTGGAACTCAGGAGAATGCCAGCATGGACTGAATGCAACATGGTTATATTTTATATATTTTATATTTTGTGGACTTTAATGTTAACAAGGGAGTTCTATCAAAATCTTTCATGGCTGATGGACTAGTTCAAGCTTTTGGGAAGACCTTGAATCTGAAATCAAATGCAGCTTAGAACTAAACTGTTAGCCGACTAGGCTGATCAGCTTTGGAGTTACACTATGTCCAAACAACACATTTTGTTAAAACTTACAGTATCTTTTGCCTATATTGTCATTATGATCCCAGTCCTTTCCAGCAGCAAGTTAATAAAGATTTTAAAGCTACATTTGCATATTCACATTTTCCAATTGCATCCTTTTCTCATCTTCTATCACATTTAGTCATTGAATTTGGCGGTTGCAGTGCTTACAAAAAGCTTTGAGGATTTCTCAATTTTTCTCCGCAAAATGTTGCAGAACAGTTGTAAGGGTGTAGGTCTATACATATGTTATGTTTAAATGTGTGTTATGTCTGTGTACACTTTGAGAGCAAGCAACAGAATTTGATTTTTAATGTGTGCCATTGTGCTCACAGTAAAAAATGACAATAAATGTTATCTATCTATCTATCTATCTATCTATCTATCTATCTATCTATCTATCTATCTATCTATCTATCTATCTATCTATCTATCTATCTATCTATCTATCTAAATTGAAGGTCTCCTTCTTGGAACCTTAAATCTCTAATTTAAATCCGATCGCAATTAATTTGCACAGGTCTTCTTCTAATCTAGATTTAACACCTAACATTTGTATTAAACCCTGTGTGTGTGTGTGTGTGTGTGTGTGTGTGTGTATTTGTATCACAGATTGTCTTTTGGGAACAAAGGAAGCAACTGTGTCCTATTGATTCATCCACATTTGCATGATTCAGATGGTTTATCATCATATCCTAACCCCTAAGTGTGAAAAACTGAGAGCTGAGCTTATTCCTATAACACAAAACTGGCTTTCATTGTCTATGAAATATTCATCTTTACGAGTCCTTTGTTAAACAAATAATAAAAAAAATAACAGAATCAAATTACCTAGTGTAATGAGGGGATGAATATGTTCCCAGTAATATCTTCCTTATGTTTTGAAAACTGCCTGATACATCACTTCAGTGATGAGTTTGTCATTTTTCATGCTCAATAGAGTCACTTCTTTTTTCAATTTGAAAAATAATTACATTTATTACGGGCAGGTTTAGTGAAGTTCAGCCCACTTAAGCCCCGAATATGGGAGGAACTGTCCATAGTTAAGGTTGGGTGTGCTTGTATATGCAGAGTGACGACAATGAGACCAATGAACATAGAATAATAGAGGTGGAAGGGACCTTGGAGGTCTTCTAGTCCAACCCCCTGCTCGGGCAGGAAACCCTATACCATTTCAGACAAATGGCTGTGCAGTCTCTTTTTTGAAAGCCTCCAGTGATGGGGCACCCACAACTTCTGAAGGCAAGCTGTTCCACTGATTCATTGTTCTCATCATTAGGAAATTTCTCCTTAGTTCTAGGTTGCTTCTCTCCTTGGCTAGTTTCCATCCATTGTTTCTTCTCCTGCCTTTTGGTGCTTTGGAAAATAGTTTGATCCCCTCGTCTTTGTAGGAGCCCCTCAAATATAGGAAAACTGCTGTCGTGTCCCCCCTACTCCTTCTTTTCATTAGACTAGATATACCCAATTCCTGCAACTGTTCTTCATATGTTTTAGCTTCCAGCCCCTAATCATTCAGTCCAGGCAGTGATTCCTGACACATGTAGAGTTTGCATTGGCAAAGCAGTTGTCAATCACTCAGATATCCTTGAATTAGTAAGCTGCAAAATACACACAGTGCCATATAAAGCCCGTGTCCTGAATGACTGGATCAACAGGAGCTTCTTTGCTTCCTAGAATCTGCCATTTCTTTCAAGCAGGCGCACCTGTAAGTGAGCAAAATTACCCAGGGAATTCTACTGCAAAATGGCAAAAGTCATGTTTACTATTTCCCCTTCTGAAGGTAAATAGAAATAACTAGTTTTTGCTCTTTCCCTGTCTCTGAAGGGAAGCTCAAGAGCAGTAATAAAAATAGGAATGTTTGGAACAGGATCAGTGCTTCTCAATGCCAGGTCTGCGCTTTGGGATGGAAACCACCATATTAAAATGTCAGATCTATGCTTTTGTTGTTGTTGTTAGTTGCAAAGTCGTGTCTGACCCATCACGACCCCATGGACAACGTTCCTCCAGGCCTTCCTGTCCTCTACCATCTTCTGGAGTCCATTTAAGCTCACGCCTGCTGCTTCAGTGACTCCGTCCAGCCACCTCATTCTCTGTCGTCCCCTTCTTCTATTGCCCTCAATCTTTCCCAGCATTAGGCTCTTCTCCAGTGAGTCCTTCCTTCTCATTAGGCAGCCATAGTACTTGAGTTTCAACTTCAGGATCTGGCCTTCTAAAGAGCAGTCAGGGTTGATCTCTTCTAGGACTGACCGGTTTGATCGCCTTGCAGTCCAGGGGACTCGCAGGAGTCTTCTCCATCTATGCTACCTTTTTTTAAATGAGGAACAAGGCGCTAGTTGCAAGGTCCAACTGTTGCCATAATTCTGATCGCTGTATTAATATACTTAAATGGGCCAACATTGCATGTCACAGATTAAAGCCACATAAATGCAATGCCAGCCTTCTCTAAGGAAGGACTGTCTGAGAAAAGAGGCCTTTTTTCATCCAATTCTAATATAAAACTGAATCGTAAGTGTTCTGTTTCAGCCGAAGAGGCATCGAGGCGAGGCAGGAGTAACAAACACAAGTCTTTATTGAGATCACGAACAGAACAGAAGACAAAATGGCGCCAGGGCCTTTTATAGCCCCTTGCAAGGGACAGCATCAACCAATCAATGCAAGGCTAGTCTCCCGCCTTGCGCATGCACACAAGGCTGGAGACAGCCTGTCTGGTCCCGGGCAACCACGTGGATTGCCCGGGCCTTCTGCAGCCTCCTGAGTCTGCTGAGTCATTCAGCAGTCCCAGGACATAACAGTAAGCAGGTATTTCCAGCGGAAAATCTGAAAGGAATCCTTTTGCTTTTTCCCCCCAATTTGATAGATGTTAGAAATCATTTAGCTCTCCAAAAGTCCTTGAGGCCACTTGGGGGTTTATCTGTACCTCCAGGGTTATCTGAATCAGAGTACCAATGGGTGTGGAACATTTTTGGAACTGCTGAAAGGACTGTGTTGTAAACAGGAGATAGGTGGTGTTGTCTTCCTCCCCCTCTGTTGAGGGAGGGCTGTTCAATTTTAAACATCAATGTCCCCAAGTTGCTTTTTCAAAAGGCAACTGGACTTTCTTTTTCCTTAGAGATGTTTTGCTTCTCTTCCAAGAAGCTTCTTCGGTTCTTCTCATTTAACACAGATGGCCTCTTTTACAGATCCTTTTACAGATCTGCCTATGCAGTGCTTTTTTTGTCATAGAACGCACCAGAATGGAGCTCCGGTACCTTTTTTTTAATGGATTTTCCATGTTTTAAAAGTAACTTTTGAAAATTTGATGTTTGGTCCACATGGACTTAAGTCGTCCTGTCGCGCGTAGCAGGTCGACGGCAAAATCATTAAAATGGTGCATTCGGGCTGCTTGTGTGTCGAGTCCGATGCATGCGTACTTCGTCCGCGCTGGTTGTGATGGCGCTGCTCGGCTTGTGGCACTGCTCGGCTTGTGATTGGTCGTGCGGTCGCACGCTGAGTGCTTACTGCGGGCGGCGACCGTCATGTTTTGTTACACAACTGACGTGTGTGGGTGTGTGTACAGTGATTGACTACGTGCGAAAGGTAAATCATTTCTTTATTTTAAAAAATCGTTGGCGAATTGGAAATCTTTTTTTTTTATTTTTAGTGTAAAATTTACTATGAACATTTGCCTTAAATACAATAAATTACATTTATGTTAAGAACTGAATATATATATATATATATAGTAAAAGATTAACAAGATGTGAGTTCTGGTACCTTTTTTCCTTACGAAGAAAGCGCTGTGCGTATGTGTCACCTTCACTAAATTGAATCACAAGCAGGTATTTCCAGCTGAAAACCTAAAACCCGAAAGCAACACTTCTGCTTTTCCAATCTGATAGCCATTAGAACCCCTTCCCTTTTTCCTGCAAGCGAATAAAGTAGAGCATTAGGAGATGGGTCTTATTAAAAAGTGCAACCGAGGATTACGAGATTGAGGCGACCCAGGAAGCTGGCAACATCGTAAGTCATTTGCCAATGTCAGTCTCATTTCAATAATCATTTCAACCTCCTCATTGCCTCAAGAGCTCCGAGCTACACCTTGTAGAGTTTTCCTATCTCTAAGTGTTTCCATCTATCACTGACAGCGAAGCCCTGCCAATCTGCTCTCAGCTTTCAAGAGAGCATCCAACTATGGAACTGCTCCATTTGCTTTGTAATCTACCAAGAGGATGTCAAGAAAAAGGCCACATCATCAGATGTGCCATTCAGTTTTCTTAGTAAAAAAAACACAACGCCAACGTTGTATTTCATTCTGGAACACCGTTGTCTTTCCTTCACTTGTCGTGTTCTTCTGGAGGTGAGAGATAACCCCGATTCTTAAGTCTTTTGGCCTCAACACAATTCAAGCACGAGACACAACCCCCTGTTTGCAAACCTTTGTAGGAGGCTGTCTATTTTATTTATGCTTCTTAATTGTTTGTACACACGCACAACATTTATAACATATAAATAATTCAGACGGTAAAGCAAGGAATTTCTCAGCTGGATCCTGGGTATCAATTGGGTGAAAGCAACTAATTCACGATCAGTTTATGGGGGGGGGGGAGGGAAACCAAAAACAACTCTTGGAAGATGATCTTGACATTTAAATAATTGCAAACATGATAGCACGTCTCAGTGTGAATTACAGAAGCATAAAATGCCATCTGGGACATGGAGAATAGGAAATGTTTCGTTCACTGTTGGTGCTGCATAGAATGTTATTTGTCTCCCTATTGCTCAGTGCCAAGTCATATAATATTTTGCAAAATGTCTTTATAGCCTAATTAGAGGTAAGTCCTCAACTTACGGCTACAACTGAGACCAATATTTGGGTGCCAAGTGAAACACTTGTTGAGTGAGTTTTGCCCCATTTTACAACCTTTCTTGCCACAGTTGTTAAGGGAATCACTGCAGTTGTTAAGTTAGTAACACGGTTGTTAAGTGAAACTGGCTCCCCCATTGATTTCGCTTGTCAACAGGTCACGAAAGGTGATTACATGACCCCTGGATACCGCAACCATCATAAATATGAGTCCGTTGCCAAGCATCCAAATTTTGACCATATGACCATGGGGGGGGGGAATGCCGCAGTGGTTGTAAATATGAAAAAAGTCACTTTTTTCAGTATTGTAGTAACTTCGAACAGTCATCAAATAAAATGTTGTAAGTCGAGGATTACCTGCATCAGATACAATAGTAGAGATATCTTAGGTTGCTTCAATAACATTTTTTTCAGGATTCAAGGATGTGTGTGTGTGTTGTTTTTGTTTTTTATTTGGCCAATTCTAATATAGGAAGTTGTCATGAAAGAATTCACCTTATCCACCACTATCTTCTCTAGTTAATGGAGAAAATGGCAAGAGACATCCCATAATGCACTTATGCTTCTTAATAATATGGCTGAAACACACACACACACATACACACACACACACACAGAGAGAGAGAGAGAGAGAGAGAGAGAGAGAGAGAGAGAGAGAGAGAGAGAGAGAGAGAGAGAGAGAGAGAGAGGTCTCTCACTGATTGGACAAATTATGTTTGCCAACTATTATGGGTTGATCAAGTCTTCTTCCACCACATTCCACTCCTAGATGACATGAGCTGATATGACATTAGGTCATCAATGGGAGGTACTGTAACTTGGTAGATTAAACAGAATAGCAGAATCACAGAGTTGGAAGGGATCTTGGGGGTCTTCTAGTCCAACCCCTTGCTCAGGCAGGAAATCCTATACCATTTCAGACAAATAGTTGTCCAGTCTCTTTTTAAAAACTTCCAGTGTTGGAGCATTCACAACTTCTGGAGGCAGGTTGTTCCACTGATTAATTGTTCTAACAGTCAGGAAATTTCTCCTTAGTTCTCCTTAGGTGGGAGAAATTTGGCCCTCCAGAGATTGCTGAGCCTCAACCATCAACCTCCCCAAGTCATATGGCCAACAGCGAGGAATGCTGGGAGATGTAGTTCAGCAACATCAAAAAGACTACCTCCTGCCAATTTCTGACTTGGGCACCAAGAGAAGCTGTTCAAATACCTCCTCTAGCATGCCTTCCTAGAGCCTTATTCTTCTTCTCTAGGAGACCATAAATCATAGAGCTGAAATGGATTTTTTGTAATTTCCTTCCCTTTTCTATTTCTTCTTCCATTGTGCTTTCCAAGTGACACTCTGACTACTATTGACTATTTGTGAGTCATGTACAATTTCCTGTCTGAACTACAGAGTGAAAGCTGTTATCTTTTCCCCTATATCCCTATACTCATATACCCTATGAGCCGTGGTGACAAGTGGTTAGAATGCAGCATTGCAGGCAAACTCTGCCCACAGCCAGGAGTTCGATCCTGACCGACTCAAGGTTGACTCAGTCTTCTATTCTTCCAAGTAAAATGAGAACCCAGATTGTTGGGGGCAATATGCTGACTCTGTAACTCTTAGAGAGTTGTCTAAATGCCATTCCTATACCAGAGGTTCCATGTTTCCACTGCTATTCCTGTGGTCTAATAATAAGTAAAACCTAACTAAACCTATAGACCAATATAGTTAACCAAGTTCCTAATTCTTTTACCTCACAAAAATCAGTCACTGAAAATGTTGGAAACTAAACCCAGAATAAGCTTAGCTGATATGAGACAATAAAATAAAGCTACTACAAACAAAACAATACAAGTGCCCTAATTTTAGCAGTCAGGTGGCTATTAAAGTTCTTCTCCCATACCCTCAACCCCACAAATTTCAATAGTTTCATTTCAGAAGCCCACATTTTTGTTGCGATGATACTTTCCCCCATCTTATGAAGAGAGTTTTCAGAGATGTCGAAAACACAGCCTTCTCTCTGAATGGCTCATTATTGTTTTCCAGTTGATTCAAACTCAAAAATCCAATCTCAAGTGTTGATTCTGAAGATATCTGTTTCCAATAGTCCGTGTTCTTCTCAATTGTTCAGTAACATCTATAGCTTCACAAAAAAAAAAGCATAAGAATCAGCCCAGGGAACAATAGGCAAATCACACCCATTGCAATTACAAGCTATAAGTTTGTTTCAGCCTACGGAAGAATGCAAGGAAAAAAGGGTCACCTATTTACGTTTTTCTTCTTCCCAATAAAGGCTTTAAAAATAAATTGACATGCCACAAAAGATATAGCCACCGTCATAAAAGTGAGATGTAAGGCTTCTACTTTACTAATACTGTGATACCATTGAATACTGTATCATAAAAACTTCACAGTAAAAATGCAAAGTTAGCACACAACATTTATACAATGGGGGCAAATCAAGGTTAGAAAAGTAACTCTCAGATTCCAGTGGCAGCAGTTACTTTTAGCTTCAGGTTACCCTGAGGCTGGCGGTCTTGAGAATGGATCAGCTGGAAGGAATAACAGAATAAGAGAGCTGAAGTTGAACTTGGAGGTCTTCTAATCCAACTCCTTGGAGGAGACAGATGGAAAATGAAGCAAGCATCGCTGGAAGGTATGAATGAGAAGCTAACACAATCATTATATCCATGTCTCTTCAGAATTAATAAAGATGGCACGGTAGCTGGACTAAATTTACCTGCTTCCTGATATTCTTGACTGTCTTGTTTCAGATGTAGAAAGAGAAAAAAATCACTTTTTCCTGATGGTGCAGTGGTTAGAATGCAGTATTGCAGGCTAATTCTGCTGACTCCCGGTTGCCAGCAGTTTGGCAGTTCGAGTCCCACCGGCTCAAGGTTGACTCAGCCTTCCATCCTTCCGAGGTCAGAAAAATGAGAATCCAGTTTATTGGGGACAAGAGGCTGACTCTGTAAACTGCTTGAAGATGGCTGTAAAGCACTGTGAAGCGGTATATCAGTCTAAGTTCTATTCTAGTTCTGTTCTATTTTGGACCAGTCAATCCGAGGAGCCTCTCTCCCTGATGGGACAAGTCCATCCCACTCACGCCAGCATAAGATCCTGTTTTTAAGGAATTGAAGCAAGTAGGGTTAAGGAGAAGAGCCTTTTCTGCTGTGGCCCCATCCCTGTAGAACATTCTAGCACCAGAGGTGAGAACTGCCCCCTCCATTTTGGTCTTCCATAAGAGCATTAAAACCTGGTTTTGCTTGCTGGCCTGGGCCCAGAAGGGGGCGCTCAAAACTGGAGGTGGCTGATGGGGTAAGAAAACCTCATCCCTGTCCCATCCAATTTTTAGCTCTCTTAGTTCAATTTTATTATAGTTCTTAATAACACGTATGGGAAGTCAGCCCCTCCCTCCCCCAGAGAAAGAAATATTTTTGGAAATATTTAAAAGGCAGAATATATTTCCCTAAAGGATTTTAAAAGCAGAAACCAACCCTGCCCCCAAGTCTCTCTGTCCCAAACAGAAACCAAGTCTGTAGAAATGCAGGTGATAATCTTGTCAGACTGGAGTCAGGAAACTGGGATTAGGAAGAAAGATCCCTAGAATCAACACTAAAAATCTAAGAGTCATCAGCCACAGCCCCAGGGAAGCAGGATATGACCCTTGGGACATAATAGGATTAACCCACCACCATCAGAATACCAGAAAGGCACACTCAGACTCAGTTTAAAGTTCATGCCACAGGAATAACTCCAAACAAAAGGCTCCAGAGGGTATAAAAACTCACTCCTTACATGTGCTCACTCTCTTTTCTTCCAGAGCCATCTTTCTGTCTGGCTCTCCTCTTCAATAAATTGCAACCTTCTTTCTAAAGCAGTCGCCATGTTGTTTATTCCTGGCTTGGACTGAACCATGATGAAGACTTTTCCTTCAACACACAGGTAGTCCTTGACTTACAACAGTTTGCTTAGTGACCGTTCAAAGTAACAACAGCACTGAAAACAGTAACTTAGGACTATTTTTCACACTTACGACCATTGCAGCCTCCCTGAGGTCAGGTGATCAAAATTCAGACGCTGGGCAACTGGTTCACATTTATGACGGTTGCCATGTTCCCCGGGGTCACGTGATCCCCTTTTGCGACCTTCTGACAAGCAAAGTCAATGGGGGAAGCCAGAGTCACTTAGCAACCACGTTATTAACTTAACAACAGTGGCTAGAAAGGCCATAAAATGGAGTAAAACTCACTTAACAAATGTCTCACTTAACAACATAAATTTTGAGCTCGATTGTGGTCGTCAGTCAAGGACTACCTGTATTTTAAAAATGTGTTGTTTTAATCTTTTAATTATTATTATTTTTTACTTGTTTCTTTGCAGGGGAGATGGTCAGCATAAAAATGAAATTAATAAACAAATAATTAATAATTAATTCGTTTGGACAGCCTACCCTCTTTGACCAAATACTACTGTCTCTGTTTTTGATGGGTTTCAAATATATGCTGGTTGGCTAGCCAGCTTTCTGTACACAAGTATACTCATGCTTGGGTGAAATTAATTTGTCAAGGGTATCTTGTCTTTCAAACTGGCAGGGTGCCATGTGACGTAATCTTGATATAATTTTTATTACACAATTCTTTAAATTTATTTCAATTCCCACCGCTTCCTGTTCAATCCTTAAAACCTCTGCCAGAATTTGGACAGGAAATTGCCGGCATCTCTTAAATTTAAAATGAAAGGCAAAAGTACAGTATGCCCAAGTCTTGTAACCAAAGTCCTGTCCTGTGTATGAATATAAATTCAATGTCCGGAAATATATTTTACTTTTTCATATATAAGAGTCCACGTTCTTCAGATGCTGCAGCGTGTCAAGAGCGATTGTGAATTATAACGTGAACTCACTCCACATCAAGAGAAAAATGTGGATTCCCTTTAGTTCTACATGAAAGATTTGCAGGCTTCATTAAATAGAATAAAGTTCCAAAGGTACTTTCTTTCTATAAATCAACATACTCCTGCACTGTTTGCTTCGCTTCCAGATGGACAGGAATAACAATGCCAGCAGAGCTATACAAACTGCCTTAATTCATCTTAATGACATATTCACTTCAAAGCCAAGTACAAGCTACTTAAATGCTAACACAGTAACTTGGCTTCACATAAATTTCCACCTCTAGAAAGAGAAACAAATAGCAGGCATTTAAGTGTAACTAATTTCTAATGTTAAATTTTGTAAAGCAGCCTCCCAGTAAAGGGCAATATGAAAGAAGGAAAGGGAAGGGAAGGGAAGGGAAGGAAAGGAAAGGAAGAGAGAAGGGAAGGGAAGGATAGGGATGAAATGAAAGGGAAAAGGGGAAGGGGAGAGTCTATATGAATAAAAGGAAGGAAAGAAGGAAAGAATTTATATGAATGGAGGAAAGCAAAGGGAAGGGAAGGAAAGGAAAGGAAAGGAAAGGAAAGGAAAGGAAAGGAAAGGAAAGGAAAGGAAAGGAAAGGAAAGGAAAGGAAAGGAAAGGAAAGGAAAGGAAAGGAAAGGAAGAGAGAAGGGAAGGATAGGGATGAAATGAAAGGGGAAGGGGAGGGTCTATATGAATAAAAGGAAGGAAAGAAAGAAAAGTTATATGAATGGAGGAAAGCAAAGGGAAGGAAAGGAAAGGAAAGGAAAGGAAAGGAAGAGAGAAGGGAAGGGAAGGATAGGGATAAAATGAAAGGGAAAAGGGGAGGGTCTATATGAATAAAAGGAAGGAAAGAAGGAAAGAATTTATATGAATGGAGGAAAGCAAAGGGAAGGGAAGGAAAGGAAAGGGAAGGAAAGGAAAGGAAAGGAAGGGGGAGGGAGGAAAGAGAGAGGGGAGAGCAGGGCAAGGAAGGAAGGAAGGAAGGAAGGAAGGAGCCATTTGTTCTTGATTGCCAGTACGTTGCCACTTACCATTTGCTGGACAATATTTCAATGCACATTCTAAGGAAAGAAAGAAAGAAAGAAAGAAAGAAAGAAAGAAAGAAAGAAAGAAAGAAAGAAAGAAAGAAAGAAAGAAAGAAAGAAAGAAAGAAAGAAAGAAAGAAAGAAAGAAAGAAAGAAAGAAAGAAAGAAAGAAAGAGGGAGGGAAGGAAGGAAGGAAGGAAGGAAGGAAGGAATAAACTACTATTTTGTTCATTTAAAATGCATTATTTCTACAATGGAATAGTACTAATGGATTTCAACTTGTAGCTTAACAATCTTATCAGTAACATCAGTTTTAATCTTGGCTTTTCTCCCTATAATTTAAACATGCTAGTTTATACCCATAGGCCACAGCTCAAATGACTCAAACATATTATTAATGAACTTCAGCACACCCTGCACCTTCTCAGCCCAGGTTTGCAGGCCATACTTACAACCAGTGGTGGGATTCAGCCGGTTCGCACCACTTCGGCAGAACCGGTAGCAAATTTTTTGTTGCCCAGGCCCAGAATGGACTTCAGGAAGCGGCATCCACACAGAGAACCGGTTGTTCACCTATTTGAATCCCACCACTGCTTACAACCACCTAACCTCAGGCAGGTTCTCACAAGCAACAACAGGAAAATGACGCCAACACAGCAACCCAAGCCTGTAACAAACCCAAATGTCTACTTTGCCCCCATCACAGATCCTTACAAGTACACACAGAAGATTAAAGGTCCCTCCACCTGCTTCTCCTTCAGTGTGAATTATGCCATCAATTGCCAGCAGAATCTCTTTGGATTCTGCATAGAACCAATGGGAAAACTTGGAGCAAAATAATTAAGGGACATAAGTTGGACGTCAAAATGACAAAGTCATAGCGCAGCATTTCAGTTTCCCAGGATGCTCTGTAACAGGCATCAAAGTGACTGTTTTGAAAAGGGTCTTCAGCTGCACCACTGAATGAGAAACGGTTGAATTTATGTACGTCAAAATGAACGTCTCACTTAGCAACAGAAATGTTGTGCTCAATTGGGGTCGTAAGGCGAGGACAACCTGTAATAGCTTGCCCTTGTTTTCATTTGCGATTGTTAAAGCTGTAATACTGTAAAGTACTCTAAAGATGGGGCATCTTGTTGTTGTTAGTTGCGAAGTCGTGTCCGACCCATCGCGACCCCATGGACAGCGTTCCTCCAGGCCTTCCTGTCCTCTACCATCTTCTGGAGTCCATTTAAGCTCACGCCTACTGCTTCAGTGACTCCATCCAGCCACCTCATTCTCTGTCGTCCCCTTCTTCTATTGCCCTCAATCTTTCCCAGCATCAGGCTCTTCTCCAGTGAGTCCTTCCTTCTCATTAGGTGGCCAAAGTACTTGAGTTTCAACTTCAGGATCTGGCCTTCTAAAGAGCAGTCAGGGTTGATCTCCTCTAGGACTGACCGGTTTGATCGCCTTGCAGTCCAGGGGACTCGCAGGAGTCTTCTCCAGCACCATAGTTCAAAGGCCTCAATTCTTTGGCGCTCAGCTTTTCTTATGGTCCAACTTTCACAGCCATACATTGCAACTGGGAAAACCATGGCCTTGACTATACATACTTTTGTTGGCAGGGTGATGTCTCTGCTTTATGGGGCATCTAGGCTCAGCTTAATCAGAATAAGCTCAGCCATATGACCTTCAAATAATATACCAGCATGGATTCCTTTTCTGAGATCTAGTTATCTTGAATTCTGGTCAACCTTAGTAGTCTTACATGGGGAAGCAAGTCCTGCCTTTTTATGAACTTCTACACTTCTACACAGTTGCAGCTTGTTATTCTGAAAGAGATGAGTCAATTGGGTAACAAGAAATACCTCCAGTGAAATACCCCTTGTAACCCTTCCTCAGAGACCACAAGTAGGCACGAGGAGTAGAAGGAAAAGAGGCTTCAAGCAAGGTGGCATCAGAATGCTGCTTAACTTGTTTTAAGAAAACAGGGTGAGACTAAAGCCCTTGGACATTAAAGAGAACTGCATCATTTATCTGGAGGAAATATAAACTTAACCATAAAAATGCATTCTTCCTTCTTCTTTCTCCTCCTTCCCTCCTCCCCTCCCTCCCTCCCCTCCCCTCCCTTCCCTTCCTTCCTTCCTTCCCCTCCCTCCCTCTCTCCCCCTTCCTTCCTTCCTCTCCCTCCCTCCCTCCCTCCCTTCCTACCCTTTCCTTCCTCACTCCCTCCCTAATTCCCTCCCTCCCTTCCTTCCCCTTCCTTCCCCTTCCTTCCTCTCCCTTCCTCTCCCTTCCTCTTCCTTCCTCTTCCTCCCTCCCTCCCTCCTTCCCTTCCTTCCTTCCCCTCCCTCCCTCCTCCCTTCCTCCCTCACTCCCTTCCCTCCCTTGCCCCTCCCCCTCCCTTCCTCCCTCCCTCCCTCCCTCCCTCTTCCCCTTTTTTCCATTCTTGCCTTCCCCTTTCTTCCTCTCCCCTCCTTCCATATCCTTCCTTCCTTCCTTCCTTCCTTCCTTCCTTCCTTCCTTCCTTCTTGGAGTTTTTGGAACTATTGGAGGGTGGGACAGGAGGACCAAGCACTTATTAAATAGTTCAGTTATGTAAGTCACAAAGCTAAATAGTACCCACATCTTCCTTTCCACATGAGGCTCCCCAAAGCCCCTCATATGAGTGATTTTGCAACCAGCCAATATCCCACTCTGTGTTAGATCTGAGTCACTGGTGTGTTATTGTTGTGGTCGTGTTCTTTGTCTCTCTGGAGGTAGGCTCAAAGGTTTCCATTTACAACGAATCTCATTCATTTGGTCCTTCATTTGCTTACTGAAATGGCAGGAGAGCTAACCACAGTAATTTAAAACGATTATTAGAAAGCTTAAGTTACCAGTTAATAAAGGCCTTTCTATAAAGTTAATAATGGGTTTCAAACCTATAAACCCTTAAAGGGTAATATTAGAATTAGCTGGCAGGGGAAAATTGGGAGACAGAAATATAAACACTGGCTGTGAATAAAGGTATTAACTCTTCTGGCTAGTCAATTGTCCTCTATCATTTTCCTTCAATAAGGGATGAGTCAGCAACTTCCTGGCACGGATACGGAGAGCAAGGAGAAAATTGTAGTTCTTCACAGCAATAGCTACATCTATAGCACAGATTTTTATATTTCAGGAATCTTCTCACTGATTGTTACCTTAGAGCTGAGAAATCCAGAATTTGTTGCCTTGGAAAGTTTCAATTCCCCCCCCCCTCTAAAATGGGCTGGTCAGATTCAGCTCCAATTATTTCATAGTGATCTTGAAAGATGTGGCTTCTTTGGCAGTTCACATCTGGCTTACAGATGCTGGGACTTTTAAAATTTTAATGAAAAGGAGAATGACGTAGAGGAAAAGAGAAAGCTTTATTATCATGGCTGGTCTAGTCTCTCTCACCTGGTTAATCAGGATAATCAATGTTGGTGAACTCATTCTTTTTATATATATATAAATATTTTGTTAATTTTCTATTTTTACAAACAAGTGCTTAATAGACAACGTGTTGACTGGGTCCATTAATAATTCCATGGTACGTATAAGCTTCTTCAAACTAAATCCAATATTACGCCATCCAATACCTCCTCTATTCTTCCGGTAATAAACAGTTTTCACATTAAGCAAATACAATTCTTATTGCTATTAATAGATATACAGTTGAATATCAGCGTTTATTACAGTTTTATAATAATATCAATGATATCAGTTTAAAATATCTTTTCTAACCAAAACACATCTTAATTGCATTTGCACTCAATATCCATTTATTCAGTCAGCATCCTATTTTTGCTTTTTCCTCCCCAGTTTTAATTTCCCATCCATATTCAAAATATCCCAATCATTTATACTTTCAAAACAAGGTATATTTGAGTAACCAAAAACTTCCCTTATTCAAACTTCTTAGCATTTTCTTATTTCCCTTTTCATGCCAAAATATGACATTCTGATTACCAATCTTATCTAACTAGTTATAATAATATTTCTGTTTCTAGCAATCTATTCTTAACCCTATTCAAACATCTAATTGATAACATAATATCCCCTCTAATAGGTCAAAGCTTCTGTTTTTCTTCAGTCTTACTCTAGCTTTCTTCCTTTGCCAACTAACTTTCCAAGTCAGTGCATTTGGATCATCAAATAATTCTCATTCTGAGGTAGGACAAAAGGCAATGAGTGGAAGCTTCTTAAAGAAAGACCCAACCTAGAACTAAGGAAAAATTTATTGACAGTGAAAAGAATTAATCAATGAAACAGCTTTTCCCCCTTAGTTATGGGTGCGCCATCACTGGAGGTCTTCAAGAAAAGATTGGGCAACCATTTGTCCAAAATGGTATAAGACCTCCTGCCTTGGACAAGGGGATTGGACTAGAAGACCTCCAAAGCTCCTCCCAGCCCTCTGATTCTATGATAGCCCTATAAATGGCTTTCACGGGAATCACTGAGGTTTCTTTATTAATATTATTGGTTCTTTGGAGTTAGCGTTGACTCCTTAGTCCCTGCAGGTTTCTTGGCAGGATTCCACAAATAGTTTGCCATTGGCTGCTTCCTAGGGCTGAGAGAAAGTGACTGGCCTCAGGGTGACCCAGCTGGCTTTATACTTAAAGCATACTAGAGCTTACAGTTTTGGATTCAGACCTGACTAGCCTTCCCCCTTCCCATTTGTATTGGGGGAATAACAAATCCTTATCGAATCCTACAAAATTTCATTGGCAAATGAGTATAAAATTAGGCTTAGATTAATGACAATTATCCTGCTATTCCGAGATGGAAAGCCTATTAGGAAAGCTATATATATATATGGAATTCAGCATACAGGAGTTCTAATAGCTTTGGAATTTTTACTGTTAGTCTGGCTGATGGCTTTACTGACTGCACCACACGTCATTTTAAATTTCTACTTCTTCTGTGGCAAAACTTGTGAATCTTTTGTTTGATACAGAATCTGGAATAATTACACAATTAAAAACATAACACACCTTTTATATATAAGTCCCTGATTCAGGGTAGAGTCCAGGTGGCTGGATGGAGCCAAGCATTTACTGACCAGATGCCCTTCCTGATGCCTATGTAGAGTTCACGGCAGACATTTTTTTTCTGCGCGTGCTGGGAGAGAAACCTCTGCCACTACCTGGGATTGAACTCTCAACCTTCCAAGTGGAAGGTAAGCATCTTCTCCACTAGGCTGCCACACCGCTCACACAATTAAAAACACCGCATCTTTACCTTAACGCCTGGAGAAGTGAATACAACAGCTCAGAATATATTGCGGCATTTTGTAGTGCTTGCTGACGGCAGCGAAGGCAACTCTGTAATTGCTCAATGTCAATCCTAAATCATTCAGGACCTCTTCCATTATGATTCCCGGGAAGATAAGATAAGGATTTTGGAACCCAATAGTAACTGTTTACTTTTTATATCAAATCACTCAGATCTTTTCCATCTGGAAATCAATCTTTTGCTTGTTTTCCAACTTGGATGCATCCTTATGTTCAAGCTTTGTTTTTCTAGGTTAGGGATTCCACTTCGTGCTATTTAATAACTACCTAAAAGTATTGAGTGAAGCCACTGGGAGATTTGTACAGAAGAGTTGTCATATTTGGATTTCTTACTCACAATGGACTTGGGAAGGTTTTAGGGAAGAATGCATTCGGCAGCACAGGCCAAACAAGGTGGAGATTTTATAAACAGGCTCTCTTTCTTAAAGCAGAAATTGTCTCTTCTTTCTTCTTCACACAGAAATTGGTTTCTCCCGCTCACCTAACTCTGACAAATATTTTAAGTTATGTTGAGCCAGATGTTCTGCCCAGATGCCCGATTCCTAGAAATAGGACTAACCTATTAGTCTGCTTCCTCTCAGTGCAACTCAATTTTTAAGAAGAGATTGAACAACCATTTGTCTGAAATGGGATATGGTCTCCTGCTTGAGCAGGGGCTTGGACTAGAAGACCTCCAAGGTCCCTTTCAACTCTGTTATTCTGTTAACTGTGAAGGACAGAAGATCAGTGACAAGTGGGAATGATAGGACTTCCCCAAGTGGGTACCAAATCTTAAACATTGCAAACTAGATTAAATCCACCAGGCAAAGTAAATTGTCATGCTAATCTTCAAAGACTTTCACACTTTGCAGCAGCTTCTTCGGCCATTTGCATTCCCCTCACTCAATAGTTGTCAAAGTATCTCCCATTATTCTTTGCGAATGTAAAAGAGGTTCCTCTTAAAGGCACAAGCCTTAATACGAAGGAGAAAATCTCTCAGACCAATACACTTCCTGAAAACAAACTCTGGTGTGTGTTTTTTCTGGTCTGTTTTGATTTGCAGAATATAATGTGGAACTTTGAGGAAAGATCATAAAGTCTGGACACAGAACACTCCTGGCACAGATGGATCTAGACTGCTCTGAAAATGTCTACTTTTAGCAAGGTGGTCTATGCTGCAAAGAAAGTGAATGTGATTTTTTTTTACTTATCACCCCATTCCTAATGCGTAAATACAAGCTGTACTCCAAATAGAAACTTACCTATATAAATTGCTATGTCCTTTACTCATGCACACAGGTTGCCGCACAACAACAACAACGATGGTCCAACCAGGAGAACAAACCTTACTTGCACAGACCTCCGTGCATTGTAGCCAGAACTGAAGCCAAGTGTCCTTGTTGTTGTTAGTTGCGAAGTCGTGTCCGACCCATCGCGACCCCATAGACAATGTTCCTCCAGGCCTTCCTGTCCTCTACCATCTTCTGGAGTCCATTTAAGCTCACGCCTACTGCTTCAGTGACTCCACCCAGCCACCTCATTCTCTGTCGTCCCCTTCTTCTATTGCCCTCCATCTTTCCCAGCATCAGGCTCTTCTCCAGTGAGTCCTTCCTTCTCATTAGGTGGCCAAAGTACTTGAGTTTCAACTTCAGGATCTGGCCTTCTAAAGAGCAGTCAAGGTTGATCTCCTCTAGGACTGAGCGGTTTGATCGCCTTGCAGTCCAGGGGACTCGCAGGAGTCTTCTCCAGCACCATAGTTCAAAGGCCTCAATTCTTTTGCACTCAGCCTTTCTTATGGTCCAGCTTTCACAGCCATACATTGCAACTGGGAAAACCATGGCTTTGACTATACACCATAATGTGGAGAAAAGCAAAGTCTTCAATGTGGAGAAAAGCAAAGTCTTACATCTAGGCAGGAAAAATCAAAGGTACAAGTACAGATTAGGCGAGACCTGGCTTAAAAACAGTAACTGTGAGAGGGACCTTGGAGTCCTAGTGGACAATCACTTGACTATGAGCCAACAGTGTGCAGCAGCAGCCAAAAAAGCTAATACAATCCTGGGTTGTATAAACAGAGGCATAGAAACAAGATCACACGAAGTATTAGTACCACTTTATAAAACGCTAGTAAGACCACACCTGGAATACTGCAGCCAATTTTGGTCACCATATCACAAAAAAGATGTTGAGAGTTTGGAAAAAATTCAGAGAAGAGCAGCTAAGATGATCAAAGGTCTGGAGATTAAAACATACGAAGAACGGCTGCAGGACTTGGGTTTGGCTAGTCTAAAGAAAAGAAGAAATAAGGGAGACGTGATAGCAGTATTCCAGTATTTGAGGGGCTGCCACAAAGAAGAGGGGGTCATGTTATTCACCAAAGCACCAGAGGGCAGGACAAGAAACAATGGTTGGAAACTGATGAAAGAGAGAAGCAACCTGGAATTAAGGAGAAACTTCCTGACAGTGAGGACAATTAACCAGTGGAACAGCTTGCCTCCAGAAATCGTGGGCGCTCCATCACTGGAGATTTTTAAGAAGAGGCTAGACAGTCACTTGTCTGAGATGGTATAGGTTCTCCTGCTTAAGCGGGGGGCTGGACTAGAAGACCTCCAAGGTCCCTCCTAGCTCTATTCTATTCTAATAAATAGAATAGAACTGAAGAATTCAGAACTCAGCAGTACTTTTGCTGTCCTTTTACCATGTTCAACTTGCCTGTTGGTTGTGTGAACTGGTTTAGAATTAGACCAAGAGGTTTCTATAAAGAAAATGTAATCCAGAGGAGAAAGGGAGGTTGTTAAGAAATCTCCATTGTATTTTGGTGTGTTTTAATAACTTTCTTAACGATAAAATGCATCTATATTCCAGACTTTGTGTTGGTGGTCTCTCAGCAACTCTATAGATCTCTACAGCTGTGTAGGGAGAGTGGGAATTGAAGCTTTTGAGTTAGCATTCTCTAGTTATGTATTATATATTCTTACTCTCCGTGCACACCTTTAGGAACAGCTCGTGCTGACTCTCATGCATGATTCACCCTTCTTTAATCCCATAAACATGGATAGTGTGAAGTTGAGAAACAGAAAATAAAAAGCTTATAAAAATGCCATCTCTGCCTTTCATCCTTTGTTGAAAAAAGACAGCATTCTGGTTTATCTGCAGTGAAGCGAAGACGTGAAGTCAACGTAAGAACCATGGTGGCACAGTGGTTAGAATGCAGTACTGCAGGCTGACTCTGCCCACCGCCAGGAGTTCGATCCTGACCAACTCGAGGTTTACTCAACCTATTATGGAAAAGTAAAAAGTTGAGGTTGGATGTTAATGCTTTATTCTACTGCAGGGGTCTTCAAACCTGGCCCTTTTATGACTTGTGGACTTCAACTCCCAGAATTCCTCAGCCAGGCACGCTGGCTGAGGAATTCTGGGAGTTGAAGTCCACAAGTCATAAAAGGGCCAAGTTTGAAGACCCCTGCTCTACTGCAACAGAGAAAGTCGGAAGTCAATGCCTTTTCTTTCCTTTTCCCCTTCTCTCCCTCACTTTTCTTCCCCTTTTCCCTCCCCACTGTGTCCTGCTAGTTGCTTTTGTATTTTTGTATTTTATTCTATAACCTAATAAAATGTTACAAATAAAAGCCTTCCATCCTTCCAAGATCGATAAAATGGGGACCCAAATTGTTGGGGGCAATATGCTGCCTCTGTAAAGTGCTTAGAGAAGTCTGTAAAGCACTGTGAAGCAGTATATAAGTACTACTGCTATTCTGTCATTACAGGGAATGGTCACTACTAAGCAGAAACTCAGACTCAAGCCTTAAATATCATAGCACCTGGAGAGACCCAACCATAATTTCAACTGGGAAACTATTGGCATCTAAGACCAAGCCAACTCTCAAAATGTTAAAGGAATTCCTGGCAGCTTGGCATTCAAGCCTGTCAATCATCAGAAGACACATAGAAATAACCCACATTTTCCCACCATTCAAAACAGACAATCATAAAAGTTAAGAAGCAAACAGAAAGACTGAACCCAGCAACCAATACCCAGATAAGCAGGGATTAAGTCAAGACAAACAATCAATCAGAAAACAATGCCCCAATCAAGGAGTTATCAAGGAGAAAAATCAAACCCTTATCAAAACTGACAAGGCAAGCTACTGGGAACAGGGAGAAAACTCCACACTCACCAACATTGATATTGTTAACTAGTTGTGTATACACTATTGAAACAGCGACGTCTACGCTGGCTTGGGCATGTCGTGAGAATGGCTGATGGTCGGATTCCGAAAGATCTCCTGTATGGAGAACTAGTGCAGGGAAAGCGCCCCAGAGGGAGACCTGAGCTGCGATATAAGGATATTTGCAAGAGGGATCTGAATGGACATTAACAGCTGGGAATCCTTGACCTCTGATTGTTCAGCTTCGAGGCTAAAGACGCAGTACGGCCTTCTCCAATTCGAAGAGACACTTGTGCGGCAGGCTGAGGCAAAGAGGCAGTCCCGGAACCAGTGAAACCTGGGAACTGGACAGGGGACAGATTGTATCTGCCCTCAGTGTGAAAGGGACTGCCACTCTCGAATTGGCCTTTTTAGCCACACCAGATGCTGCTTTAGGACCTCTTTCCAGAGCACGATACCATAGTCTCTCGAGACTGAAGGATGCCAGTGATGATGATGAAACATTGGCAAACAAACCGCCAAGCTCCACAGTTCAATCCTGAGCTCTAGAGATTCTCTTCTATTACAAGCCTTAGTAGATTATGTGTACACATACATTTCAAATCTGGGCAGGATACATTTTTTATCCCAGGGTTCTTCCTTTTGGTAATGTTTGTTAGCCAATAACGCGTACATAATTTATAAAACCTTATTAAATATACTTCCCTTAGGAACATTTGTTTCAGTAGGTGACAGCACTAAAATGAACCTTGTCTAAGTTTTGAAGCTACTCAGAGTTGGGACTAATTAGCACTTTGATAGGAAACCGGAAGAAAGTACCGGGGGCAAAGGCTAGAGTAAGACGTTAAAAAAAAATAATCCAAAAAACAGTGGCAAATCACTTCTGTCTTGATTGCAAGAAAATGCAATGGACGCCATCATGAAGTCATTATTAGCTAGACCTTTAAATAATATCTACATCCATGGACGGATCAGTAAAGCTCTTTTTAACGTAGCTAATCGTCCTATCCAAAGTTAACTGTGGAGTCAGATCAAACAGCCAAACAAGTTTTGTTGAGAGAAAATACATGGCTAATGCAAGGGAAAGTTTAATCTCCCTTATCTTTGAGAAATGTCAAATTAAATAAGTGTAGGAAGATGCAATTACATTTATATTCACTAATTTGCACTTTGGAACTAGGGCACTTCCAGACATTCATCTTCCTTCAAAGCTTTTAATTTTCAGAATTACCCATTTTAAATTTCCATGTTAGAAAGGGAAACTTGGAGGGAGAGGGGGATAGGCACACCACAAACACACATACACAAAATATTTGGGGGGGGAGAAAAATTACTTGCAAAACAATAATGTATCTTAAATGGCTAACCTATATATAGACATTAGTTTTCATAGGAATTTGTTCGCCTTCACCAATGCAGAAATAGGAAGACACAAATGTGCAATTAAAACATTAGAAAACAGAGAAACTAAGGGGGGGAGTAAACCCTGAAATCTGGTTTTGTCATTTCTAAGTAAAGGTGGTTTGATAAATCTGAATATATAATTGTGTATATGTGCCAAAAGGAGCCTATATGATGACATATACCATGTAAGAGAAAAAGCATAGCTATAGGACAGTCTTCATCCCATCCCATTGGTCCATCTCACCTGGTCAGACAAGGAAGGGATGTTGCAGACCCTGTCAGTTAAAGAACTCCGACTGGCGGGGTCCAGGAAGAGAGCCTTCTCTGTTGTGGCCCCCACCCTGTGAAATATTCTCCCCATAGAGGTGAGGCAGGTCCCCCACTCAGCTGGCCTTCCAGAATGGTGTTAAAACACAGCTCCGTGGCTGTGTGGCACCGGCGAATTCAAGAGATTCAGAGATTTGTTGCAAGTTTAAGCTCTCTTGCAAGAATCTGAACTACTAATGGTCGAAGAAAATTAGCGGGAGTTAAGGAATTCAAGGCTGGACCTTAGATCTCTTGAGGGTGCACAGGGACTCATGACTGATGATGTGTTTGACCCCTCCCTCGGGCTCAGCCTGATCATCTCCTACAGGAGAACCCACAGCAGCACGGAGCCGTGTGGCCGGTCAGTCCCCTAAAAACCCTCCCTTTGCCCTTTAATGCATTTTTAACAGTGCTTTATTGTCCTTGCCTCTTTCCTAAAATTTTAAACTTATGTATACTGTTTTAAGATTTTAATATTTTTGGGTACACCTCCCAAAGTCCCTCTCAGACGGATATGGGCAATTCAGAAAGGTGATGACTAAATAAAGCATGCACCATCTGCCAGCAATTCCCCTTTTGAACAAGCAGGCTAGATTTTGTACAAAAGAATTAATGGGCATAAGTTGGACATCAAAGCTCAGACGAAGTCCGAAGTAATATCAGAGAGTTTTAACCATACACCAAAGGGCTATCTCAGAACTAACAAAATTTCTAATTGATGAGCTACTTGTAATTTGTCTCAAATGTCACCTACATCTGCAGAGCGACTCTTACTATCCACCCCATACCAGCCTCCTCATCTCATCCCCTTTTAAATCCTAAATCATTTTAACCTAGTGTTTCTCCACCTTGGCAACTTGAAAATTGGCAGACTTCAGCTCCCAAAATTCCCCAATCATAGAATAATATAGAATAATAGAGTTGGAAGGGACCTTGGAGGTCTTCTAGTCCAATCCCTTGCTCAAGAAGGAGATCCTATAACATTTCAGACAAATGGTGTCCAGTCTCTTTTTTTGAAAGCCTCCAGTGATGGAGCACCCACAACTTCTGAAGGCAAGCTGTTCCATTGATTGATTGCTCTCACCATTAGGAAATTTCTCCTTAGTTCTAGGTTGCTTTTCTCCTTGGTTAGTTTCCATCCACTGTTTCTCATCTTGCCTTTTGGTGCTTTGGAAAATAGTTTAACCCCCACCATCTCAAATATTGGGACATTGCTGTCATGTCACCCCTAGTCCTTCTTTTCATAAGACTAGATATACCCAATTCCTGTAACCGTTCTTCATCTGTTTTAGCCTCCAGCTCCCTAATCGTTATTATTGCTCTTCTCTGCACTCTTTCTAGAGTGTCAATTTCTTTTTGTATATTGTGGTGACCAGAACTGAATGCAGTAAGACTTGCTGGCTGTGGGATTCTGGGAATTGAAATCCATACATCTTCAAGCTGCCATATTGAGACACCCCACTATACATCTCAGAAAATTGGCACTTACGAATGCATGTTCATCAGATTGGATTGCAGTCTTAAGTGATGGGCATAGGAAAGCATCACTCTGTTGTTTATAAAATATAGATTTTGGCTTGTGAGAGCTCTACTATGGAGTGCCTCTCCCAATTTCTGTGAAAAATACTCGGGATGAACAAGCTGATTTTACTCACTCCCGAAATGAAAGCACAATGCCACACAGTTTAAACCTGTACTGTGACAAGATGTTTTTGCAGACTAAGTATAGTCTTTCCATATTATCACACAGCTCAAGCCTGTCATTTCAAGACTAAGGCTGAGCTGCATTTTCCAGAGTTATTTTTAAGCTGACTCAAAAATACCATTTTTAGCACTGACCTTCCGGGATATCATATTGTAATCAAGTCAGTATGATATCTTATTATAGAGAATCATAATCACACTAGGCAGAATTGCATTTTCATACAAATGGGGAGTGACTGAAAGCCAAGTCTATATTTGTCTTATGTCAAGTATGTCCTAATATCAATCATATTTCTTTGGGTAGTAATAACTAAACGGTTCCTTCCACATTGGGAAGGAGGATTCACAGAATTGCAAAGTTGGAAGGGATTGTAGTCCGACTGTCTACAATGGTTAGTAAAATCAATTAAAAACTTTGTTCGCTTAACCACCACCACCACCACAAAAACAGCTCATGAAATTGGGATAATCACATAACGATTTATGATCATCATGACTTAGGGCCATAATTGGCAGGTTACGTTACAGATGTTAAGTCAAGGACTATCTGTATTATCCAATCCTTCTCCCACCCCTTTATATTTACGTATATTCTTCTTGGATATCGGTCAACACTAAGCTAATCTTGAATCTTTGAAGCTAAGCAGGAACACTCTTGATTCATTCATGGAGTGGTGATCACCATCAGACAATCCTGGATCTATAAGCCAGCTTGGAAAGTCCAAAAATGGAAGAACACAAGAACAAACCCCACCATCCAGTCAGAGCTGAAGAAGCTTCTTAGGACAAGAAGTGAAACGTCTTCAAAGAAAAACAAGGAAGTCCAGTTGCCTCATGGAAAAGCATCTTTGGGACAAGAACAAGCCTAGAAAGCTACATGGATGCAATTTCTAAAAGTTGAGTCCGCCTCTTCCTCATTTTATGTCTAACCGCACACACGTTACAGGGTATTGGCTCAAATGCTAACTCTGTGGGACCATTTTTTTCCAACCCACATTCATTCATTCAACACAAAATGAAGCACCAGGTGTCACCAAGGGAGGTTTCTGCTACCAGAATCATTGGCCCACACTTCCTTTCCAGCTAACCCCACTTCCCTATACAGCATGTGTGATGCAGACACTCAGTAATGATGAAGTTTGCAGGAAAACAGCTGCCCATGGAACAGGCTAATTGATATTTGCTAACTGGAGCATGGAAGCAGAAGGACGCCTGGTACGAGGGAGAGAAATGTAACCAGCCGGGCAGCCTCACTTCTCATTTTCCATGCTTGAAGAAAACTTCTTATGCATTCACCTGGAATAATGTTATACCAGCTGCCTAGCTTTAAGTGCAAGATGGGATTTAAAAGAACATTCAAATCAAATTGTGGCTGCAATCTTCCTTATCTAAATTGGAAGCTGAGCATGATGAAATGGATTTTTCATATATATATATATATATGAAAATATATGTGTGTGTGTGTGTGTGTGTGTGTGTGTGTGGTAAAGACAAAATAGTACGAGCACCAGGATGATATTAAAACAGAAACTGTTTAATACAAAAGCTAAAGCTGAGCTTTCGTCGGCCAACACTGCCGACATCATCAGAGCACAATACAAGATTACTGGGAGTCCTTTTTATACCGCCGGGCGACTCTGCACCCGGCTTCTCGATCTAGTCATCGGTCCGTCCATTTTCTCTATTTGGTTTGTTCTTAAAGGGCATGCATCTCTTGCTGCGGTGGTGTCTTCCGAGGTTGCTATTTTCCCTTTCTTTGCCTTGATCGCTTTCTTTCTGCTGTCATACGCCGGTTGTTTTCGCTCACTTTCGCTTATCCCCTTTTTTTGGAGTTCTATTCCGGGGTCCGTCTGATCTTCCTTAGCAGGGCTGTACGCGTGTGTGTTCGGGGGGGGGCTATATTGAGTGGATCCGGGTGTCTGTATGGGTAGTCTCTGATGGATATGCTCCTGTGTGTATTCCTACACTCAGGAGCGCTACCTTCTTCCGTGGATATCCGTGAGTATATTGATTCACTTCTGGTTGTCCCCTTCATCTTAAGGTCCTTTGCTGCTCGATCGTTCGTTGGGTTTTTCAGTCCCCCTCCATCGTTTGCTAGTTCTTTTGCCCTTCTTGCGCGTGTGCAGGGTCCCGTAGTGTGTGTGCAGGGTCCATATATATATATATATGTATGTATGTATGTATGTGTGTGTATATGTGTATATATATGTATATATGTGTATATATATGTATATATGTATATACAAACACAAACACACAAACACACAAACACACAGAGAGAGAGAGATAGTCCTTGAGGTACGGTCTTGATGGAGCCTGTCCATTAGGGTCATAAGTCAAAAATATTGGGAAATGAATCAGACTCAATTTTATGACATTTTTAATCAGATTTGTTAATTGAATCAAACAGGTTGCTAAATGAATGAAAATCGGACTTACTATTTCCTCCCCTGAACTTTTGGGATAAATTCGTACTTGACAACCTTCACTAACTGGACATTTGTATCAGGGAGATTACCTGTATGTATGTGTGTGTGTGTGTGTGTGTGTATGTATACACACACACACACACACACATATATATATATATACACATGCACATACACATACACATACACACAGAGTTTGGGCTTCTCTATATACCCTACATGGCTCATCCATCCATCCATCCATCCATCCATCCATCCATCCATCCATCCATCCATCCATCCTTGCAGTTTGCATGACTGAAAGAACCTACTTTTTTATCAGTACAATGGGCAGGGGTCCTGGCCAAGATGGCAGCAGGGAAGGATGTTGGCACATTGAGTCCAGAAAACTCTGCACTTCTTCAGTGTAACACAGAGCCAGAGAAATTAATATTACAAAATATTAGAAAACGGATTTATCAGAACCAGGAGAGCACCCAGGATACGAAGAAAGCAAAATTACAACTCTTAGACTTTTATCTAGGCAAAGGTTATCTGCTGTGCTTTTCTCTTTAATTCCCCACAGACCCTTTGATGTTTGTGTAACCCTTACTTTCCTAACAAATCCATTCCCCCATACATCAGCTTAAGCTTACACACGCATCACTACACGTGCATATTTCCTTGCAATTATCCAAACCATTATTGTGCCTTTCAGTTTTGCAACCTTCTCAGAACATATTTTTGTTTCACTGTGTACTATGTCCTCGACTTACAACAGTTCATTTAGTGACCGTTCAAAGTTACGACACTGAAAAAAAGTGACTTACGATTTCTTTTTCTTCACACAACCGTTGCAGCATTCCCATGGTCACATGATCAAAATTCAGACGCTTGGCAATTGACTCATATTTATGACGGTTGCAGTGTCCCGGGGTCACGTGCAGTGGTGGGATTCAGCCAGTTCGCACCAGTTCGGTAGAACTGGTAGCTAAATATTGCTGCATTCGGAGAACCAGCTGGCTTCCAGAAGTCCAGTCTAGGCCTTGGAGGCCTGGAGGAGGCCTCCCAGGCCTAGAACAGCCCACCGGAAGTGTGTGGATGCCACTTCCAGAAGTCCGTTCTAGACCTCGGAGGCCTGGAGAAGGCCTCCCAGGCCTAGAACGGCCCACCGGAAGTGTGTGGATGCCACTTCCGGAAGTCCGTTCTAGGCCTTGGAGGCCTCCCAGGCCTAGAACGGCCCACCGGAAGTGCATGGATGCCACTTCTGGAAGTCTGTCCTAGGCCTCAGAGGCCCGGGCCTCCATCAAATAAGGGAACCAGTTGTTCAGGTATTTGAATTCCACCACTGGTCACGTGTTCACCTTTTGTGACTTTCTGATAGATAAACAAAGTCAATGGGGAAGCCAGATTCGCTTAATAACCGTGTTACTAACAGCTGCAGTGAGTCACTTAACAACGGTGACAAGAAAAGTGATAAAATGGGAGAAAACTTACTTAATAAACGTCTCACTTAGCAACAGAAATGTTGGTCTCAATTGTGATTGTTAAGTCGAGGACTGCCTGTAATCGAAAACTAAAACTTATACAAAACAACAGGGGGACTAATAGCAGCTAATAGCAGCTCTTGATCATCTTGTTTGGCTAAGCGTTATAACCAGGCCTGGATTATTTCGAATAAAGCCTCCGGCTTCCATCCAGTCAAATCCTATACATTACAGAAAATATTATAGCACCAGAAACTTTTTTTTCTTTAGATCAACTATAGTTAAAAGCCAAACTGTGCCTTGTCAACAAGTGTACTTGTGAGTATAATAACTCAGAGCATAATGGAGATGGCGTTAGATGTGAAACCATAGAAAAATAGTACCCCAGTTGCCTGTTTGACTTACAAGGGCAAAACAAGCTTACCGAACAGAGGGCTCCGTTGTTTGGCAAGTAGTCAATAAAACGCTATCTTAGGACTTTCTCTCCTAAAAGTTCTAATCAAAACAATTTATTTCAGACATGTAAACTCTCGCTTTTTTTTTTTTCCAAGGGTAGCTATTGTCAGGAAGCTTGTAAAAGCATCGGCCAGCAACTGTAGGTTCATTTTATTAAGAGACTCAGAGCTCCCCCATCTGTTTCTGAAACAGACAGTTAACTGAGGAAGTTCATGACAAAATCTAAAGCAGGGACATAAATACCGATATATACAAAAAGAAGCCGAACATAACGAGAAGTGCAATAATGGAGATCCTTACTAGATGCCAGACCCTGGTAAAAAAAAGAAGGCAAACACCTTTTGTATTTTACTAAGGCTTGTAAATTTGCTATATCAGTTGATAGTATCTTTTATAATCCTATACATACATAAATACATACATTCATACATACATACATACATACATACAGGATTACAGAAGATTCTACCGATATATTCTGTATATTCTCTACATTGTAACAGCAATAACCTTAATAAAGGTTAATTTGCATCATTCTGTACAACATATAATAATAATAATAATAATAATAATAATAATAATAATAATAATAATAATAATAATAATAATAATAATAGTAATAATAATAGTAATAGTAATAATAGTAATAATAGTAACAGTAGTAACAGTAGTAATAGTAGTAATAGTAATAGTAATAATTACTCGATAGGTAGAAAAAATGGCAAATCCAGTCTGAACATCTGGCTGACTGTGCGATGATCAATAATAATAACAATAATAAAGTTGGAAGGGATCTTGGAGGTCAGGCAGGAAACCCTATACCAGTGGTGGTGAACCTGTGGCACGGGTGCCACAGCTGGCACTCAGAGCCCTCTCTGTGGGCACGCGTGCTGTCGCCCCAGTCCTAGGCCTTCAGCTGGGTTTTATAAAACCTTTTCACTTTAGGCCTCCGCCGCCGTGTGCAAAAAAAAAAAAAAAAGGTTCAATCAATTTCAACTTCTTGCGGGGAAAAAAAAGATCTTGCAAAGTTGGAATTGATTGATTGAACTTTTTACTCCCACCCTGTCTGCCATTACCACCGCAGCCACGCCCACCCAATTGGCCACACCCAGCCAATGGGCCACACCCACCCGGCACTCGACGATGCATAAGTGGGTTTTGGGTTGCAGTTTGGGCACTCAGTCTCTAAAAGGTTCACCATCACTGCCCTATACCATTTCAGACAAATGGCTGTCCAGTCTCTTCTTAAAAACTTCCAATGTTGGAGCATTCACCGCTTCTGGAGGCAGGTTGTTCCACTTGTTAATTGTTCTCACTGTCAGGAAGTTTCTCCTTAGTTCTATATATCTATATGTTGTACAGAATGATTCAAATTAACCTTTATTAAAGTTATCGCTGCTACAATGCTCTTTTTCAATATTTTTTATTAAAAGCAGTAACATTTACTACAAGCCAAATTAGAATGGGGGGGGGAATGAAAAAGTAACATAAGAAGCTCAAAGTTCAACAAGAAAGGAAGAGCGAAGAGAAGAAAAAAGATAGATACAGAGAAAGATAGAAACAAAAAATAAGAAGTGGCTTCTGATATTCTTCACAACTGTTTTTAAGTCCAAGTGTATTTTAGCCTTTCTTTCTCTCTAAAGTTATATCACGACTCACTCTAATCTCTCCTGACTAATGGTCAAAACTGTAAATCAGAATTTCGGGAGTTTTTTTTTTTTTCATTTATTTTTTTGCAAAACGTCAATAATATCCAATAATATCCAATATGCTATTAACATATATGTGCAAGGATAGGGAAGACTAATCCTTCTTTGGAAACATAAAATCAATTGAAATGTAAAACTGGAGGGGGGGGGGAAATGCCATTTTATTTTGCAGAAGAAAAGGACATGCAAATATCCCAAACCAGAAGAAAATATATAGGTGTGTATATGGATGGATATCGCAAGGAGAAATAAGGGTATGAAATCCGGTTTGAAAGATTGATTTGGGGTTGGAGATATTTGATCACCTGCTTAACCGCTAAACCAAGCCAGCTCTCTTCTTTTATCACTTTTATCACTTTTTTATCACTTCCTTTTATCAGAAACGAAACAGCATGTCTCTTTTTGACTTGTCTGAGCTTCTGATACTGTCCTTTTAATTCTTTTCCTTTCTTCCCTACCTGCTCTAAGTGGGGATTCAAGACTGCTTATCCATTGTCAGATCTTTTCATCAATCTCTTCCAGATGTTAATATTTGTTTCCTATTTTCCACCTCCATTCCCCTTTTCTTTCTTTCAGCCAACTAGGGGCACCTGTGGGGAATCCCAAAAAATCAAGATGGCGATTTGGAATCACATGGTCGAAGCCACCCTCTGATTGATTTTTGCCTTCCAATGCCCCTGAAGCCCTCTTAGATATACGTAGAATAACTCTAACATTCAGACTGTGAAAAAAATTAATTACAAAGTATTAACATTCATTTAATACCTATTAATGCTACCCAGCTGATCAGAAGAAAATTAGGGGCATTAGAAGCTTTCCTTCCTTCCTTCCTTCCTTCCTTCCTTCCTTCCTTCCTTCCTTCCTTCCTTCCTCCCTCCCTCCCTCCCTCCCTCCCTCCTTCCCTCCATCTCTCCCTCCCTGTCTCCTTCCTTCCTTCCTCCCTCCCTCCCTTCCTTCCTTCCACCCTCCTCTCCCCCTCCCTCTTCCCTCCTTCCTTTCCTTCCTTCCTTCCTTCCTCCATCCATCTCTCCCTCCCTCTCTCCTTCCTTCCTTCCTTCCTTCCTTCCTCCATCTCTCCCTCCCTGTCTCCTTCCTTCCTTCCTTCCACTCTCCTCTCCCCCTCCCTCCCTCCCTCCCTCCGTTCGTTCGTTCCTTCCTTCCTTCCTTCCTTCCTTCCAAAGCCTGCAAATATAGGCTAAGAATGTATATTTCTGTATGCCTTCTACAAACCATATTTTTTTTCTTTTAAACCTTAAGAGGTCTAATTTATTTCTCTGTGCAGCATACTGCATGAATGTGTATTATCCAGCTGAATATCTTCACCATCTCTCTATTCAAATGTTGCTAGGTATATGTCCTTATACGTATACGCAGAAGTGACTCCCATTGTGTTCAGTCAGGGTTTTGGTATAGAAATGCTGTCTTAATTAACAATTATAACTACAGTGAGGATTTTAAAAAAAAAGATGTTCTGCAGAAGCTTGGCAGTACTTTCTACAAGCAAGTCATATTTTACATAATATTAGAAATAACCACAGCAGTTTTATCACTACAGTGGTACTTCGGTACTCGACCGCTTCAAAACTCATCAAATTTGGCACTCGATGCATTTTGATGCGAAAATGTTGTTCCAGCACTCGGCATTTGTTTAGTACTTGATACACTGTGATAGGGAGAGGGTGATGGCTGTGAAGAACGGACAGGAAGTCCGCCACACTGAGAATGTCATTGTCATAGGAAAAGGGACAGATAGGAAATCCTTCCCAGCCAAAACAAAAGGTCATGTGGTAAATCACATGGTTTGTGTGGTACTCATCATTATTAGTATTCATTGCATCTCCCGGAACCAATTAAGAAAATACCACTGTACTGTCATTAGACAGGAGTTATAAAAGCAGTATCTTTATTTCCTAACATTAATGAGAGCCTCTAATTTCCCAAACAGGAGTGCAATAAAAAGAAAAGAAACAAATACTCAGATTCATTCATGTGTTCTCACTCCAGAACAGGCCACAATTAAAAATGCAGATGAAAGGCAACAGTTATTTATAGCTGCCACACAACAGTAATATTGAATTTATGGTAATCAATAGGAGTATTACAACTCCAAAAAATGGTAAACCTGGATTATATATTCTGCTGTTATAGCATTGTTGAATGTAGACTATGTTAATAGATTAAAAAAAATCTTTTGGGTTCATTCACGTATAGGTATTCTCAATCTGTAAAAAAGCCAACAGAGTTCAAGGCTGCATTAACATAGGGATAGAATCAAGATCACGTGAAGTGTTAATACCACTTTATAATGCCTTGGTAAGGCCACACTTGGAATAATGCATCCAGTTTTGGTCACCATGATGTAAAAAAGGATGCTGAGACTCTAGAAAGAGCACAGAGAAGAGCAACAAAGATGATGAGGGGACTGGAGGCTAAAACATATAAGGAATGGTTGCTGGAATTGGGTATGTCTAGTCTAATGAAGAGAAGGACTAGGGGTGACATGATAGCAGTGTTCCAATATCTCAAGGGTTGCCACAAAGAAGAGGGAGTCAAGCTATTCTCCAAAGCACCTGAAGGCAGGACAAGAAGTATCGGATGGACATTAATCAAGGAGAGAAGCAATCTAAAACTAAGAAATTTCCTGATAGTTAGAACAATTAATCAGTGGAACAACCTACCTCTAGAAGTTGTGAATGCTCCAACACTGGAAGTTTTAGAGAAGAGATTAGATGACCATTTGTCTGAAATGGTATAGGGCAGGGATAGGCAACCTTGGCTCTTTTACGACTCATGGATTTCAACTCCCAGAATTCCTGACCCAGCCATGCTGGCTCAGGAATTCTGGGAGTTGAAGTCCACGAGTCATAAAAGAGCCAAGGTTGCCTACCCCTGGTATAGGGTTTCCTCCCTGAGCAGGGGGTTGGACTAGAAGACCTCCAGGATCCCTTCCAACTCTATTATTCTATCTTCTATCTTCTATATTCAATCTTTGGTCAATTGTGGAGACCCCAGATCAAAAAGCTTCACTCCAGACCACCACCACCATCATTACCACTACCCATAAATCCCTGAGAGGTTGAAGAGAAGAAGGTTGTGGAGAGGACCCAAGGGTGATACCATTACTGATAAAGGAGAATGTAGCTCAGGGTTGAAATGAGGGGTCTTTGGTGCTCTCTGAGCTCGCTTGTTTTCTTGCAGACATTTCATTACCTAAATCACTACCTTATCTAAACCGGATAGATTAACCGATTACATTTTTTTAACTGAAAATGATAGATCTACTCCATAATCATGTCTGCATTCCTTTTCTACCACTTTTCTAGTTAATGTTCCAACTTTTGCTGAACCTATTTGGTATAAAATGAGAGAATAAGATCATCATAGTATCCATTCACGCTTCAGAAGAAGTTATTTTATCGGGGAAGCAAAATCTGATTTTGCATGCTACAAAAACTAGATTGTCCTCGTAAATGATAGAAATTTATAAGAACTTACAGAACTGCACTCCGGTGAAATTATTCCTAACACATCGTGTTTTCACAAATTTGAGCTAATGAAGAAATTACGCAAGCCAACGTTCGACGGAATTGGAATGTCGTAGGGATATCTTTATCAAATGATGCAGAGAGCTGGACCTCCTGTATTTATTAATTTATGTTATTGATTTAAATGTTTTATACCTGTCTATTTTGTAATACTGGGTGGATAACAACAGAGATAAAAGCGCAACTAATATAACCAATACAAAAGGGAAAGGATAAAATGAGGAGAAAGAAGAAGAAGAAGAAGAAGAAGAAGAAGAAGAAGAAGAAGAAGAAGAAGAAGAAGAAGAAGAAGAAGAAGAAGAATATGGAGAAAACATTTCTCCCTAGCTTTAACTGAAAGATGAATGCTGGCTCAACATATTTTTTTTCAAACATTGTGTGTAGTATCCCAAGTGCAGTTTTCTTATATATTTGTATTAAAGGATTCCAACATAGCAGATTTAAATGCCTTTTCTGTGGTTACTACACATATATCAACCTAGAACTAAGGAGAAAATTCCCAACAGTTAGAACAATTAACCCGTGGAATGGGTTGCCTTCAGAAGTTGTGGGTGCTCCATCACTGGAGGCTTTTAAAAAGAGATTGGACAGCTATTTGTTCAGAATGGTATAGAGTCTACTACTTGAGCAGGGGGCTGGACTAGAAGACCTCCAAGGTCCTTCCAACTCTGTTATTCTGTTAAAACTTTTCTTTTTCAGTTATCCATTTTGGGAAATTCCCAACCAAGCAAGGAAGGGTCTATCAAGAGGGGAGTTAGCCTTGAATCATTGTGCAACCACAACAGACTGACCTCCACTAAGTTCCATGGAATCTTATCTGTTTGTTTCCCAAGGAAAGTGAGCAGCCTGGGAAGATTCTTGTACTATAGGTAAAACACAATAAAGTACTCAATTTGAACTTTCCACCTGTGGATCTAAGTTGCTCTGGGCCTAACTATCTGTAACTCCAAGATCTCTTTTTTATTTGTTGTTGCCAGGTCATACTTTTAATAGTTCTTTTAAGGTTCTTTGCAGTTTTCTATTTGTGGCTCATCATGAATCACTTTAGAGTTACGTACGTACATGAAACTATATTGGCCAGTTTTGAGAGCTCCTTCTAAAATTCCTCCCTGTTCCCTTTTGTTTTAACTATTCTAAATAATTGAAGACCATCAGCAAAGTTGGACATTTCTTTGCATTAGACTCCAAATTATTTATGGACACATTTAAAAGCAAAAGTCCAAATATGGAACATTGGAAAAATCCCATTTCTTACATCCCCACCATTATGAAAACTGCTCTTGTTATCTTCTTCCTCTAATTGCTGTGCTCTTCTCACTAATCTTTGTTAAACTGGATAACTTTTATCCACGTGTTTGCTTGTTTTCCCCTTGAAATTATTAACCTAAAAATAGAGAGAGGATTAGGTAGAAAACTGCTGATTTTTCTACAACACTTCTATATCATTCATATTTAATGTACCATTTGCCTAATATTCTCTCCACAAACAGATAATAGGTTAAGTAAGTATCCTTTACTTTCCTGGAGAGCTTTCCTCAATTCTCTTATAAAAACTGATATACAATTACCTACTTTCTAGTTTTTGGGGTCATATGTGCACATGGATACAAGTTCCATATTTTTGTCAAAACTGCAGCAATTCCACCTCTGCGTACTAAGCATGTCCAGATAGATACCACCTGGGCTGCAAGATTGGCTAATTTTTAATGTGCCAATAAGAGAAAATAGTTATATCACAACTATTTACACTGGTTTTCCAGATACTTTTCTTCAGCAGAAACAATTTTCTCCCGGGAGATTCTTTTAAGTTACATACATATGATTTTATCTATTTTGGAACAACCTTTATCACTTGACTCTGAGGTCTTAGAATTAACTCATAACTTAAACTTGGCTGAAGACGGAAATGGAGTGTGTAAAATGTGTTATTTCTCCCACTATTTATGTACAAGAGCCATCACTGTGTAAGGTCCATACATTTACGTGCAAAATTCTTTCAATTCTTTTGCGTTTTTCCCTATCCAGTCATATAGGAAAATTCACAATAGGGAGGTGCAATCTATAATGTCAAAAGAACTGCTATCTATTCCTGTTAGGACAGTATGCACATATATTGCTATTTGTTTTGGCCTAAGGACAACTCAATATAGTAAGCTTAGGAGAGGAAAATGACACAATTGGGAATAAAAGGCAGGCAAATTAAACAAAAAAGGAGAAGGATGTATTGTAAGCAATTCTAAGAAGCCAGAATGACATAAAAGGAAAGCAATCAACTAGGAAGATTTGAGCATTGATAAGCTGGTAATCAGTACAGTACGTACATTCTGTAGGCACATATTTGAAGCTGGACTCATGCTTGAATGATTCTGCTTCTCTGCAATAAAGATTCAAGAATTAGACATTATAATTCATAGAAGTCTTGGGAAGAATGGCCATTTGGGGTGGGATAGAGTGAATGATAGACATGACCTCAAGATTTTCATGGAGAATATTGGCGAGTGAAGGGTTGGGCATGTGTGGAGTGTTGGAGTCTGATTTGTGCTGTCCTTAGGGAAGTAATGTTTGTAATTATGAAAGAAAGAAAGGGGATCTATTGAGAGGAAACATTACGTAAAACCTAGCACATCTTTCCAAGAAGAGAGTCAAAGAAAAAGTGCTCTGTGCAGGGGTGCCAAGGAAGAAAAACAGAAAGAAATAAAAGATGTCAGTCTTACCAGGGGGACCAGACAGGAAACTCAACCAGAGAAGCTCATTCTACTGTTGAAAGAAAAATCAGGTCCCGTTCCAAGCTGGGAATAAAATGGAGGCTGCTTTTGAAAGAAGATCTCTTTATTGATGAGCCGAACCAGCAACAGCATGTGGTTCTGGGACAGCTGACCAATTGATTTGATGAGAACAAGGATTTTTATACAGTTTCACAGCACTTCGTAATTTGGAGGCTTGCTCTGTGTGCTTTTGTTATTTGATTGGTTTTACTTGTTTTGCAAAGGCTCGTGATAGGTCTTAATTATCGGCTTCCTTGGTCAAAAAACTGTGATTGGTTTTATCCTGTTTTCTATAGTCTGCCTATTACCTTTTATCCTGTTTTCTATAGTCTGCCTATTACCTTTAGCACATCTCTTTTAATAAACAGGCAGGCTTGAGGCAATGTGTGCTTTTCTCAACGATGGGGGTTACTTAAATTCATGAGTGAAATATTGTTTTTGCATTTCTCTTTATTCTTATGTTTTGGGGGCATAGTGAAAAGGATTGGGGGGGATGCGTTCTTACAACAGTACATTATTGTAAAGCTACATTAAGAGAATCCTAATCTGAAAGTAAAATTTTCCCACTGTCATCTTTATAGCCTGAGAACTCAGGGAGGGTTCCTTCTGAGTCTCTTTCATCACCCATTATGCAGCTGTGGGCTATGGTCTCTTTTATCTGACTGTTCCCTAAGCTATATCCCCTTGCCCCATCTCCCAAGGCTATTCCCACATACCATTACCTAGATTATGTCAAGGTATTAATTTAATAGCTAAACAGCTTATGTAATGATGTAATGTAAGGTGGATGATGCAATGATAGGAATGACTCAGCAGGGTCTGTGTCTTTTTAAGATCAAGCAGGGTCTGTATCCCTTTAAGAGCCTGAGTATAAAAGGGAAGGCTTTTGCTGGAGTGTCTCTCTCTCGTCCGTTTCCTGCTGTAACTGCTGTGTGTTAGAGCTTGCTGTATTAATATGTGTATGTATCTTGTTCCTGGTATATGATATTGTAGATAGTGTAATGTAAACCACCATTTAATACAAACCACTGTTTACTGTGTTTACTCCTGGGTTATCTCAGCGCAATAAGACCATGCATGCTCTGACAGATTAGCAATCTCCTAGATGAAGAGCAGGCAAAGTCAAGACAAAGAGAATGCCCAGATTAAATATTAACTCTGTATCCCACTGCCTCCTTCTGGTCAGTAAATCATGGAGCACTGAAGAAATGGTGCCATGGGATTTGCTGTTCCAGCAGAGAAATAAAATGGGCAAACTACAGATATGACAGAAGAAGGCAAGACAGGAGGAAGAGGGGGGGAAACCAGTAAAGGAAGGAGAGGAAAGAAAAGAAACAACAGGTCAAAAATATCTATGGAGATTCTCAGGTCGTGTTTGTCCCAAAGGTGCTTTTTCAAAAGGCAACTGGACTTTCTTGTTGTTTTTCTTGAAGACGTTTCCCTTCTCATCTAAGAAGCACCCTCAGTTCTGATGAATGGAGGAGAAGGGAAGGATTTATATTCCTTGCAGTCACCTAGGTGCATCATGATGCAGTCATCAGAGTGCTAACACCAGCTGTCTGCAAGGAATACAAATCCTTCCATTCTCCACCATCCAGTCAGAACTGAAGAAGCTTCTTGGATGAGAAGTGAAACAACTTCAAGGGAAAAAAAACACACAAGAAAGCCCAGTTGCTTTTTGAAAAAGCAACTTTGGGACAAAAAAGGTCAAAAATCCCAATTGAAGGAAGGATAAGAGGTAGGGGAAAAGCAAGATGGTCTAAGAGTAGGTGACTTAAAGTCACAAATGTCCACAGAAAAACAAGATAACGAGTTGAGAAAACTTTGGATAGATCAGATGAATGAGGTTAAATTTCCAAGAAAGCACCCAATCTCCAAACTTTTAAGAGATTATTTTGCCAGCACAGGGCAATTCTCAAGCTTATCAAAGTACCAAAGTATACATTAAAATGTGTATTTGGGGATAATTCATGTATTCTCGTGGGGAAAAATAGTTTCAAAATATGTGATGTGTGCCAAAACATTTGAAATGTATCGTGCATTTCTTTCTTTTAAAAAAAAAAATGTAAACAGAATAATGCAGAAATTAAGCCTATGTCCAATCAACCCAGTGACAAAGCTGCTATTTCTTGCCTATTCCACTACATTAATAAAATTTAAAGTTCGCTCTTACACACGTCACTCACGAAAGCAAAAACCAAATGGAAAGAAACCAAACGGGGACATCAGCAAACCCGAAAGATTAAATAATCCAAAGAAATGGTTGCAAAAACAGCATCACTTTTTCAATCCAGATGTTTCACTTTTTTTAAAAAAAAGAGAATAATTAACCGCAAACTGAGCGTTAAGCATGCAATTAATTACTAACAATTAATTAATTGCCAAATTGAATTAAGCATGCAATTAATTCTCCGTTTCCAGGCCGCAAAAATTAAAGCCTCAACACAAAAGCGGAAATAAAGACATGCAAGGAAAACAAAAATCATCAACCTATCGTTCTTTTTAAAAAAAATAAATAAAAATGATAGGTTGATGTGGCAGACTTCTTTTTCTTTATGGAATAAACAAAAACGTTGAAAAACCTAATAGGCATATTTATTGTCCGAGCTTAATGTCCCCGATGAAAGCTGTGCCTTGTTTCAATATGTTTCTTCCAACTTAAGCTCTAAATACTTACGACAGCCCAAGTGGTACAAATTGTTCTTGGAAGATTACCTTTTTTTTTTTTACATATCTCAGATCAGGATATAAATAATATGAATTCCTTCCCAAAAGAGGGAGAAAAAAAAAAAAGAATCTTAGGTTTAAGACTTGACATTTGAAAGCGGTGTATTTCTTCTATCCCCTATGGAAGCAAATAAAAGCATTAGAAAACTCCATTCGGGATATTTATATGCTGACTGTTGATGGCCAAAGGGACCACATCAAGTTTAGCACATTGACCTCTTGGCAATAACTTCTGAGTTATGAAAACCTTCTGCAGCAAACTTCAAGCTGGTCTGATTAGCTAGTCTGACCCCAAAATGGTCTTAGTTTGGGGATCCCAAATGGTGCAGCTGGACATTCTTGTTGCTTCTCATCCAAGAAGCTTCCTCGGTTCCATAGTTTGGAGGTCTGAACTTCCTACTGATCGCATCTCCCATTAAATGACGCCAAATGAAGGACTCGAGTTTATCATTCCATTCCCTGCGCTCAGTCATTCAGTCCCTAGTCATCTCACCTCTGGACTACTACTATATGGGGCTGCCCTTGAAGAGCAGTCAGAAGTGACAAAAACCCATAGAGAAACAAGATAATGAGTTGAGAAAACTTTGGATGGATCACATGAATAAGACTAAATTTCCAAGAAACTACCCAATCTCCAAACTTTAAGAGATTATTATGGCTGGACTATTGTACATGGGCCTACCCTTGAAGAGCATTCGGAAGTGACAAAAGCCCAGAGAGAAACAAGATAATAAATCGAGAAAAATTTGGATGGATCACATGAATGAGGTTAAATTTCCAAGATCTCTGAACTTTTATCTGCTGTTGCTCCTGCCCTCTGGAACATCTTGGCCCCCCGATGTGAGGTTGGCCCCAACCCTCCTATCTTTTCATAAGGGCCTAAAGACCTGGCTTTCCAGTTGGCCTGGGTCTCCCGTGGGGGAACAGCACAATGGAGGTGGTTGATTGAGTAATAACAGATCCCACCTCCCCCCATTTCGCTCCTGCCCTCCTCATGTGTTCTTGGTTTTAAGGTCCGATTTTAACTTTTTATGTTTAACTGTATATGTAACTGTAAGCCACCCAGAGTTACCCTATAGAGTCTCAACGTCTTTTTTATAGCATGATGACCAAAACTGGATGCAGTATTCTGTGTGTGGCTTCTATAAAGCCTTAGTAAGGCCACACCTAGAATACTGCATCCAGTTTTGGTCACCACACTATAAAAAAGATGTTCAGACTCCAGAAAGAGTGCAGAGAAGAGCAACAAAGATGATTAGGTGCCTGGAGGCTAAAACATGATAGCAGTGTTCCAATATTTAAGGGGCTGTCGCAGGGAAAATGGGGACAACCTATTTTCCAAAGCACATGAAGGCCAGAAAAGGAATAATGGATGGAAATTGATCAGGAGAGATTTAACCTAGAAATAAGGAGAAATTTTCTGACAGTGAGAACAATCAACCGGTGGAACAGCTTGCCTTCAGAAGTTGTAGGTGCTTCATCACTGGAGGCTTTCAAGAAGAGACTGGACAGCCACTTGTCTGAAATGGTATAGGGTCTCCTGCTTGAACAGGGGGTTGGACTACAAGGTCCCTTCCAACTCTGTTATTGTAAGAAATGTTGTGTGACTGTGGTGATGATTTTGTTTGTTTCCTGACAATGTATTTTTTTTTAATGTGCAGAGTTGATTATAGTAATTTCAGAGCACTTCCAAATGACAGAGTTTTCCTTTTATTTGCAAAGCCATGTTTTATTTCTCCTTTGATTCTTATTTTTATTACAACGAATAGAGATATTTCATTTATTATAGAAAGAACCAGGGCAGAAGTGCAATTAAAAAAAAAAGCTGAAGATGTTATTATAATGAATAAGGCTGTCTTGTGCTTCAGACCTGAACAGAAGCTGCAGAAATGCAAATTTAGCACTGTCTGTAGCTCTTTAGGAGAACTGATTTTTTTTTTCTCAGGATTGAGCGAAGCCACACAAAAAGATGCAGCTGCTTTAAAGAGTTGCAGACAGGAGCTATGTTTCCATATACCCACTCACGTGCAAATCCAAAGAACTGTGCACCCTGATGAGTAGGGCGAGCTAAAAATTACTTAATCGGTTTCATAGCCAGCTCCTCAATGGGGGAGATTGTGAACAAGCTGAAAAAGTAAGAGGAACATTAAACATAAACAAATAACACCTAAGAGAGGCATCTGTTAGAAATTTATCTCATAAATTGCAAATCAGTCCAGGCTCGCCAGGAAGAAGAGATTTAAAATATTTAAAGAATAATGAACTTGCCAACAAAAGCGAACTGGAAGTTCCTATCACGTTTTCCAAGATTCTGTATTCCTTATTCCTAATCCTAAAAACATTGGACAGCAGGGTGTACAATTCTTTATCATGCCATGCCTGCAGAACACTCAGCTTGGGAAACAAACCTCAGTTAAGGACACTAAGAATGGAATGGAATGGAATGGAATGGAATGGAATGGAATGGAATGGAATGGAGTGGAGTGGAGTGGAGTGGAGTGGAGTGGAGTGGAGTGGAATGGAGTGGAGTGGAGTGGAATGGAATAGAGTAGAGTAGAGTAGAGTAGAGTAGAGTAGAGTAGAGTAGAGTAGAGTAGAGTAGAGTAGAGTAGAGTAGAGTAGAGTAGAGTAGAATAGAATGGAATGGAATGGAATGGAATAGAATAGAATAGAATAGAATAGAATAGAATAGAATAGAATAGAATAGAATAGAATAATAGAGTTGGAAGGGACCTTGGAGGTCATCTAGTCCAACCCCCTGCTCAGGCAGGAAACCCTATACCATTTCAGACAAATGACTGTCCAATCTCTTCTTAAAAACTTCCAGTGTTGGAGCTTTCACAGGTTCTAGAGGCAGGTTGTTCCACTGAGTAATTGTTCTAACTGTCAGAAAATTTCTCCTTAGTTCTAGGTTGCTTCTCTCCTTGATTAGTTTCCATCCGTTCCTTCTTGTCCTGCCTTCAGGTGCTTTGGAGAATAACTTGACTCCCTCTTCTTTGTGGCAATCCCTGAGATATTGGGACACTGCTATCATGTCCCCTCTCGTCCTTCTTTTCATTAAACTAGACATACCCAATTCCAGCAACCGTTGTTTATATGTTTGGGAAGTACATCTTATCAGGATCTGGGGAATGATATGACTTTTTATTCCTAATTCTGAATTGATTCAGGAGTGCTTTTCAGAAAAAAAAATTAGACCTCTACCTTCCACTAACAACGGAAAATTCTAGCTCTCTAACAACACCTTTAAACTTTTCATTAGAATAAGATAACATTTGTAGGCTATTAATAAGGGATAAATATTGTAACGTCCAATTTCTTTATTAATGCACAGACAGATACCACAAAACCTCTGTGAGGGAGATGGGCGGTTTTTAAAATTTAATAAAGAAAACTTGGATAAAACACTTATCAAGAGCAAATAAATAAAGGAGACAGATGCTAATATTCTGAGATCATCGGAAATCATCTGGAGATCCCATCCAGAACTATCTGTTCACAGTTGCAATTGAGCAAACTTTTCTATATTGTTGAAGATTTCATTTGAGGAAACTAAAAAAAAAAAAAAGATAAATCTAGTTTCAGACCCGCAAAGTAATATAATTTCTGAGTGCCAGATGCAAGAAAGAGAACAATAAAATAAAGTTACTGACTAAATTGGAGCAACTGAGCAGATATGATTATGCTTCATTTAAAGATGTTCTTATATCTCCCTCCATCAGCTTCAAAAGTAAGGAATTAAACCACATGAGTGGGAACATTCCTCTACATGTAGCAAAAATTATGGAAAATGCCTTTTCAAATACCAGCATGGGAGAAAGTACAAAAGTATACCGTTGATATTTCTTTTTTTATTATTGTTTCTATATCATTTTTATGATTTAGTACACAAATCAAATGTGTAAATTAAAATATTGTTCATGATTATAATTACTGAACATATAGTTATACATTGATAGAAAGTAGCATGTGTAGAAGAAAAACAGGCAGACTTGGAGGGCGGAGTTAAGCATGTCATCAGCTTAGAATTGTTACGTTGCCACAAATAGTCCAAGTCCAGCCCCTTTTTTAATTCTGTTGACCCTTATCTGCCAATTTAGCATTGAACTTTAGTTGACTAGATTCTTGTGTATAGGCTTCAGCAATAAATCTTCTGAACTGCAACTTAATATGTTGAAGGAAAAATCTTCATCAGGGTCCAGTCCAAGCCAGGAATAATTAAAATGGAGCCTGCTTTAGAAAGAAGAAGAGAGCCAGACAGAAAGATGGCTCTGGAAAAAAGTGACCACATGTAGCAGGGAGTGGGTTTTTATACCTTCTGGGGTTCTTGAGGTTGTTTCCTATTTCTGTTTGAGGCTTTGTATTTCCTGTGTCATGTACTTTGACCTGAGTCTGAGTGTGCCTTTCTGGTATTCTGATGGTGGTGGGTTAATCCTATTATGTTTCCTGTCCTTTCAGCTTTGAAGGACAAAAGACTGGCTATTAATATATTCATTTACTTGCAAATATTTACATCTTTTTTTAAAAAAAAAAGGCACTAATAACAATGAATAAATGATTAGTGGGCAGAATAATTAAACAAGGGGGAAGGCAAAGAAGAAGATGGTTGAGAAATTATTACCTTTAAAGAGAATAAAAGATTGTAATACAGGAATGAAAAGTAAGGGAGTTCTATAAATGTATTAACCAAGGGAAGATTGAGGGAGAATGAAAAATAAAATAGGTTGGTGGCAATATCAGGATGAGGCGAAGGCATTTAACAAATGCAACACTGCAGGAGAAGCCCAGTTATTTTTCTACATATATTGTGATGTTTCTGGACTTCCAAAAGAGGGGAGGAATTTGTGATACAACAATGCTTTCATCATTCTGGCAAAAGATGTGAGATCCTGTAGAGACCAGCATATATTTGGTTTTTGGAGGCTGGGGTGGTGGGCAAAAAGAGAGAGAGAGAGAGAGAGAGAGAGTACACCACAATCCATACAGGCAGAGAAAGAGAGATCCTAGTAAATTATGTGATTATGTGTTTTCTCTCTCCTTCTCCAAGTGATTGTGGATGGATTACGGAACTGCTGGTTTTCTCTTTATGTATGTTTTGTTTGCTTGTATATTGTGGATGAATTTGGGGCAGCATTATGTCTATTACGCATGTGTAATAGAGTTGACAGGAGCATCTCTATCAGGTGATTTGGGAGCATTCACTCCTTAAATATGGGTGTTGGAATATCCGAGGTTAAATCAAAGTTCAAGACACACTGTGGACACATGGACTACTTCTAAAGCATTGATGGGATACAACATTGAGCAAAGCCTGTAAAATCTGTCTGTCTAAGGTTAAAAAAAATGTATAGTTTATGTTCCATTACCTGGCGTTTAAAGACAATTGGGTATATTTGATAGTATCATCGTAAAGTATTTGAAATTTTATTATGGTTCATCACATAGTCAGCCAAATGTCTAGACTGGACATCAAGTCCTTACCAAGGACCTGGGATAGGCAGGTCTAGATGTTTGATGGTGTTACAAATATCGCCTCAGGATGGAAGCTGTTCCCAGTAAGGCCGCCTTTTGCAATTGACTGATGGCGAATTTGTCAATGCCGATGGTGTTCAAGTGGTGCTCCAATTGGTTTGGGATTGCATACAAAGGTGCCTATGACTGTTGGTACAACATTTGCTTCCTTTTGCCACTGTTGTTTTATTTCTCTTTGCAGGTCTTTGTATTATCTTTTCCAGTTCTTAATATCTATTCACAACAATGTGAAGTCACAGCTGTCAGTTCTTTAGCTGGTGTTGGCCTTCATATGGGATGGTGTAATGATATAGTGTCAGCAGTATATCCAAGCAGTGTGGCCTTTTGCAAATGACAGAGTGTCAATGCACTGATTTTTCTAAGTGCTGTACAATATTTTTTTTGATAAGGCACTTCTTTGATATTTGGAATTATTTTTTATTAATCAGAACCTGAATTAGAATAATTCATTTCTACATGCTTGCCAGGCATGCATGCAACTTTGACATAAGCAATGACATAAATATCAATGAGATATAAGGAGGTCCATCTAGAAGAAGAAAGGCCTTCTCAGTGTTGGCTCCCACCCTATAGAACATCATCATGGAGATAATGTTGGCCTCCACCTTCATACTCTTTCAAAAGGCTTTGCCAGTGGGCTTGGGGACCCCAGCGTGACACAGATCACATAGTGGTTTGATTGATTGTTGGCATGAGGGGTTAGTGGGTTTTATATTTGGGGTTTAACTTCTGTAACGTCACCTGAGTGAGTTGAGTTGCAAGATAAATGATCGTCATCAATCAATCAAGCGCTACAATTTCTCCTCCCCCTGTAGATTGTATCCTTCCGTACTTGCACATAATTCCATACTTCTGAAATGTTACAGCTTTTGACATTTTAAAATTAGGTCTTCTTTCTGCTGCCCCGTTCAATATACAAGAACATCTTCCAATCTAGCAAGATCTACTTAGCTGCAAATGAGCGTTTTTAGCTGAAATCTGATATCGTCATACAGTATAATAATATGGATTCTGGGGAATCAAAACCTGGATGTGAAACAATTACTAATCTTCTAGCAGAGAATATAACAAGCATCTGACTTTAAAAGACACTGTGGGGCTTAGAAATTCGTGTCTTCTTTTCACAGAGACCAGCATTTGAAAACTGTGTTTTAAAAAAAAACATAAAAAACCTAAGGACTTGCCAGGTTTAAATTCTGGACTACAATTTGCAATTGCTCGGAAATTGTCAACTGTCTTTTACAGTTACTATTTGCTAGTGTTCAAGATATAGTTTCTAGCTCTATTTTTCCTTGCCTCAGTGGGAGTCTGACACAGATAACTGTTTTACAATTCTTTTATCCATAAATCTTCTTCGACTGACCTTAGAAAGTGTTATGAATTTTCATTACGAAGAACACATGATGCCAGCATGATGTTTTTATGATAGGAGGTCTCAAAAAAAAACACCCCTATATTGTGCAATTCTACATAGGTCCTTTTTTTAAATAAAAAAAAACCTGTACACTTGTTACTTATACCTCAATCAGTGAAATAATCAGGTGATGGAAAAATATGTATCGTTCCAGGTAACTCTCCCCCTCCCAGCCATTCTTTTAAACTGCAATATCATAAAGCAGAAAAACAATACTTACAGACAAAGAGCAGAAAAATGTATTTTGATAGAGTACAAAATAAGGCACTAGTCTGAATTCAGCGTTGTTGTTGTTTTGGCTACTGTATTCTTAATGTTCAAAAAAAGTAAATTAGTAAGAGATACACGTAAGTGGTGAATATTGTGGGGATATGTTTGACTTACAGATCTAGTAAAGATCTATACCAGTGATGGCGAACCTTTTAGAGACCGAGTGCACAAAAACTGCCCCACCTCTGCATCACCCCCGCACTGCCCCTGCTCCACCCTTGCCCCACCCCCACCCACAGGGCCACCCACCACCTCCACGGCCCGCCGCAGATCGCCCAGGCCCCGTGCCCCACAGCATCATCTGTTTGTGATGGGGCGCAAGGGCGGAGTCTTGTCCCCACTGCCCGGCTGCCATGTCCTTGGCTGTGCTGCTCCAGGTGGGCTGTGCCTGGGGGTAACTCTCCTCCGGGGGGGCTGCTGGTGTGGACGGGGCCATGGGGGGAGGCAGGGCTGGGGCGACGGCACGTGTGCCTACAGAGATGGCTCCGAGTGCCGCCTCTGGCACTCGTACCATAGGTGCGCCACCACTGATTTATACTATACTGATATAATACAGGTAGTCTTTAACATAAAACCACAAGGGAGCTCAAAATTTCCGTCGCTAAGCAAGACAGTTAAGTGAATTTTGCCCCACTTTACGACCTTTCTCGCCACAGCTGTTAAGTGAATCATGGTTACTAACATGGTTGTGAAGTGAATCTGGCTTCCCCATTGACTTTGCTTGTCAGAAGGTTGCAAAAGGTGATCACATGACTCCCGGGACACTGCAACCGTCATAAGTACATGCCAGTTGCCAAGTGTCCCAATTTTGACCACTTGACTACCGGGATGCTGCAAAGGTGGTCAGTGTGAAAAGCAATCATAAGTTATTTTTTTCCCCAGTGTGGTAACTTCAAAACGTCACTAAAAAACAGGTCACTTTTTTTTCCTCTAAAACGTTTTTAAAAAGTTGTTGCTAGTAAAATAAAAGTGTATGATACTAACATACAGTAGTGGCCAAAATTGTGGAAACCTTTTGGGAAAAGTGTATTTTTGAGGTTTGATGGCTAATAACACCACTTTTCTTTTGGAGTAGTACCATAAAATTATATATCAATGGAAAGATAATTTAATCAAGAATGTAATGCAACAAAGTTTGTTCAATTATCTGTACTGTATTCTATGAATATTTATGGCCAAATAACCAGAAAAAGGAAGCACAATTTGTTTAGTTTAATATCAGGTAGCTTTCCTTCATCTGATTGTAGCCAATGAACATGAGTGTTTAGAGAGCCAATCAGGTGTCATCTTGTTTTGGCAATGAGCCAATCAGATCACAGTAGGATTCAGTGATTGATGTCCTGTATTGAAGCTGAGAGGAGGACATTTGTCAGTGTGTTATGTGATCGCCATCAAGTTGGTTGGGTTTTTTTTGTGTTCTTTCATTTAGTGAGCTTGTAAAATGTAATAAAATTAAAGTAATGGTGCAAAGAGTTGACTGGTTGCCCAGAAAGCGATGTAAAATAGTATTATTAAGTGAACAAGGCTACAGTTATAAAGAAATTAGAAGAAAAATTGGTGGAAACTTAACCAAAGGTGGCATTTCTACTGTACGCTTTTCCCAAAAGGTTTCCACAATTTTGACCACAACTGTACAGCAGATTAAATGAATGAATGAAAACCACCAGGTTTCTGATTGTGTTCTTTTCTATTCTGGGTGTAAGTACCAATGTCTATGGAGATTCTCAGTCATCCAGGTCCTGGTTGTCCCAAAGGTGCTTTTCCATGAGGCAACTGGACTTCCTGATTTTTCTTTGAAGAGGTTTTGCTTCTCATCCAAGAAGTTTCTTCAGCCAAGTGGCCTCAACGACTCTCTAAAAAGAATGCAAATGACCAGCTGTCTGCAAGGAGTATAAATCCTTCCATTCCCCACCATCCAGTCAGAGCTAAAGAAGCTTCTTGGATGAGAAGCGAAACTTCTTCAAAGAGAAAAAAGAAAGTACAGTTGCCTCATGGAAAAGCACCTTTGGGACACACAAGTACCAATGTTTTAATGAATTTGCCAAGGGAAGAGATTGGGGAGAATCAGAGGTGGAATTCTGTGGAATTCAAAGCATTGTAATGTTACTATTAGCAAAAGTAGGTCTTGAGTAATTGTCAACACCTAGCACAGGTATGGTCAATGACATCATTGGCCTATTCAGTCCATTACTTGGGTATCCATTTAGCTTATTATCACCAGATGATGCTTGCTGGGGAAAGAGTGTTTCTCCTTGTGTAATTGCTGCCTGCAACAATCACATAACAATGCCCTCTTACCAAATGGATCCCTAATCCACGCAAAGGTTGGCCATGTAATGGAGGAGAAGAAATGGCAGTACCTGGGGGTGGAGTTAAAAGAGAGATCAGCCGAGACTCCTTATGTAGTCACAAGCAAACGAAGTCCAATAATCATTGAATGCCGTTGACTCTTATCTAACTCTCACCAGGTGCCAACCATTAGTTGAGAAGATTCCTGTACACCAGCTTTTAGCAATAAATCAGCTTCGTTGAACCGCCACGTGTGGACCAGACATTTAAATGCTAATATCTGAAGGCCGATGAACTCTGAACATAAGAACTGCTGATAACATAAGTCAGATCCAGTTTATATGGTGATTATCGTCAGTAACAAGTATTGTAAAGAATATTGCAAATCAGTGCGGACAGTATATACCAGGGGTCTTCAAACGTGGCCCTTTTATGACTTGTGGACTTCAACTCCCAGAATTCCTCAGCCAGGCACGCTGGCTGAGGAATTCTGGGAGTTGAAGTCCACAAGTCATAAACGGGCCACGTTTGAAGACCCCTGGTATATACCATAAGTTTATTATGCTCTGTGGAGGGTGATAATATATTACAGTAGAACAATATCCAGAAGTAAACACTGCTGGATTCAATGGGGTGAATCCTTGGCTGCATATGTTATTGAAATATAGCGTTAATTATCTACTATTTGTAAGCCCTGAAATGCAATGTTTTCTTTTCTTAAATAAATGCTACCCCATACCTATTTTGCTGTTTATTTGTCCTTTATTTGTAAGTATTGGATGTTATTTTTGCTTAACAGCGTATCAACAGTGGTGTTCTGTAAAAGGTTTATTATTGAACTGAGTTGAGTGGGCTGAAGTTTAATTGCCAACAGAATGTTCACCATTAAAAATATGGTATTTCAAATGTCAAGCCAATTTTAAAAGGAATAGGTTGTAGAAAATATAGATCAAGCATTTCAGACCATCATTGTAAAAACAGTTGGATGCTAGAAACTGCAAGAATGCCCAAGCTACACCACAATTATAAGGCACTCATAAAATTTTGAACAGATAAACTACCTGGCTATCTTAACATGCAAGAGTAGATCCCAATTTAATTTATAGAAGCAGCAGCTGACGTACAGAACAAAATTTACACGAGATGGCTTGAAAATTGTGATAGAACAAATCCTCATGGATCCAAAGTTGGAAGGGACCTTGGAGGTCATTTAGTCCAACCCCCTGCTCAGGCAGGAAACCCTATACCATTTCAGACAAATGGCTGTCCAATCTCTTCTTAAAAACCTCCAGTGTTGGAGCATTCACAACTTCTGGAGGCAGATTGTTCCACTGATTAATTGTTCTAACTGTCAGAAAATTCCTGCTTAGTTCTAGGTTGTTTCTCTCCGTGGTTAGTTTCCACCCATTGCTTCTTGTCCGGCCTTCAGGTGCTTTGGAGAATAGCTTGACTCCCTCTTCTTTGTGGCAGTCCCTGAGATATTGCAACACTGCTATCATGTCACCCCTCATCCTTCTCTTCATTAAACTAGACATACCCAATTCTAGCAACCGTTCCTTATATGTTTTAGCCCCCAGTCCCATGATCATCTTTGTTGCTCTTCTCTTTCTAGAGTCTCAACATCTTTTTTACACCGTGGTGATCAAAACTGGATGCAGTATTACCAAGGCATTGTAAAGTGGTATTGACACTTCGTGTGATCTTGATTCTATCCCTCTGTTAATGCAGCTCAGCACTGTGTTGGTTTTTTTGGCAGCTGCAGCACATTGTCTCCTTCCGTTCCTAGAAACTGGCAGACTGGGACTTCTGTTTCTGCCTTAGGCAAAAAGACATTGGCTAACCATTGGCCAGTCACTCTCCCTCAGCTCCAGGAAACAGGCAATGACAATGGCGCATCGCTTCTGCAAACCTTGCCAAGAAAACTGCAGAGACCAATCCAGGCAGTTGACAGGTGTCAACACCAATTTAAAGGCACCAGGAAAAAAAAGTGTTTAAAAATGAAGATTCGAAAAATAAAAAGTGCATCCTTGGACTTACTAAAAAAGAAAAGAAAAAAGTAAAAAAAAAAAGGCCTAACTTAGATGACCAGAAAGTCCTCCAAGTCCTCCACATGTTTCAGGAGTGTCAGCTGCATATTTTGTATTCTATTGTTTGTATTTTGGCTTCCTAATTTGATTCCGGCTATCCTTTCCCTTCCCATCATTCTAATATTTGTGGGTAGGAGACAATTAGAAATGGAGCTGATAATCTACATATTCTTAACAGAATAACAGAGTTGGAAGGGACCTTGGAGGTCTTCTAGTCCAACCCCTTTCTCAGGCAGGAAACTGTACACAATTTCAGTCCAATGGCTGTCCAGTCTCTTCTTTAAAACTTCCAGTGTTGGAGCATCCACAGCTTCTGAAGGCAAGTCATTCCACTGGTTAATGGTTCAGGAAATTTCTCCTTCGTTCTAGGTTGCTTCTCTCCTTGATTAGTTTCCACCCATTCAGTGGTGGGATTCAGCCGGTTCGCACCACTTCGGCAGAACCGGTAGCTAATTTTTTGTTGCCCAGGCCCAGAATGGACTTCCGGAAGTGACATCCACACAGAGAACCGGTTGTTCACCTATTTGAATCCCGCCACTGCACCCATTGCTTCTTTTTCCTGCCTTCAGGTGCTTTGGAGAATAGCTTGACTCCCTCTTCTTTGTGGATATTAGATATTGGAACACTGCTATCCCCCCCCCCCCTATTCCTTCTTTTCATGTCTTATTTCATTCCATTTCCTATTCTGCAAATATTGGAGTGCCTCATCGTCGCTTTTGGCTCCGTGTAAAGGTACATTAGAAGGAGGGCCAGATGTTGTGGCACATTCCACCTTCTGGTGTGTATCTGCACAAATAGCAGGGTCAATGGTGTTGTAAACCAGCAATGTGCACCCCACAACTTTGATCAAATGTAAGTTAGTTCTCAGTTTTGTACATGCATCTACTCTCTCTTCATAGAGCTCTGCAGAGGGACGTAAGCTTCGACTCAATTTTTGAGAAACCGTTATCAGTCTCCCAATGGTTTAGTTTGAAAATGCAAAACAGATTTTTGTTCTCTCGAGGGTCTTTACGAGCAAAAAAAACCTCCAAGCTGTTCCAATGACAGGCTAGATTGGAAAAAAAGGCTGGGGATTCAACCTCAGCAAAGCATTTGAAGGTCATGCTTTGCAGCATCCAGCAAATATGTACAGTATGTCTGAATGTAACAATATTTGTAGCCTGCCCCTATCCTAATAGAACTGCTTGAGTCCCAATGGTGATAGATCTGGTTAGTGAAGCCCTTCTCTTTGAAGGTTTAAAATAACTGTGTTCTTTGCAAGGCTACTATTGGTGCTTCCGAAGATATTTCTTGGCTATTTTTGCATGTGTACTGATCAGGAGCCAGTTAGCTTCACTTCCAAACAAATAGATTGATTTCCTTCCAAAACAGCCATGTGAACCTCGGAAAATGAGACTTGTTTGAAGAGACTTCACTCACTTTCCCACAGGTTGCAAAAGCATCAAGGTAAGTACTTTGCACAGTCCTTATACAGATTACATGCACATGGTGGTAAGGTGAATACTTGGCAATACTGGGAATCACTGCTGATGTTACCCAGTTTGGATACTGAACATCTGCAAGAAAACAACCAAGCTCAGAGAGCACCAAGGACCCCTCATTTCAACCCTGAGCTACAAATGTTTTCCTCTGTTGACAAAATTATATTTCTTATCATTCCATGGAGGAATCAAGTCTAGCAAATTTTGAACCTATGGCATTTTTCCATTTGTTTCTGTAATTTTCAGAAAAGCTCATTTTTTTTAGCCCGGTGTCACTCAGCTGATTTATCAATTTATTGTTTTACTCATTATTGCTTAAGCTCCGCCACAAACATCCTTTTTCATTTGCACAGTCTTGTCTGACAGCTATTGTAATTAAGATGTAATTAATTCTGTAACTCTTATCATTATTTTGCAGTTATTAAATCTATTCCAGGTTGGGGAAAAAAAGCTGAATGATATCATAAATCTGGAATCTAGTTTTAGAGGTCAATTGGACAACTGTGTGTTGCCTGTGAGTCAGTTGTTCCAATCAGCACCGACTGCATTGATGATGGAAGATCAATTTTAGAATTGAGGCTGAGATGATAGAATTAGCAGAGATGGCAAAATTGACGTGGCTGATTAGAGAAAGGATAATAAACACGTTATGAGTGACTGGAAACCCCTCGTGGACTTTTTGCTGAAACAAAAACTAAAAAATTGAACATGTGATTTATGGGTTTGATAATTAGAAAAGACAGAGTATGTAAAGAAGGAAATTATATGCTAACCTTGGAGAGAAAGGGCAAAATATAAATGTAACGGCAGTTAAGAAAATTGCAAGCCTTTTTTTCTGTATTTCTCTCTTCGTATCTTTTTTTCACTTCCTCAACTTACGACCACAGTTGAACCAAAAATTTATGCTGCTAAGCAAGACAGTTGTTAAGTGAGTTTTGGCCCACTTTAGAACCTTTCTTGCTATTGTGATTAAGTCAGTTACTGCAAACGTTCAGTTAGTAACATGGTTGTAAAGTGAATTTGGCTTCCCCATTGACTTTGCTTGTCAGAAGGGATCACTTGATCGCAAAAAAGCTCATAAAATTGGGTTGGTGCTGGGTGATCTGCTTTACAACCTCGTGACTTATGATCATAATGGAGAGGTTGAGGACTCCCTATATGTCGTAAGAAATTTCCCTTTCATGACTTTGAAAAGAAGGATACGCACAGTTATCGGCAACCCTTGACCCAAATGGCTTGAAAAATAAAAGCATTTTCAAAAGCATTTTCACCTTTAAAAATTTAACAAGAAAAATCATTATTCCATAGGACTTCTAAAATAGGACTTTAGACTAGGAGACTTGCATTGTTCACATAATAATAACATTTCCTATTCCAAATAAAAAGAGTGTGGGGTTATAAAAGTAATTGATTATATAATTGGAGGAGTAAAATGAGAGAATTAAGGAAGCCCCAGGTGAGATTAAAATGAAGGCTACCTGTCTGGTAGGTAGGGAGTTGTAAGCATCCAGACCACTACTAGATAATGCTACAAAGATCGAGTTTTCCATAGCCCTGTTGTCATTTTTACAGAGCCTACGTCTGACAGCACTAATTAACATATGTTATGACTGTTTGATCTCTTTCAATAAGCATGTCACATTAATGGATGCTATCAAATTATGTTGATCATTACAAGGATGTGATGGTCTCTGAATATGGTGAAGTTTAACTATGTAACATTTGACAGACCAGCCAAATAAAAGTTACAGATTGAGATGCAGTCTTTCCAATTAGTGAAATTAATGGACGTTTAGCTGCTTTCAATGGAGTCACCAATTTGTTATTTGCGCCCTAATTTGATATGTGGAACAGACGTAACTTATCACACTTGACGTCTTTTAGCTACATGATATGGCATCAATCAGCAGTTGTGTCGGGTGACTTGTGAACTCCTGCCTGCTATTAATGGTTGAGTCTATGAGTTGACATTGTTGCCCATCATAGCATAATTATCCTGAGTTGAAGAACAAGGGACAGACTCGTTATAGTCTCATTGCTTCAGGCACACTTATATATATTAAAAAAAACTAAAGCAAGCCATCTATCAGATTCCTTACCGTGTCCACAAATTTGAATGTAACTCATCCACAAATTTGCCATGGAGGTTAGGAGGCACTTTTGTCTGACCTTCTAGAATAGGAGGCACCTGTGTCAACCTTCTAGAATAACTTCATGGTGGAAGGAAAAGTGACTCATCCCTTTACATGTACATGCCTTAGATAGAATTAGTTTGCAGAACGTTTGAATTAATTGTTGCCTCTTTAATTAAACAGCTGAAATAATGTCTTACTTTTTGTTGTTGTTGTTGCCACTATTTTAATTTTTTTTAATTTTAATGAGGTTTTAACTGATTGTAGATTTTATGACATTGGAGTCTTTTGATTAAACGGAGTACAATAAACAAGTTTTCCATGATCTTATTCTATATGTTCTTTATTAAACTATTCATTTCCTGATGTGTCTCTGAACTACTAATTTGAAGAGATCACTTGATCTGATAAAAGGCCCTATCCAAAGCTTTAGAAATGGCTGCCTCTAGTCCAGTCCAACACCCTGGATCTAGAAATGAGATTCAGAAAAAATGAAGTTCTGTTTTTCAATAGATCATCATAGAAGAAACAGCCTTTAAAGTGTATATTTTTTACTAAAATGAGATGAAATATTCAGGCAAGCAAGATGTTTATGAAGGCTGAAATATATCCTATTTGAAAGAAATTACTGAAGGGCTCCTTTTAATGGGACCTTTTTGAAAAATGCCTATAACTTCATTATTTTGGAATAGAACCTAAAGAAAAATATGCAGCAATAATAGCCTCCAAAGTCAGGAATATCCCTGCCACAGAAAGATAGGTTGATGGATTTTCTTGCAAAAAAGAAAGACACAGAAATGAGAGAGAGAGAGAGAGAGAGAGAGAGAGAGAGAGAGAGAGAGAGAGAGAATAAGAGAGAATAAGAGAGAACAGAAGAGAACAGGAGAGAACAGGAGAGAACAGGAGAGAGAGAGAGGGAGGGATACACACACACACACACACACTCACACACACACACACAGGACAGAGGGGGGAGGGAGAGAGAGAGAGGTTAATTTTAGGAGATGATCAAGTTGAGTCCGAAGAAGGGGTCAAATGTGTCATCAGTCTCGATTCTCTTCACACCCACAAGAGATCTAAATCCAGCTCACCTTATCTAGCACAAATTTGCTTTGACCATTAATTTTGTAGAGCATATCAGCCTACTATAAACCTATATTCATTTGAACTGCCTAGATTTCTGATTTCCTGCCCTTGACATAGATAGAGAGATAAGGGAAAGAAGTCTTGTATAAGGTCTTTTCCATAAAATATGCTATTCAGGATGAGAAACTGCAGAACAGTAAGATAGAATGAATGAATGAAAAAAATTAAGAAGTATCCTTCTTAGAGTCGAGGTGGCACAATGGTTAGAATGCAGTACTGCAGCTACTTCTGCTGATTGCTGGCTGTCAGCAATTCAGCAGTTCGAGTCTCACCAGCTCAAGGTTGACTCAGCCTTCCATCCTTCCGAGGTTGGTAAAATGAGGACCCAGATTGTTGGGGGCAACAGGCTGTAAAGCACTGTGAAACGGTATATAAGTCTAAGCGCTATTGCTACTGTCTTGTGCCACATTAACTGATAATATAACCTGGTTTATTCATAAGAACAACATTACACATCATTGAAATACTCCATTTGGTTTTTATAGTAGAACTATTCCGTTAACTGTTCAGTTAACTCCTGCTTCTTTGTTCTTGTCTGACTCTTCTTACCAGTCAAGGTCCTGATGCTTCCTTCTCCTATCCACAAATTAGAATCTCAAGAAGGTTAGCAAGGATCATCTGATTAAAAGCAAATTTGTTGACCACTGAATAAAACACTTTCCCTTCCCTTTCCCTGTTGAGATGTCTAATGTAAAATCTCAACTTTTCTAAATACACTAGAAATCCCCCAAAGCACATTTGGAATGTAGCCACGCACATTGGAAGGAAGCTTATATTTGTGTTTCAAATAAGTGAAAATCTGTTAAAAATTACCTCATCCCACTTCACGTTTCAGGCTTCAGTTACTCTAATCCAGGGGTCTTCAAACTTGGCCCTTTTATGACTTGTGGACTTCAACTCCCAGAATTCCTCAGCCAGGCACGCTGGCTGAGGAATTCTGGGAGTTGAAGTCCACAAGTCATAAAAGGGCCAAGTTTGAAGACCCCTGCTCTAATCCATTCCCCTACCATTAATATGCTCTTCTCTGCCTTAACGCAACCACCTGCAGGACACAAAAAGCTACGTTCCGTCAAATAATATTTTTCATGCCTCCCTTCTGTGTGCAGAGCTGAGCTTGAATAAAATGGCAGGTTACAAACACCAGCTATCAACAAACATGAAGTAAATAATTCCTTCCACTGGCCATTTGTTGCTCATAAATAAATATTACAGGATAATTAAAGGTGTAATTTTAGGAATCAGGAAGAAAAATAAAGAATCATGTCCATCGGAATGAAGTGTGCACGTCACGGACAGATCAACCTCCTGTGACAACAGGAGGCCTACCCCCATCTATATACTGTTAGAACTCTCATGGTTGTGACCTTCACAACAATGGGTGAAATGACAACACGTTTTGAATCATCATCATTCATCATTAGATCCTGGGGAAGAACACTTTGGGCAGCAAGTGTTTTTCATTGGTTTTTATCATTCATAGCATCTTTAGCATTTATCCCAAGGGATTAGTAATCTTAAAATCTTCCTTAAGTGTTTGGTGCCATGTTTTCTGAGTCCAGCCTCCTTTTCTCTTTCCTCCAGAAGGTATCCAACATACAGTAGTGCAATTTTTGGATGCCAGTCTTTGTGCACACCTAATAGATGGCCAACACACCACACTGAACATCCATTCACAGTTCTCGGTAGGTGTTCTAAATTTGATCTTTGTGGTACTTCTTCCTTAGTGATGTGGTCCACAATATGAGACATGGAAGATTCTTCTCAAGCAGCCTTGTTGGAAAACATTTAACCATCTTGGTTGTACACTTCCTTGTTTCACAAGCAAATATTGCAGTTGGTATAACCACACTCTTGAAGAGTTTTACCTTTGTGGTGATATTTATAGCTGCCCTAGACCTCAAATGGGCTTATAAAATGCATCCAAACTCCAGGACCCACGACTTGGGAATGAAACTTGAGAACTTGGGAAAGTTGTGCTGTTTCAGTGCTACTGGTTGCTGCTGCACTGCTGGGTTGCTGCTGAAGTCACATGATCTTCATTTTCAACATTCTGTGACTGTTTCCCAGCCAGTCTTGCAATCCCTTGCTCCCTCCCCCACCCAACAGCAGCCACTTACCTGCCTGGAGAGAAGGGAAAGGAATGGAAGAGAAATTTTCAATGCTGCCTGCCATATTCCCACAATGAAACTCAATTGGGAAGCCGGTAGAAAGTCAGAAGTCACTCCTTCCACTGGTTTTTTTGCTTCTCCTTTGCTTTTGTTTCTCTGTTTAAGTCTCATATCTGTGAAAAGGTAAAGGTGAAAGTTTCCCCTATCCAGTTGTATCCAACTCCAGGTAGCAGTGCTTATCTCTGTTTATTAGCTGAGGGAGCCAGCATTGTCCAAGGATGCTTCTTGTCATGTGGCCAGCATAACTATACACCGAGGCACATGGAATGCTGTTACCTTCCCGCCTATTTATCTACTCTTGTGTGCATACTTTTGAACTGCTAGTTGGGCAGGAGCTGGGGTAAGGAACGGGAGCTCACCCCAACACAAAGTGCTCGAGTCTCAAATCCGAGCTGTTCACTTTCCAGCTGACAAGCTCAGCATCTTTAACTGCTGAACCATTCCCCCCCCAAAAAAAAACATCTGTAAAATGATGAGCCAACGGGACAGGAGTTGTCTAGTCTTCTTATAAACCTTGTGGAAAATATGGGTACCATCATTCTCATCATGTTTTTTTTTAAATACTTTCTTATCTAAAATGGACTGTGTCTATTCCTAGAGTGAAATCTGACTTTAAAAAAATGGTATGGTGGAAGCCTAGGCAATGAAAGATATCCTTCTGGCCATCTGAGCATGCTATACTTTAAGACCTGAGCATTTCCCACTCAAATTATTTAAACATTCAAGGAGGAATAGTGATAAGGAAAGGCGATTTCGTAGTGTTTCCCAACCTTGGCAACTTTTAAGGTGTGTGTTACAATGCCTGAGCTGCTGAGAAATTTCAGGAATTAAGGTCCACATATCCTAACGATGCCAAGACTGAGGATTACTGACTTAAGGTTTCCATCTTAAAGTATCAAGGTTGCTCTGAGATTGTCATCATTGAAGGTTTCCTCAAAGGAACAATGGACAAATAAGAAGGGAATGTGATTCTATTACAACAAGAACATACAACTTGTATCTTCTGGGTTTGCCCAGAAGATCAAGCAGGTTAGGAAGAAAACCCTCCATAATCTTTTTGGAGGAGAGGTTGCAAAAGCTTTAAGATATACAGGTGCTCTACCACCCTCCAAAGCTGAAGGCATCTTGTTTGCTATTTTGGTCACCCTAGAGTTTAAAAAAAAGGAAGGTAAGCTGCTAATCGTTCTAGAGTCATCTGGGGGCTACCAAAGGAAAACTGGGCCACAAAAGCTACAGTTTTACTAGGGCTAGAATCAAGGAACTGGAATATTTTAAAGAAGTAATGGTATTCCATTCAACTGTTCCTGGTCAGGAATGGTTTGAGGTTAAGGTCTACAAAAATGGAGTGCTCTGATGGTCTGATGGTTCCTTCATCCATACTTGGAATTTCTAAACATGGTTGATAGCTGAAAGTACGTGTTATTAAAAGAAGCTTATCTTGTTTATATCAGTGTCTGCTCATAAGGTCTTTATTATCCACGAAGGCTGTAGATAATGATGCATAAGCGTCTATGGAGATTCGCAATCATCCAGGTCATGGTTGTTTTTTCTTTCAAAAAACAACTGGACTTCCTTGTTTTGCTTGAAGGCTTTTCGCTTCTTATCCAAGAAGCTTCTTCAGTTCTGATTGAATGGTGGAGAACGGAAGGACTTATTTTCCTTGCAGTCATCTGATCGTTAGCACTCTTTCTGAGAGTCGTTCAGGCCACTTGGAGGTTTACCTGTGCCCTGAATCCTATAGTCTGCAATTTTTCTGAAACGTCTTCAAGCAAAATTTCCTGACAGTGAGAACAATCGACCAATAGAACAGACTGCCTTCAGATGTTATTGGTGCTTCAACACTGGAGGCTTTCAAGAAGAGATCGGACTGCCATCTGTCAGAAATGATGTAGGGACTCCTGTTTCGGCAGGGGGTTGGACTAGATGACCTACAAGCAGTGGTGGGATTCAGCCGGTTCGCACGGGTTCGGGAGAACCGGTAGCTAAATTTACCTGAATTCGGAGAACCGGCTGGCTTCTGGAAGTCCAGTCTAGGCTTCAGAGGCCTCCCAGGCCTAGAACGGCTCACCAGAAGTGCATGGATACCGCTTCTGGAAGTCCGTTCTAGGTATCAGAGGCCTGGAGGAGGCCTCCCAGGCCTAGAATGGCCCACCAGAAGTGCATGATGCCACTTCCAGAAGTCCATTCTAGGCATCGGAGGCCCAGGCCTGCATCACATAATAGAACCGGTTGTTCAGGTATTTGAATCCCACCACTGCCTACAAGGTCCCTTCCAATTCTGTTATTCTATTCTATACTATTCTAAAACAAGAAAGTCCAGTTTGAAAGAACATACATTTGGGACAACCATGACCTGGACGACTGAGACTCTCCACAGACATTTAATTATGCACTTTGGGATGAACACCCTTCGAATGGTGCAGGAGCAGTGGTGGGATTCAGCCAGTTCGTACAACTTCGGCAGAACCGGTAGCTAATTTTTTGTTGCCCAGGCTCAGAATGGACTTCTGGAAGCGGCATCCACACAGAGAACCGGTTGTTCACATATCTGAATCCCACCACTGTGCAGGAGTATAAATGGATTTCCAGAAAAAAAAATAGAATACAGGATTCAGGTGACCCTGAGGGCACAGATAAACCTCCAAGTGGCCTCAATGACTCTCAGAAAGAGTACTAATGACCAGATGACTGCAAGGAATATAAATCCTTCCATCCTCCACCATTCAGTCAGAACTGAAGAAGCTTCTTGGATGAGAAACAAAACATCTTCAAGAAAGACAAAGAAAGTCCAGTTGCCCTTTGAGACATAATGATGCATAACTCAGATAATCATGGCCTATGCATTACATTATTGGAGGAAAGTGAGACTATTAAATTGCATTTGTACAAACGTCTCCCTTTAAACATGGGAGAACAAAGAAACTCCATTGTCGCTTGAGAATCAATAAACACTGAAACTTGCTTTGTGTTTTCAAGAGTAGCTTCAAAGCAGGCTTAATAAGAAATCTATATTTTAACAAAAAACAACCGTATTTACTATCATTCAACAATGTCTTACAGTTTTTGGATATATACATCTTGAAAGGAACACAATTTCAGGGTGGCAATCAAATATTTCCCCCAATAAAATTATATTATGCTCCTACATCTGTTCAGAAGGATTCTGTTGATAAAGAATCTATGAATGCTGCTTTTTTTTTAGTTCATTATGAAATTTATAGTATGGCCTTATTGTGTAAAAAAAACAACAGCTGTTGACTCTATCGATAACTGAAAAAGAAGATAATAATTTCCAACATCCGTTTGTTGCCCTAAACTCATCTCCATTTACCTTTCTGTCTTTTAGCTCCAGCAAGTAGGACATTTGCACTACCAAGATAAAAAGAAAAATTTTGCCATCCAAGCCTGATGCTTTTTTCTTGGTCTTATTAAATTATAAATGGAACATGGACACTTTTTTTTCCCATCAATGTGCGAATTGCAACATAAACACTGCACAATTCTGTACCTCCTGTAGTTAAAAGGGGGGGAAAATCAATATTTATTGGTTTATTATTTAAAAACTTGGGTATATGAAAAATGCATCTGATCCTATATCGGAATGCTAAATAATGAGCATGGATCTGCTGTGCCTTAGATTAACCAGGCTAGGAAAATATTCAATGCCTTTAAACATCATGATCTTAAAATTTAGGATAATAATAATAGACAGCAGAACAGAAGAGAAAGAATTGGAGAAGGTAACAGAATACAAAGTCCTGCAAATAGAAATAGAATGAGTGTGGCAAAAGAAAGCAAAGGTAGTACTAATAATCATATGTGCCTTGGGCGCAACTGGAATACCACTTAACACCATCAGCTTTGACAAATTCACCACCAATCAATTGGCAGCTTTATTTAGAACAGCTTACATCTTACATCTTAAGACCATTAAACAGCCACATCTACTATCTTGGGAAGGACTCCATAAGTGGGCAAAAATGCAAAACCCAGTCTCACCATCTGGCTGAATATGTGAATATGTGACAAACCACAACAATAATCTTACGAGGCTATTATTACACTATGAATATGGTGAATTGTTTCCACATGGTATCCAATACAACAACATAACAAAGTGAGAAAGGAATTCACATTTGTACCTTTTTGAATTAGGGCAATGCTCTAAAGTATCTACCTTTGTTTCCAAAACGTTGTGATTCCAGCAAGGTGAAGATCCTGTTCAACAATATCTCATTATTTCTTGGGGAAAAGGATTATTGTCCAATTGTTCCTTTTCCCCAATCCTTTGGTTCTTGCTACTTTGCCATCCTTCAATCTCATGACTTTATGAAATGATGGAAAAATGACTGGTAAATAGAAGTCAAGATAGCCCCCATGATGACGCAAAGCCCTTCGACTTTCTGTGTCTTTTTTATGCCAAGTAACATCAAGTCTCTTGACAGTCAGATGAGCGGCATCTAAATTTCATAAATAAAATAAATAAAAGTGATAGGACTATAAGATGACCAATACCAGATTCTGTACTGAAATATACATTTTTACATCCACAGCTTGCTGTTATTTATTATATTATTATTATTATTATTATTATTATTATTATTATTATTATTATTATTATTATTATTATTATTATTATTATTATTATTATTATTATTATTATTATTATTATTATTATTATTATTATTATTATCTTTTATTCATAAACATGAACCTCAGTCAACTGAACATTCAAATTGGCTGGTGCTGATGGTTGACACGGGTTGCTACCAGCATCCTAGGTGTCAACCAGGTACCTTCTTAAAATATAAGATGTTCCGAGTAGCACAGTTTTTTGTAACATTGCTGGAGTTATTGCGGGAAGCTGCAGTTTCTTGATGTGTTTTGCGAAGTTTTTTGACATAGTTCCCAGTGCCCCGATGACAATGGGTACCACTGTTACACGTTTCATCCAGATGACAATGGGTACCACTGTTACACGTTTCATCCATAATCGCGCAGTTTCGATGGCCAGGTCGCGATATTTTGTAATTTTTTCCAGTGCTTTTTCTTCAACTCTGGCATCTCCTGGTACAGCAATATCAATCAGCTGTACGCTTCGGTTCTCTACAACCGCAATATCTGGTGTATTGTGTTCCAAATGACAATCTGTCTGTATTCGAAAGTCCCACAAGATCTTCACCCTCTCATTCTCAACAATTATTCTCAATAATTATTACCCTCTCATTCTCAATTATTATTATTATTATTATTATTATTATTATTATTATTATTATTATTATTATTATTATTATTATTATTATTATTATTATTATTATTATTATTATTATTATTATTATTATTATTATTATTATTATTATTCCTGCTCAGGCAGGAAATCCTACACCTTTTCAGATAAATGGCTGTCCAGTCTCTTCTTAAAAACTTCCAGTGATGGAGCATTCACAACTTCTGGAGGCAGGTTGTTCTAACTGTCAAGAAATTCCTCCTTAATTCTAGGTTGCTTCTCTCCTTGATTAGTTTCTATCCGTTGCTTCTTGTCCTGCATTCAGGTGCTTTGGAGAATAGCTTGACTCCCTCTTCTTTGTGGCAGCCCCTGAGACATTGGAACACTACTATCATGTCCCCCCCCCCATCCTTCTCTTCATTAAACTAGTCATACCCAATTCCAGCAACCATTCCTTATATGTTTTACTTGCTTATACTTATACTTGCTGTTATATGGCAGTTCCCTCCCTCCCATCCAGGACATAGCACAGAAGCGTTGCTTGAGCAGGGTCCGTAAGATTATCTGGGACACTACACATCTTCTTCACGACCTGTTTTCCTTGTTACCTTCTGGGAGGAGGGGGCTTCGTGGTATCCGTAGCAGAACATCCAGATTCAGCCATAGTTTCATTCCATACAGCATTAACCTTGCGAACTTTCAAACTTCCTCCTTGCGTTATATATTCAAGATGGACAGTATTTAATATTTATTTGCTATGTATATGTAGGGATGTGGGTCTATATATATGTTGTACATAGTATGTTTAGGTGTGTGTCATGTATGTGTTTCACTTTGAGAGCGGGCAACTAAATTTCATTTTTGATGTGTGCCATTGTGCCCACAATATAAAAATGACAATAAAAGTTATCTTATCTTATCTTATCTTATATTTAAACCCACGGGAATTCAAAACAGTTAATTAATTTTGTACTCTCCTTGGAATACAAAAGTCTTCCTCAGATGTCATCCTTATGTTGCTTATTTTAGTGATTTGCCCTTTGAAAGATGTTGGCTGGCACCTACACTGCATTAGTGGCAACTAAGCCACAACCAGCATTGTCTACAGCTAATTTCACCTGAAGGAACAGTATGGCATGTACAGTCCTGTGCCAAAATTCAGTTCAGATATTCAGTTTAAAGCCATTTTATAAACCAAATAACATCTCCATGAAAATTATTGGGGGCTGGTTTCAGCTAGGACAGATCAGAAATTTAATTTGCCAGAATTTCAGTCCTACCTTTCGAGAATCCCCTAACTCTGAGTTTCTATCTCTCTGAGCATCTGAAGAACCAACACATGAGTTTTCAAGAGGCTCATTCATGACAAGGAGCATTTGTTAAAACTCAACATGTGCCTTCTTCCCAAGAAATGAGTAGGCTGCCGTTTTGAAGATCCAGTGATTAATTTCATTTCAGCCCAAGGAGCATGCTTGCTTTTCCTTTTCTGGAAGGCAGCCAAGGCTTTCATGCAGGAGAGAAGTCAGGATGGCAGCTTGGACAGGAGGCTGATGCTGGGCTTCCACTGAGTTAGTGGGACAGCCTGGCATGAAAAGGTCATTGAGACAAGCGAACGCGGCCATCAAACTCTGCTGAAAGAAACACACCTTTGAAAAACTAGGATTCTAAAGGAGCAGCACAATTGTCTGGCCATTAACTTCGTTCACAATCATTGTCTGTAGGAATATTGTCCAACAATCTGTGATACAACAGAGCAATCAATGGGAACAATTGCTTGCGATGCTTCAACCAAAATGTTACTTTGCCTTCTGATAAAAGATCAGAGTGCAAAGAAGATAAAATAGCTCCCTTTTTCCTGCTGAAGATAAACGGACCCATTTCTCGGCAACAGACTAGAACAGTTTTGCCCTGTATTCTTCCAGAATGTTTTTGTTAGTTTGTTTTGTTTTGTTTTGTTGTCCAACATCCCAGCCTAGTCTTCAGCTCTAATACTTCTGCAGGTCTCCTCGGCACTAATCAGATTCAATCTTGTTTAATAGATTTGAGAGTAACAAAAGCTGGCCATCAAAGCTAGACCTGAAGTCAAAAGTCAAAAACAATAGACCCACAAGGCTGTGCTGATCAGTGGTCTTCCAATTGGCACGGAAAATTAAGCACATCAGCTCTCTCAGATGAAACCCCAACTTTGGAATTTTAATTACTCTTCTGAACATGAAAGTGCCTCTTTGGAGACTTGGAATGAAAGGAATGTGTAAATATAAATAAAAAATAAAAAAGATATACAAAAGATATACAAAAGATCTTGAAACTCTAAAAAGAGTGCAGAGAAGAGCAACAATGAAGATTAGGGGACTGGAGGCTAAAATATATGAAGAAAAGTTGCTGGAATTGGGTATGTCTAGTCTAATGAAGAGAAGGATAAGGGGTGACAGGATAGCAGTGTTTCAATATCTCAGGGGTTGCCACAAAGAAGAGGGAGTGAAGCTGTTCCTCAAAGCACCTGAAGGCAGGACAAGAAGCAACGGATGGAAACTCATCAAGGAGAGAAGCAACCTAGAACTAAGGAGAAACTTCCTGACAGTTAGAACAATTAATCAGTGGAACAACCTGCCTCCAGAAGCGGTGAATGCTCCAACACTGGAAATTTTTAAGAAGAGACTGGACAGCCATTTGTCTGAAATGGTGTAGGGTTTCCTGCCTGAGCAGGGGGTTGGACTAGATGACCTCCAAGGTTGCTTCCATCTCTGTTATTCTGTGTAGTTTCTTGGCAGTCTCTGAACTTGCAGACGTTTCATTACCAAACTAGGTAACATCATCAGTGCAGGAAAGGAATATTTATTGTCAAAGACAAGAGGTGGCCAAATTTGCCCCCAAACCATTTAATTTTGTTCCTTAAGTGGCAGCTGCAAAATTATTGTTTTGGATAAATGAGGAGTTTTACCATTTGTGAGTGTTTTAAATGAAGAACACAGCTCCAGGGAGGATGCAAACCAACTTGTATTTTAGAAGAGGGCTTTGGACCTTCTTTTCCTTCAAAGATGGAGAAGAATTTACCACTCAGTCTTCCCCTCCCCCATTCCCTCCACCTAGTCATATAATATCTTTATTCGGGATTATTCAGTGCGAAGAACTGGAGCGGCACGGTGGCCTTAGAGGTGAAGGCGCTGAAGGCCCTTGCATCCCACTCGGAAAGTTGAGAGTTCAATCCAAGGCAGCAACTGATGTTTCTCTATCTGGGAACAAGGAGAAAATATCTGCTGCAAACTCCACATAGGCGTCGGGAAGGGCATCGGGCAGTAAATGCTCAGCTCCAACTCCACCCTGATAAGAGGAATTACAGGATCGTAAAAGGAAAAAAAAAAACAGTGCAAAGAATTAAAATGATAATATTTTGCCCTGCAAGTTAGGAAATGCAAGATTGACTTTTTAAGGCTTTGAAGCATACTCTTAGTAATTTATTGTTTGCATCGCACAAAATTTTGTCCTATCTATTTCTCCTCCTCCTCCTCTCCTTCTCCTCCTTTTCCTCCTCCTTCCTCCTCCTCCTCCTCCTCCTCTCCTTCTCCTCCTTTTCCTCCTCCTCCTCCTCCTCCTCCTCCTTCTTCTTCTTCCTTCTTCCTCCTCCTCTTCCTCCTCCTCCTCCTCCTCCTCCTTCTTCTTCCTTCCTCCTCTCCTCCTCCTCCTCCTCCTCCTCCTCCTCCTCCTCCTCCTCCTCCTCCTCCTCCTCCTCCTCCTCCTCCTCCTCTCCTCCTTCTTCTTCTTCTTCTTCTTCTTCTTCTCTTCTTCTTCTTCTTCTTCTTCTTCTTCTTCTTCTTCTTCTTCTTCTTCTTCTTCTTCTTCTTCTTCTTCTTCTTCTTCTTCTTCTTCTTCTTCTTCTTCTTCTTCTTCTTCTTCTTCTTCTATCCTTTCAATCATGTCTGCCTCTTAGTGATACTATGAGCCAGGTCTCTCCACAACTTCCAATCCTGCACTATTTCCTTGAGTTGCTCTGGGGGGTGGTCAGCCTTGATGACGAAACATCTCTAAATGATTTTGTCTGATTAATATGCAACAATTCTTCACTTACTTGAAGACAGATGGGATCTCCCCACCACCAGGCCCAGATTAAATATTCCCAACTAGACCTTTCAAACTCTTGCTTGCTCAGCACTGACCAGGGCATTTTGTCAATATTTCTCCTAAAATCCAGCAATGAGAACTCAACCTAATATTCCAGATATGTTCACTTCTTTTTGATAACAACAAAATAATTCTGTTGCTACAGTCTGACCCTGCATTCTTTGGTGGTACGTGTGTATTTGTTTTTGCACAATGTTGACTCACTTTCACTTATCATGATCCACGGAGATTCCCGGTGTCTTTTGGGCAGCAGCTCAGAATCAACTTCTGCAATTCTTCTCCTCACCCTAAAAGGTTATTTTACCCATGTGCACCCAGTAGGGAAGTGAAGCTACAGATTAAAGCACCAGGCAACACAAATTGCAAAACACAGACAAGAAGCAACATTTAGATTATTTGTATTCCGTGCAGAAGTGTAAACTGATTTACAGTTCCTGGCAGAGCCAGATTAATTTTTATTACATGAACCGAGATCCTAAAATCCTATTAACCTCAGAGGCAGGATAACTGCTCATAATTTGTGAAAAATAAGAGTTTTCAAAGTAACCTTACCGCAAGTTGATTTTTTTTTCAGCTACTGCAAAATAAACTCTGGCATTATGGAAATGAACTTTTCCCCCCAACATTTAATTTCAAACTGCATATCCTGGCCCTATTTTGCTAATGTAGAAAATCTGAAGGCTAGTTTAGATCACTGGGATCAATGTGTCTTTACTCTTTTTGGAGACATTGAATTGAACTGGAATTTGACAAGTTACAAAGATGTAGATGGCTGCCATGGTGGGGAAAAAATACCATATTCCAGAATCTAAATGCAAACTAGAATTGTAAATCCAAAGGGCCAAATCCATTGTAAGTACAGTATCTTCCACAAAGCAGAACAACCATCTCATCCAATGCTAACCTAGAAAATATTAAGCTGATCAATTATCATCTTCCTCTGTCTTACTCTTGTTCTGGAGACCTCTCTTAAAAATGGATATTGATAAGACTGAGTGAGTCCAGAGATGGGCAATAAAAATAATGCAAGGTGTGAGGGACAAAACATATCAGGAGAGATTGGCAGAACTGAATATGTACAGGCAGAAGAGGAAGGGAGGGGACATGACTGAAACCTATAAATATATCTGAATAAAGTTCCAGAAGGCGGTATTTTCAATATTAAGCAAATATTAAGAACACGGGGGCATAACCTCAAACTGACAGGAGGGAAGTTCAAAACTAATATTAGAAAGTATTACTTCACAAAAGGAGCAGTGGAAACTTGGAACCAACTTCCAGCAAAAATAGTGGGTTAATCATCAGTATAGTGACAAGATCACTGCAGATGGGAACTGCAGGCAAGAAATTAGAAGACGCTTGCTCCTGGGGAGGAAAGCTATGGCAAATCTAGACAGCATACTAAAAAGCAGAGACATCACCCTGCCAACAAAAGTACGTATAGTCAAGGCCATGGTTTTCCCAGTTGCAATGTATGGCTGTGAAAGTTGGACCATAAGAAAGGCTGAGCACCAAAGAATTGAGGCCTTTGAACTATGGTGCTGGGGAAGACTCCTGTGAGTCCCTTGGACTACAAGGCGATCAAACCGGTCAGTCCTAGAGGAGATCAACTCCAACTGCTCTTTAGAAGGCCAGATCCTGAAACTCAAATACTTTGGCCACCTAATGAGAAGGAAGGACTCACTGGAGAAGAGCCTAATGCTGGGAAAGATTGAGGGCAATAGAAGAAGGGGACGACAGAGAATGAGGTGGCTGGATGGAGTCACTGAAGCAGTAGGCATGAGCTTAAATGGACTCCAGAAGATGGTAGAGGACAGGAAGGCCTGGAGGAACATTGTCCATGGGGTCGCGATGGGTCGGACACGAATTCGCAACTAACAACAACAACAATCATCAGTAACTGAGTGTAAACATACTTGGGCACATGTCCATCATCCAACAAAAAAAAATTAAAAAAATAAAATATTAAAAAATAATAATAAAGAGCAGTCTTCATGGACCATTAGGTCTTTTACTGCCATCATTTTTCTATTTCTGTTTCTGTATTTCTAATTGCTAACCAAGGTCCTTCAAACTAGAGCAGGGGTAGGCAACCTTGGCTCTTTTATGACTCGCGGACTTCAATTCCCAGAATTCCTGAGCCAGCCACGCTGAGGGGAAAGAGAGAGGTTTCCAAGCTGAGCCATGCTGGCTAGGAATTCTGGGAGTTGAAGTCCACGAATCATAAAAGAGCCAAGGTTGCCTACCCCTGAACTAGACATATAAGTAAATCTAAATACTGTGTGAAAGAGGGAAAATTTCCAGTTTCCTTCCTTTTATATTAATTCCTTTTTTAAATTTGCCATCTCAAAAGGGATGACGTGTTCCCCACTTCTAGGAATTAAACTAATAAGACATAAGCTGGTTCTCAGCATAGAAATGAATTGAACCCTGCTAATAAATAGAAGTGACACACTCTTTGTTTAAGGTAATTTAAATAAATGTCATACAAATCAAACTATAAATTCATGTAGCATTCCCTGCGGGACGGGATTTCAATAAAGATGTTGGCATAAATCAGTCTTTTTGCTGATGCATATGAGCCCCCTTCAGGGGAAAAAAAAAGGATCAGCAAAAAAGAAAATCTAAAAAAAAATTGCTTGAATGATTCTTGGAGAGATGGAACAGGACTAGCATCCAAGAACACCAGCAAATGATCACATTTGTTCCACTATTAGGGACTTCATAAAATTGCATTTTAAACATGTCGTCCGGTCTCTTCAACTGCTAATATCATGCGACAGCATAAATAGGAAGGTTATTAATATTTTTAAAAATCTAATTTTCTCTACATTGCAGTGGTAATGAATTTTGATATGACTTAGGTGCTGCCAAGAGCAGATTATGACATCTTTAATGCTGAACAATCAGATGGCTGATGGGAGGCATTTTAAGTCTGAAGCAGTTGGTTTGCAAGTCCTGCTGTTCATTTGCTAAACAGGATGGTGAAGAAGTGTCTTTAATGTTTCATATTTTTTAAATAAATAAAAAAACCTAATCTTTCCCTGTTCTTTTTCCAGTTTTGTGTCTGAGAAATAATTTCTTCCTTTTGGATATTTTTCAGTATTTTTTTAAAGATTTGACAGCTATTTTGATTGACTGTCACCACTATCTGCAATTCTTATTGACCAAGTTGATTTTGATTTGAGTGGCCATCCTCCGTATGAAACAGATATAAACCAATATTTTCGCATTCAGTAGTTTTCTTCTGGTTCCCCACTGAGATTAACTTCTTATTTGATTTAAATAGAACAAGCGTTTTCTACAGCCTTCCAGTGCATTGGTTATAGATAAAATATGCTGATAAGGGGAGCATCAAATGGTGTGCATAATCTTGACCAAGAATTTGATTGCATATCAAGCTAAGAAACAAACTTAAGACATTTTATTTTATTTATTCCATTTGTTCCTCTACACAGTCAACAGAAACTCGATGCAAGAATACACAATTGTTCCCAAAATATACATACAGAAATAAAAGTCGTAAAATAGAGAAAGACCAGCTTGGTATAGTGGTTAAAGTACTAGATTATAAGCTAGGAAAACAGGAAGTCTAGTTCTGCCTTAGTCATTAAGCTAACTGGATGACTTTGGGATATTCACTCTCAGCTTTGGAAAAAGTTACTAGAAAATCAGGGGCCAAGAAAACTGTACTGGACTTATTCCTGGAGTCATCGGGAGTTGGAGTTGACTCAATGGGCCATAATGATAATTGAAAACACAAACTGATATAAAAATCAAAAGCCATTCATATAATCTCCATGTCTACCCTTATTATTTAACCATGAAATGGATCTTTAACCTATCGAAAAGATTCTGTAAGGTGCTTTTTTTTTTGCTTATTTAATAAACGCCTGCTGTATCTAAGAAAATTATTACTGGTCCTTGTCAGTTCTGATACAAATAAAACATTACAATAATATTCCTTCTAATATGGAACGGGACTGGTTTAAAACCATATTTCCCATACTGAAATGTTTTTGTGGCAATCAGCACAAAACTGTTTCTACCAGAACTCTTTAAAAAAAAAAAAGATACCTTTGGAACAACTCAAGGGTGAGTCCTCAACTTATGACCCCAGTTGGGAAGAGAATTTCCACTGCTAAACAAGGTGGATGTTAAGTGAGTCAAATCTGATTTTACTATCTTTTTTCCATCGCATGAGAAAGGCACATCTTCCTTCCCCTGTCCTTACTACTTTCTACAGAGGGATGATCGAGAGCATCCTGTCATATGGCATCACAGTCTGGTTTGGAAGCATCACTGCTTCAGACAGGAAGGCGGTGCAGAGAGTGGTGAGGATGGCAGAAAAGATCATTGGCAGTCCCCTCCCTCCCATCCAGGACATAGCACAGAAGCACTGCTTGAGCAGGGTCTGTAAGATTATCTGGGACACTACACATCCTCTTCACGACTTGTTTTCCTTGTTACCTTCTGGGAGGAGGGGGCTTCATGGTATCCGAAGCAGAACATCCAGTTTCAGCCATAGTTTCATTCCATACAGCATTAACCTTGTGAACTCTCAAGCTTCCTCCTTCCATTATATATTCAAGATGGACAGTATTTAATATTTATTTTTACGTATATATATGGGTGTGGGTCTATACATATATTGTATATAGTATGTTTAGGTGTGTGTCATGTATGTGTTTCACTTTGAGAGCAGGCAACTAAATTTCATTTTTTGATGTGTGCCATTGTGCCCACAGTAAAAAAAAAATGACAATAAAGGTTATCTTATCATCTTATCTTTTTGGCTATGTTTGTTAAGCGAATCAAAGCAGTTGTTAAGTAAATCATTAAGAGTCATTAAGAGAATGAGCTTTCCTCGTTGACTTTGCTTCTGGAAAGCCAGCTGGGAAGATCACAAAGGGCTATCAAATGACCCCAGGATTCTGCAACTGGGGCAAATGCACACCAGTTGCCAAGGACCAGGGTTTTGATCACCTGATTGTGAGGATGCTGTGATGGTGTGTGCACAGACAAACAGCCTAAGGTGGTTAAATAATTCTATTGATTTCAAAAGTGAATAGAATTTAGCCCGTTTGTACTCGTTGAAGTTCTGCACCAATGTAGAATAGAATAGAATAGAATAGAATAGAATAGAATAGAATAGAATAGAATAGAATAGAATAGAATAGAATAGAATAGAATAGAATAGAATAGAATAGAATAGAATAGAATAGAACAACCTCCTGTTCAGGCAGGAAAGCCTATACCATTTCAGACAAATGGTAGTCCAATCTCTTCTTTAAAATTCCAGTGTTGGAGCATTCACAACTTCTGGAGGCAGGTTGTTCCACTGGTTAATTGTTCCAACTGTCAGGAAATTTCTCCTTAGTTCTAGGTTGCTTCTCTCCTTGATGAGTTTCCATCCGTTGCTTCTTGTCCTGCCTTCAGGTGCTTTGGAGAATAGCTTGACTCCCTCTTCTTTGTGGCAACCCCTGAGATATTGGAAGACTGCTATCATGTCACCCCTAGTTCTTCTTTTCATTAAAGTAGACACCCCCAATTCCAGCAACCGTTCTTTATATGGCAAGACAGTTAAAAAGCAATACCTATATTATTTCTTCTTGAAATTTCTAGTGTGTACCTCAAAATTGCATACAAGAAAAATTTATATGAGAACAAATACATCTAATACATTCCTGCTAGTATTTTAGCTGTACATTTCCAATCTATACTTTTAATCCAAACCAAAATGAATCCATTTTAAATGGCTTGGTTTTGTCATTGTTATTGCTACTTTTGTTTTCTATATACACAGCCGCTTTCTTTGACTATGAATAGGACACAAAGAAGGTTATACATAAAATGTATGGCATCCCCATTATTTATATTTAATTGCAATTTCTTTCTGCACCCAGAGTTCAATTAATTCCTTTAATCCTAAATTAATCTCTATGAGGACATTTATAAAAAAAACACTCATGTGGACTGAATATAAATAAAGCTATATTCTTATAAATAGTATCCTTACTTAAAATCAGATTTGAGGAATAGCAAGTTGTGTGTAACTTATGTGTAAGGTTTCTGGAAGTTTGCACTGGCTGATAGACTAATCTATGTGTCTGCTTATAAAATGAACAATTCAATAGCATGATATCATTAGAAAACTTTTATAAAGCGCATATCCAGCATAACATGTAATTTCCCTTAATATTTTTTATTGCACTTTAAACTATTGTTCAAAAAAACCATTTTATGTAGACACCATAATCTATTTTAAAAATAATTACCTTAGGGATTGCTTTTGTTGAGAATTTTATTGCAGACCAATTAAAAATACTCTAACTTCTAAGATACTACTTAGCACATAGCATCATGCCTTAATGTGAGAAGCTAAGTAGGGTCATCTGTGATCAGGAATTGGATGGGAGATCTCCCAAGGCTATACATTTGACTGGGAAGTCAAGAAGCATCTGAAAATGGCAACCACGTCTGCACAGAGTTCCCAGCCTTTTCTACTTACTAACCCTAGTTCATTTATTCTAGGTACAATTTAAAAAATGCTAGAATGGTGAAATGTTCCATATTTAACAGATTGCGCTCTGGCCTACAAGCATATTTTCCAGTTACTAACAATCCCCAATGTACTTTAAAATTAATTTGCAATTTATATATACTACCTTTATCATGTAGAGATCAGAAACACTTTCAATATGTTCAGACACCTCATGTTTCTAGTGCTGGGAGGAAACTGCACACTTAATATGGTACCTAAAGGGGGAAAAAACATCCCGTTTTATGACCCTATAGTTCCTATTCAGGATAGAGTCAGGGCAACTGGATAGAGCTAAGCATTTACTGGCCGGATGCCCTTCCTGATGCCTATGTGGGGGTCAGGTATTTTCTCTTTGCGCTCTGAGAGAGAAACATCTGTCACTACCTAGGATTGAACTCTCAACCTTCCGAATGGGAGGCGAGCATCTTCACCACTAGGCCGCCACTTTGTTTGAAATAGTACCAGTGAAGAATGCAGAGTTCACCAGTGAGAGAGTGATGTCAGGCTCAAGGTACCAGAGTGACACCATCAGGTGATCAGAGTCATTTCTTTATTGCTGCTTGCCCATTTACAAAAATCTCACCAGACTAATTGCATTCTCTTGGGAACGGGTGGATAAGGATTTCAGGGATTCTGAGGGATGTCAAATCTGGGATGCTTCCTGTTGTGTGAGGACTCCAAGCTAGCCAGTCTCTTCACACCTCTCCCACTGCAGGTGAGGAGGCAAGCTCTTTTTTGGTTTTTTGCTTGGACCACCAGAACCGTTTTTCTGACTCACTGGTAAGTTGGAAGTCACTAACTAGTCCAGGGGTCTTCAAACATGGCTCTTTTATGACTTGTGGACTTCAACTCCCAGAATTCCTCAGCCAGAGTGCCTGGCTGAGGAATTCTGGGAGTTGAAGTCCACAAGTCATAAAAGAGCCAAGTTTGAAGACCCCTGAACTAGTCTATGGCTGATGGATGGATGTCAAGGTTGAATTGCTAAGATGCCTGCTAACATCTATTGCTGCTCAATGTGCCATGGAAATGGGTGAGGGAGGAGTAGGAAGCGTAGGAAGGAAGCGGGAGTCTAAGAAGCCATCCATGGACCATGAGAGTCTACAAGGATGCCAAGGTCATTAACGCAGGTGTCTGATGGAGAAGTGGACCGTTCTCATAACAAACAAAAGATGTATGATTGGGCAACGTGAACACTTGGTGGGTGGGGCTTAGGAAAAGCTATTGTTAACTAGGCAGATTTTCCCGCGGGAAAATCAGAGCTGGTTTTGATTCTTCAGTTCTGACATGTGTACTCAATAAAGTTTTATCTTTTATGGCATTCCAAAGCCTTGAAGACTCCTTGATTTTGAGCTCGCTAGTCAGACGGTTGACACTGGATTGGATTCAATTTCCCATTCCAATGAGGAAAATGTGTCTATATTTTTGTTTATGTCCCTCTTGTTAAAACAAGTAAGGCAGAGGTGTATTTTCCTACTGATTCTAATCTGCAGTTCCTGGGTAGCAGTGCCAAATCTATGTCGGTTAAAACTCATTCTCACAGTGATGGTGACATTGTTCAGCAACTTGAAAATAAGGGGCAATTTTTTATTTTGCTGATAAACCTCCTGATGAAGCATGAGCAATTTTATATAGCAAATTAGATTTCACTACTTAATTAAAGCAGAGTCTTTCACTTTGTGTAAACCAGGGTTCAAAGTATTGTATGTTCAGAGGCCAAACAAGCCTCTCATTCATTACACACTTGTAGTTCACATATAAATAGCCTGATATATTAAAGGGGGGAAAGGATGATTTAGGAAATTACTAATCAATCTGACTTCTGGGGAAGAAGACTTACTTAATAAGTGAAACTGCTGTTACAATCCAGTATTAGAAGTAAGCAGCCCTTTGATGGAAAGCATAACATAATACATGTTTGACAAGAGGCGTACACATTTAATTCAAAATTAAAAACAAACCTTTATTAAACGGTGTCTTTCTTAATGTCGATTCCTTGACCAAAATAGCATTTAAGGTACTATGATTAGTTTTCAGACAAATCTTGTGCATGCAAATTCTGTTGCGGATAAATCTCTAAATCTCAGGATAGCTATACACATGGCAGCTTCTTCTGTCAAAAACTTTATGGGACACCTTCAGCTTATTTAGGACGAGGGTCAACCTATATATTACCAAATGATGTGGGAAACAATGTGACCTAGAAAAAGAAAACCATTTTCTGACTGTAAATGCCCCCGTGGGAATAAATTGTGTTAGGAAGCTGCATTCTATCCCTGTTATAGCTGGACAAACTTCTATATATTTTCAGGGGGGGGGGGAATATCTAGGTTTCCACACAATGGGAACAAAGCCATCCTTCACATTTGTTTATTTTGTCGTGCTCGGATTTTAGCTTTATTTCAGCAGGAAACTTATAAACAATGTAGATAAAGAGATTATAGAAGGAGAAAAACTTATTTGAAAGGCCAAAACATGGAAAAGGGATGTAAAAGTAGCTCAGAGAGAGACACCCTCCTAATTCACGTGAGTATATGAAGGGGAGGAGGTAAAGCATGCAACCCGACTTGCAAAACTCAGTAAGCCAATCTTAATGACAATAGTGTTAATCTCCCTTAATTCTTCATTTGATCTATAGATTAGGAAGAAAAGAATATATATATATATAAGACATGAGGAGAGAAAGCATAAGAAAGAGAAAATGTATATTTTTTTTGGTCTGAATGAAAAATTAAGCTAGATCAATCCCCACAGAATGAATGAATGAATGAATGAATGAATGAATGAATGAATGAATGAATGAATGAATGAAAGAAAGGAAAGAAAGAAAGAAAGAAAGAAAGAAAGAAAGAAAGAAAGAAAGAAAGAAAGAAAGAAAGAAAGAAAGAAAGAAAGAAAGAAAGAAAGAAAGAAAGAAAGAAAGAAAGAAAGAAAATGTAGAAGCTCCTTAGGGTAGACTGAAAGGAATTATATTACAAAATGCCCCCTGAAGTGGGTAGCGTTATGCCAATGGTAATATGAAAAAGGACACTTGGGGGCATGTTCAAAGGAAAGAAGCTATAAGGCAGGGGTCTTCAAACTTGGCCCTTTTATGACTTGTGGACTTCAACTCCCAGAATTCCTCAGCCAGCATGCCTGGCTGAGGAATTCTGGGAGTTGAAGCCCACCAGTCATAAAAGGGCCAAGTTTGAAGACCCCTGCTATAAGGAAATAAAAATGAGGAATTATAATGTACAATGTGGATAGAGTGAAAGAGAGTGCAAGGGATGGTAAAAAGATCCAGAGAAGATCCAGAGTGAGTTTCCTGGGTATAAATTGTTCTACAAGCTAGACGAAGAGGCCAAAACAAAGGAACTCACAGCCATGATTTGTGATAAAACTGAAGAGAGGGAGTGCACTTCAGAGATTTGATGGAAATGATTATTTTGTTTATATTCTTATGGCTGACCATCTCACTGCGTTTTCTGGATGGCTAGCAGGAAGTTTAAAAAAAAAAGCCAACAATTTAAAATAGTTACAAAAAATTAAGAGTTGTAACTAGTGTTATCTTAGTGCCTGAAAACTGGCTGAAAAAAGGATGTTCTGTTTCTCCCAGGGATAAATCAACCATCTTCTTCATAACTCTTTTTCTGAAGAGGGAAATTTAGAGACCAGCTGAATATTGCCCAGTTCATCACAACATCGCAACAAGGACCTCAAACCTATTCTCTAAATATTATTGCACAAGAAAAGAAAATGTGATGAGGCAATTTACAGATATGATAGAAACCTGGATGTTTCACAAGAACAGAAAGCTATGATGAGGTATAAATGAACAGTGTTGATATAAACTAATTTTAACTGTTTGCTTTTTTTTTTTTAACACAGCCATTGTCTGTGTTATGTGTAACACTTCTTCTCCCCCAAGAATGATGGGTAGGTATAAACATTGCAGATGCTGTTTTCTACTAACAATGACTCACTAGCCTTTGTTTAGAAAATTGTGATTTTTCAGCTTTGCGATGGTTCCTAGAAGAAGGGCCATGTTTCAGACAGATAAGATAAGATAAGATAAGATAAGATAAGATAAGATAAGATAAGATAAGATAAGATAAGATGAGATGAGATGAGATGAGATGAGATGAGATGAGATGAGATGAGATGAGATGAGATGAGATGAGATGAGATGAGATGAGATGAGATGAGATGAGATGAGATGAGACGAGACTAGGTAAGATAAGATAAGATAAGATAAGATAAGATAAGATAAGATAAGATAAGATAAGATAAGATAAGATAAGATAAGATAAGATAAGATAAGATAAGATAAGATAAGATAAGATAAGATAAGATAAGATAAGATAAGATAAGATAAGATAAGATAAGATAACCTTTATTGTCATTTTTTTTACTGTGGGCACAATGGCACACATCAAAAATGAAATTTAGTTGCCCGCTCTCAAAGTGAAACGCATGCATGACACACACCTAAACATACTATGTACAACATATGTATAGGCCCACACCCCTACATATACATAGCAAATAAATATTAAATACTGTCCATCTTGAATATATAACGGAAGGAGGAAGCTTGAGAGTTCAGAAGGTTAATGCTGTATGGAATGAAACTATGGCTGAATCTGGATGTTCTGCTATGGATACCACGAAGCCCCCTCCTCCCAGAAGGTAACAAGGAAAACAGGTCATGAAGAGGATGTGTAGTGTCCCAGATAATCTTACGGACCCTGCTCAAGCAGCGCTTCTGTGCTATGTCCTGGATGGGAGGGAGGGAACTGCCAATGATCTTTTCGGCCATTCTCACCACTCTCTGCACCACCTTCCTGTCTGAAGCAGTGATGCTTCCAAACCAGACTGTGATGCTGTGATGCTGAATTAACTCATTCGAGTCAAGACAGCATCTTAATTAGGCTTAAATAGATTGATAATCCCAGTGGTTAAGATTAGACTAGTCTAGTGACAAGAAGGACCAGGGGTGACATGATAGCAGTGTTCCAATATTTGAGGGGCTGCCACAAAGAAAAGGGGGTCAAGCTATTCTCCAAAGTACCTGAAGGCAGGACAAGAAGCAGTGGATGGAAACTAGTCAAGGAGAGAAGCAACCTAGAACTAAGGAGAAATTTCCTGACAGTGAGAACAATTAATCAGTAGAATGACTTGCCTCCAGAAGTTGTGGGTGCTCCATCACTGGAGGTTTTTTAAGAAGAGATTGAACAAGCTTTTTGTATGAAATGGTATAGGGTCTCCTGCTTGCGTTTTATCTGATTTTAACTTATTTATTTTACTCAAACCGTGTCTTTCAGCATGTTTTATTATAAACTGCTCAGAGAGCTTTAGCTGTTGGGCAGTTAAAAAAAAATTAAATAGTAAATGAATAAATAATGAACCTTAGTTACCAGCCATTACCTCCATTCCATTCTATTCCTTCTCCTTTCTCCTTCCTAGATAATATCTTGATTATTTTTAAGGCCATTTCACCAGCCCATCGGTAACCCTTCCTTTCTTCCCAATGAAAATCACTTTCATCAGCCAAACTGGCACAAACTAGTATAAAGTATTTGTCTGAGGTCTCCACCAATGTATAAATACTTAGAACAGCCAAATAGAAATAACGGTGAGCTAACATCACCTATTGCAGAAATATGGAAGATACAATGATTGATGTTATTGGAAGCTATTGAGAAGCTAAGGAAATACACTACATACACTTTTCTAATATCAGTGCTGTGAACCGTTAATTTTCATTAAATTGAATGAACAATGGGAACTCAATATTCTGAGTACACTCACTGATGATTAAATTGGAAAGGTGGGTAGGAAAAGGCATGGTGAGTTTAGAGGAGGGAGGCTTAGTTTAAAGCATTTCAGAAACCTTGACCCGGTTTTGATGCCAGTCTCTGAAAGCAATAACGTATGAACCAATCTTCATTTTGGAGATTTCACAGAAAGGACTGAAAAGTACTATACATTATCAAAATGTGGAGTTCTAAAGCAGACCGAAAGACACAGGGGACTGAAAAACGGATGTCAATGGGTTGAGCAAAGGTTTGAGATTCTATTTCAAATTCTGTTTACAGAAGATCAATTTATCCTTCCCCAAAAGAAATTTCAGTAAAGACAAAGATCATGATTGTAACAATCTACACATATTTCTGTAGTTACAACAAGAAGATGGGGATCTTCTGAATTCAATATGCTTGTTCCTTTTCAATTTTATCATGCATTAGCACTGCTTAGATGGAGGCATAAACAAATGCTTGCCTCTTTGCATATAGTAGCTGTTCAACAGCCAAGGAACATCTGTACCAAATGTATAACATATCTATATGTTAACAATATGTTAACCAATCTATGTAACATATAGCTCCTTTCTGCAAGCTTCACAAGAGTTGGGTATTTCTTTTCTTGTTCTCTGGTACCTGAATGTCTCAAAGGGCACATTGTAGAGGACTTCTTAGAAAGATTTTGGGGTCACACAAAATTACACAGGGCTGCCCTGCACTCCAGTTTTTAGTTGATTACCTCCCGTGTACAATCTAGTTTGGAATAGAAGCTAGCTTAAGAAATCTCTTTCCAAAATGTTGGGTGGGAAGGAGGGAGGAAGGGAGGGGAAGAGGGAAAAAGGAAAAAGGAGGAAAGGAAGGGAAGGGAAGGGAAGAGAAGGGAAAGGAAGGGAGGGAAGGAAGGAAGGAAGGAAGGAAGGAAGGAAGGAAGGAAGGAAGGAAGGAAGGAAGGAAGGAAGGAAGGAAGGAAGGACCTTTCGTTTCCCTTTCCCCTTTCCCACACAGAAGTAATGTCCCCCTTAAATGGCAACAAAAACTTAGAACATATAATTCAAGAATGAAGTTAGGCAGGGGTCCCCAACCCCCATAGGCCAGCACCGATCCGTGGCATGCCAGCAACCGGGCCATGCAAACAAGCCAAGCCCCATCCGTGGGATGTAGGCAGCACACAAAACCACACCCCCTCCAGTCCACAGAAAAACCTTTCTCCACTGAACCGGTCCCTGGTGCCCAAAAGGTTGGGGGCTGCTGAAGTAAGGGGCAGAGAGGGCTTCAGAGAACATGGCTATCTAACGTCCTTTATTTGCTGAAAACTTTCTTTCCTGCAAATAAATGCACTTCTGAAGTTGGGTAAATGCTTTATTTCTGGTGTTCAGCTGCTCCCTTTTCCATGTGTCACCCTGACAGAAGCAGAAGTCTTGGGTTTTATTGAATAAATAAAGGATTTCTCAAACTCACTGAAAGCAATAAATAGTATTGCTTTTTGGCGGTATAGAACGGTGCACTGCAAATAGTGAAACTTCCAAAAGATGAAATTGCTTCTTTGAATTTCACACAAATCGTTCAGGACAAAACCAGGAGGAAGGATCCTGAAGGACGTAAAAAAAAAAAAAAGGCCCAGGAGGCTGATGGCAGAACTATACAAATTTGTAGTTGCAAATTGCCCACTCGGTCTCAGAAACTGAAGCAATGGGGTGGTTTGGCATGATTAAGAAATCTGCTCTTGCTCAGCAGATTGGAAGATTAAATAAATTATCAAATCAGGTCCATAATAATACAGATTTCTTTAAAAGGTTTCAGAAGCAGCCAATCGTATACAAGGCAGTAGAGTCCAAATCAGTTTTGAGACATCTGAATAGGTTCAACCTTTTGAATTGACTTTCCTATTCCATTTACAAAAATTATTCAGTTTGGGGATTTGAACTGCCTTGGAATCAAACCTACAAATCACATATTGACAGAGCCCTAGAGTCTAGCCCAGGGGTCTTCAAACTTGGCCCTTTTATGACTTGTGGACTTCAAGTCCCAGAATTCCTCAGCCAGACACGCCGGCTGAGGAATTCTGGGAGTTGAAGTCCACAAGTCATAAAAGGGCCAAGTTCTGAAGACCCCTGGTCTAGTCATTCACTGGTCAAATGGTAAAAAAGAAAAAAGCGCCAGTAAACTCTTAAAATGATTAAAAGTTTAATTAAAAGCAACCTGAAACTTCCTAACAGTGAGGACAATTAACCAGTGGAACAGCTTACCTTCAGAAGTTGTGGGTGTTTCATCACTGGAGGTTTTTATTAAGAAGAGACTGGACAGCCACTTGTCTGCAATGGTATAGAGTCTTCTGCTTGAGCAGGGGGTTGGACTAGAAGACCTCTAAGGTCCCTTCCAGCTCTTTTCTATTCTATTATTTGTAAAAAGACCGGTGGGCAGTCACTCTGTCTCAGCCCACCCCACCCTACCGAGTTTTTGTTGCGGGGAAGACAGTAGGCGGAAGATGTGTTGAATATGTTCTCTGCCTTCAGTTATTTGTAAAAATAATAAAGGTGGGATATAAACAGTGGTGGGATTCAGCCGGTTCACACCACTTCGGCAGAACCAATAGCTACTTTTTTTGTTGCCCAGGCCCAGAATGGACTTCCGGAAGCGGCATCCACACAGAGAACCGGTTGTTCCCATATTTGAATCCCACCACTGGATATAAATCAATGAATAAATGGCTAAATATTATGTCCTACTCAGGCAATAGAAAAATAGTATGTCACAGTCATCAACAATACTAAAATCCAACATATAAATCTGTTGTTGTTGTTAGTTGCGAAGTCGTGTCCGACCCATCGCGACCCCATGGACAACGTTCCTCCAGGCCTTCCTGTCCTCTACCATCTTCTGGAGTCCATTTAAGCTGACGCCTACTGCTTCAGTGACTCCATCCAGCCACCTCATTCTCTGTCGTCCCCTTCTTCTGTTGCCCTCAATCTTTCCCAGCATTAGGCTCTTCTCCAGTGAGTCCTTCCTTCTCATTAGGTGGCCTATAAATCTGTAAGATGGGGAAAACTTTAAAACTTTAAAGGGCTAAACCACTTGATTCTTTATCCTTCTCCGTTTTCCTTCAGTTTGTTTGTTTGGAAGATACAACTGTGGACTTCTCTTTTCTTACCACCTCTTTATCTTGGAGCAATCCTATAAATCAATAAACCTTACAAAAATCCCTAGCAGCAGCCTTCCTCAATCCTCTCTGCTCATTGCCATGGCAGCAGACAAACTACAGGAGCCACCTTCATCCGTAGTTTCTTCTCTCCCATTGTGTCTGAAGTGCCTTTAGAGAGCAGAAAGGGTCAAAAGGAAGTCCTTTCCTCAATCATTTGAGTGACTACCTACTCAACTGACTCTTTTTTTCCCCCATCACATCTTGTGCATTAAAACAAATAACCTCTCCCTTTCCAGAGTATTCTTCCATCTCTAATTCCATACTTGCTAAAGATGTCAGATTATTATAACACTGAGGAAAAAAATAGGCATAGAATTTTCATCTACATATAGTTCATATGAACTCTCTTGTTGTTCAGTTGCTAAGTTGTGTTCGACTCTTCGCAACCCCGTGGACCATACATGCCAGCGCCCCTGTCCTCCCCTGTCTCCTAAATTCGTGTTCACTGTGTCAATGACACTATTTAACCATCTCCCTTTTCTTTTTGACTTCCGTCTTTCCCAACATCGGGGATTCTATTTTTTCATTTGGGGGCCAAAGTACTTGAGCTTCAGCATCTGTTCAAAGAACAGTCAGGGTTGTTTTCCTTGAAGAATGAACTCTCTTAGTGCCTGCATTTAGGAGTACTCTGGCGCCCAAAGGTGCTTTTTTTCAAAAGGCAGCTGGACTTTATTTGTTTTTCCTTGAAGACATTTCACCTCTCATCCCAAGAAGCTCCTTCAGTTCTTTAGTACAGTTCTTCAGAACTGAAGAAGCTTCTCGGATGGGAAGCGAAACTTCTTCAAGGAAGACCAAAGAAAGTACCAGTTGCCTTTTCAAAAAGCATCTTTGGGACAACCATGGCCTGGATGACTGAGAATCTCTACAGACGAGAACTCTTGCATTCTTGACCATAATCAGATTAGGAAAACAATCACAGCTACATTTGTTCTCTTTCACGTGGCTGTGAAATGGGCAGTTCATTTATTCCCTATCAGGTTTTTTTTTTGGGGGGGGGGGTTGTTTCCAATTATTAGCTTTTCTTTTTTTGCTTCTAGATGGCACACATCTGGATCTCAGCTTGATGTGAGTAATTGTAATTGACGTTTCCCATAGCCCAAGGTTAGTTTAACATTAATTAACACAGAATATTAACAGATTTCTTCTGTCTTTAATGGTTCTAAGGCTCTTTGTGAAGCCTTACAATTTCTCAGTGCTTGATTCGCAATTGGCAGTTGAATATGTCTAGCTAAAGGCATGGGAGTAATGCAGTGGTATAAAATCCAGTGCTTTACTGATGTGCGGTGAACTAGGAATGCAGTGCTATTGAACTGGACATTTTCTCAGGATGTTTGCCAAATTGTACATGATCCTACAGTTTGTTAAGAGGTGAGGTATATAAAATACCAATGAAGGAGGATATTTCTAGCTCAGGGTTGAAATGAGGGGTCCTCTCTGAGCTTGCTTGTTTTCTTGCAGACGTTTCATTACCCAACTAGGTAACATCATCAGTGCTGTTATGGACAGTATATGAAATAGCTCATAACTAGAATAACTTATGTTACATTTACCAATAACAATGTCCATATTGATATGATATAGACAAGAAAGGAACTTTTATTAAATCTAGTGAAGGAATTAGCAGCCCATCTCCAAAATAATGACCGATTAGGCTGCATATTTTACATTTTTGTATCTAACTCTTTAACAGTTGTTTTCCTGTGATGATGATCACAGAATCATGAAAAAGATATATTGACACAGATGTAGCTGAATGGTTCTTAAGATGAAGAGAAATGACAGTAAACAGCACTTTGCATTGTTCATGGTCTCAGGGAAGTTGGGCAGCGTATGTTTTTATTATGATGGTTGGGTGAATTTGGCATTTTTGTCCACTTATCTATTCCTTTCCAAGGACCTGGGATAGGCAGATGTTGTCATTTGGTGTTGTTAAAAATATTGCCACAGGTTGTAAGCCATTCCAAGGAAAGCTACCTTTTGCAATTGACTGATGGTGATTTTTTTCAATGCCGACGGTGTTCAATGATGCTCCAACTGCTTTCGAATTGCACCCAAAGTGTTTATTACTATTGCTCCTATCTTTGCTTTCTTTTGCCACAGTCATTCTACCACTATTTGCAGATATTTGTATTTTGTGATTTTATCCAGTTCTTTCTCTCCTCTTCTGCTGTTTCCAACTAGTGCTACATCCACCATCCAGATACTTTTGTCTTTCTTATGGACAGGTGTCTATGGAGTCCATCTGCATTTAAAAGACAAGGGCCACTCTTTTGAAGACAGCAAAATCCACATTTTGGGCAGAGAGGACTGCTGGTTTGAAAGAGGGATCAAAGAGGCCATCTAGGTCAAAACTGAACAGCCCTCTCTCAACAGAGGGGAAGAGATATGGCATCATCTATCTCCAGTCTACAACACAGTCCTTTCAGCAGTTCCAAAAAGGATCTACACCCATTTGCACCACTCAGGTGACCCTGAGGACACAGACAAACCTCCAAGTGGCCTTAATGACTCTCTAAAACAATGCAAATGACCAGCTGTCTGCAAGGGGTATAAACCCTTCCACTCCCCACCATCCAGTCAGAGCTGAAGAAGCTTCTTGGATGAGAAGTGAAATGTCTTCCAAAACAAACAAACAAACAAACAAAGTCCAGTTGCCTTGTGAAAAAGCATCTTTGGTTTTCTTATTGACAATTGTTAAATCTGGGGGGTGTTATGTGGCAGGTATTTGTCTGTTTGAATTCTAAAGTTCCAGAGTATTTTAGCTTTTTCATTTTCTATTACTCTGTCTATTTAATGGTCCCACCAATTCTTGCTTTCAGGAAAAGTGATATTTCTTGCAGATAGTCCAAGGTTATTTTGTCATGCTGTTGTTTGTAGTCAGTCTTGTGCAGTCTTCTTGCAGCAGTTAATTATGTGGCCCCGTTTCTTCAACTTCTTTACAGAGATGGCATTTGCCGCCTCCTAAATTCTGACTTTGTATGCATTTGTTCTTAAGACTTGCCCATAGTACTGCAATAGTATTTATTCCTTGGAGTAATGAAATCTGTGGTAAGACCAGACAATTCCGTTGGGATGCTGAAACCACCATAGTTCTTTGAGGAGAGAATTGGAACGTTTGCTATATTTATACACAGTCAAATTTAACTTCAGCTGGTTTTTTTTTTTTTTAAGAGATTTAAGAGGATCCACTCCCGATTCCGCTTGAGACATCTTGCGCAAAAATAACATCATGTACATTACAAATTTTAGAAGTGTTTTTGGGATGTTTGGACTTTAAAAATGTTTTTTGTTTGAAGACTGGCAATTTTTCATATCCTGTCATTACAATTAATTAGCTTGAGACTAGCACGATGTTTAGATTTTTTCGTCTTTTTTTTTTAAAGCATGGATTATGTATCTTATCAGGGGGAGCTTTGCATAATTTTATTGCTTGACTTCCTTTGATAAGCTGGATGTCTACATTCAGTTTGTTCCCGAGGAGATTAGATATTTCTCTCCTCTCAGAAATTTGTATCTGGATAGCAAAAAACACTGTGCATTTGGTATTCAACAATTGAATTCCAGTCATCTGAAGTAATTAGTTCAATCTACTTAAAAATCAATGGCAACAGAAGCTCGTTCTCTGTCATATTCTAGTCCTAATCGGATTTGTGATTTTAGATTTTAAGCACAGGAATGCTCATCTTCTTAATTGAACCAGCCATTCCTCACAGCTTTATGGGGGGGAAAAGATAAAAGACAACACAGTTCCACATCCTTCTTCAACCTGTGCCCCCCCCCTCCCTCCCCCTCTCCCACAGAGGACTTGCGACTAGAAGCCCCAGAATTCAATTCCTGGCTATCATGGCCAATGTGGCTAAGAGTTTGTTTGAAGAAAGCTTGGGTAGCTCATGAAATACTAGGCACGCCATTTTAAATTTTGGAAGAAGATTATTAGATCTAACAATGAGGTCTCTCCGACCAGACAAAGTCCCTCTCTCTTTCCTCAGCTATTTATTCATCAGTTTTAGATCAAAGTAGCCTTAACAGAATAACAGAGTTGGGAGGGACCTTGGAGGTCTTCTAGGGCTAGGCCAATCCCCTGCTCAGGCAGGAGACTCTACACCATTTCAGCCTCCAGTGATAGGGCACCCACAACCTCAGTTAACTTCACTGGTTAACTGATCTCACTCTTAGGAAGTTTCTCCTTAATGCTAGGTTGTTTCTCTCCTTGGTTAGTTTCCCATCCATTGTTTCTTATCTTGCCTTCTGGTGCTTTGGAAAACAAGTTAACCCCTTCTTCTTTGTGGCAGCCCCTCAAATATTGGAAGACTGCTATCATGTCACCCCTAGTCCTTCTTCTCTCTAGATTGGCCATGCCCAATTCCTGCAACTGTTCTTCATGTGTTTTAGCCTCCAGCCACTTTGATAAGGTAAGATGAGGTAAGATGAGGTAAGATGAGGTAAGATGAGGTAAGATGAGGCGAGGCGAGGCGAGGCGAGGCGAGGCGAGGCGAGGCGAGGCAAGGCGAGGCGAGGCAAGGCAAGGCAAGGCAAGATAATCTTTATTGTCATTTTTTTTTACTGTGGGCACAACTGCACACATCAAAAATGAAATTTAGTTGCCCGCTCTCAAAGTGAAACACATACATACTTTGTTGCTGTTTCCTGAAATCTTTCCAGAGTCAACATCTTTTGTATATTGTAGTGACTAAAACTGGATGCAGTATTCTAAGTGTAGTCTTACTAAGGCTTTATAAAGTGGCACTAATACTTTACTTGATCTTGATTCTATCCCTCTAATGCAACCTAGGATTGCATTGGTTTTTGGGGCTCATATTTAAGTGATTTTCCACTAAGATTCCAAGATTCCTCTCATAGTTACTGCTATTGAACCAGGTTTTACCTAATTCTGTACCTCTACAGCTTACTTTGTACTTACAAAGTACAGATTTGTACTTTGTGTCTTATAGCACTACCCAGCATTATGGGAATAGTTTCATAGCATAATATTAGAACACAAATAAAGGATTCTCTAAAATAGAATCCATAGATAATATTTATTGTGAGTTCTCTCAGAAATTACGATTGTGATGATGTTTGAGTCCTAATTAGGACTCCTGCATATTTTTTGCTTAATTTGCATACATAAGGCCAAGAACAGATCTGGGCTGTTTAGGGTATCATCAGTTATTATTTCAAGTATAGAGGTAGATTAAAGAGTGAGTTGTATAAGTATTAGCAGAAAAAGTGAAATCAGTTTCAACTGGAGACAGAACTTATGCATGCCAAAATTCCCTGCCCTTTGTCATTTCTAATCTTAACTAATGGAATATGAAAATAAAAATGATTTCAGGTAATTAAATTTTGAGCAGACTCTGCATTGTCAAGATCTCAACCCATTTTGAAACCCATTTGTTGGCATGGAAACGCCAACTTAATTAAAAATGGATTAAACTAATTAACCTGAAATATATCATACTATGGACTGTTTTCCTTTAGAAAAAATCCATAGCGGAAGCACTAAACCATTTAAATTATTACGATCTTTTCTTTTTTATTTTATGGCTGTAAAGTTATGTTCTGTTTCCTAAAAATTCCCAAAGACTGAATTTTCAAGTGAATACCTGTCATGACTGGGTAGACAGATGGTATTAATGATGACACCTCTGCAAAAAATAATAATAATCTTATTTTGGAAAAAATAAAACCAAGAACAACAACCTATTTGTACACATTGTGAACAGTTTTGGGGATTTCTAGGAAGTTTTACTAAAGTCCTTCAAGAAATGAGAAAGATCCAGTAGCAATTGCTTGGTGATTCAATTAAAGGTCATGTTGGTTTATCTGTCTGTTCAATTTTTTAACCGATAATTGAATCCAAACAAATACAAATCATGCATTGATTTGACTTGTAGTCCAACTTTCTGCTCAATTACTCAGGGCATCTACAAACTTTAGAAACACCATCCAAAGGTTTAGAAAGAAACGGAATGCTAAATTCATTTAACTCTTCCCAGGCAGGAGAGAGTGCCTTTTTAAAATGCTGAAAAAGTAGATACTATATGTATTACTTGAAGAAACTTGCTCTGTTGCCTGTGCACAACTCTGAAGAAGGTCCTCTTCAACACACAAGACAGACAGGCAATAGCATCCATGGGATAGGAAATCACAAAAACAACAATACACCAAGAGCTGTGGTGGCTCAATGGGTAGAATACAGTATTGTAGGCTGACTCTGTACACTGCCAGGAGTTCGATCCTGACCGGCTCAAGGTTGAGTCAGCCTTCCATCCTTCCAAGGTCAGTAAAATGAGAATCCAGATTGTTGAGGGACATATGCTGACTCTGTAAACCACTCAGATAAGGCTGCAAAGCACTATGAAGTGGTATATAAGTCTAAGTGCTTTTGCTACACCAATGAGATGCAAGCTACATCATGACATTGCAAACACATACAAAGGGGCAGGGCTATTGCCATAGATTACTTTCATCATGTTGCAGACACAAATGCAGGAAGCATCTTCAAAACACAACCCACTTTTGCAGCCCAGATAGTTTTATTTAGTTAGAGCAGAGGTCCCCAACCTTTTGGGCACCAGGGACCGGTTCCGTGGAGAGAGGTTTTTCCACGGACCGGAGGGTGCGTGGTTTTGTGTGCTGCCTGCATTTTGCGGATGGGACTTTGCTTGTTTATGCGGCCCAGTTGCTGGCATGCCGTGGCCCGGTACCGGTCCACGGCCCAGGGGTTGGGGACCCCTGGCTTAGAGCATTCCGAGTAAACACCAACAATTTCCATACTTCTGGTAAGTAATTGTCCCCTGATTATTATTTTTTAAAATGATATGACTCCATGATTTTACATTGCTAACTTTCTACTTGACCCATTTTGCTTCGGTTCCAATTTATATTTGGATCCTCTCTTTTTTTCTTTTTAAGTGTAGCTCCATGTAGAGTAGTCAAGATGAAAATGGGCCACGAAGAAAGCAAAGTGCTGCCTTCAAAGTCCTTAATGCAATCTGACAGACTCAGGAGTGCTTGCTGAGGCTGCAATAGCCTTAATTGTGCGAAAGCGTTCCTCGCCACAGCTAACGCCTGGAAATCTGGTGACAATTTTGAATTGACTTGGAAAACACAGCAGTATCTAAAGCAGGCTTAATCTCATTAGTTTTTTCCGCGAGACGCCAGTCTCTGATCACAAGTTTATTTAAACTGAGGAGTCCAGGAGCAGAGATGTGTAAGAGCAGCTAGCCATAGAATTGTGAATGTCAGATTAAAAGGATTTAGGATATTCTCTCTTTTAATCTCCACCTTTTGGGGGTGGTTATTAAGACGTAGAATGTTCCGGGGGGGAAAGTCACACAGCTGACAATTACTTCAAGCGCACATGCTACGTTTTGGCTGTATTTATTCTTAGAGTAATGGGGCAGGTAAAAAAAAAACACCTCATGAAATTAAATTCACGAGAGAACAGAAGTAGTTTATACTTCTCATTGAATCAAACTCTTCAGCTCTATTTATTTCTCAGAGTAATGGGGTAGCTAAATAAAAGTCCCAAGACTAAATTCATGGGAGGTAGTTTATACCTTTCATTGAATCAAAACCTGACAATTAGAATCATGAGCACTCCAAGTAATTAAACTAATGAAATATTACAGCTAGTACCACATAGTGGTTAATAAATTCTAAGGCTTAAATTATAAGTTAATTCCTTACCAGTTAAAAGAATAATGATCTTATATTAGGGCCCAGCTGGGAAGAATAGAGTCATAGATGGCCTATATCAGGGGTAGGCAACCTTGGCTCTTTTATGACTCGTGGACTTCAACTCCCAGAATTCCTGAGCCAGCCATGCTGAGGGGAAAGGGAGAGGTTTCCAAGCTGAGCCATGCTGGCTCAGGAATTCTGGGAGCTGAAGTCCACGAGTCATGAAAGAGCCAAGGTTGCCTACCCCTGGCCTATATGTTCTTCTTTTCATGAGACACACATACGTCCCACAAACACAACTTCGTGATTTCTGATAGTTTCCTAAGTATGGCTGCTGCTGGACTTTATGAGAAAGTCGGTTTTTTAACACCTTGCTTATCAGAGTGTGCCTATTTTACAATAAAAATCAACCACTCAATTTTGTTGGGGCTTTAGACAATGGCTGAGGAGTTGTCTTCTTATGAAATATACAGATCTGTCAATCAGTTTACATTCTTAATCAAGCTAGATAAGATTTGGGAGTGAAATACTTCTTTCCATTACCTTTTCCTTATTCCCAGAGAGTCACACCTGTTTCCTGATGTCTTTCCTTTCTCTTCTACCTTGTCAACCCCAAATTTAAAGTCTTTATACATTTTTGAGCCAGCCGCCTGCCTAGTCTCCAAACTCAATTTTTCCACTTCATTTCATTCCTCCTGCTTTCCTTCTTTCTTATCTCCCTCCTTTAATCTCTACTCCTTACGCTTGGCATAAATGTGAAAATCGGAATCAGTTGAAAAACAAGGAAAAGTTGCCTAGATACCATGGCTAATGATACAAGAACATGGAGAAGCCGTTGCTGACATAAAATGGTGCCCATCAGGTCATGAAAGGTTAAAAGCAACTCAATGATTGAACAAGTGGGATGTAATCATTTTAAAACATGCCAAGTCAAGAATGTCCCTTAGCTGAATTTTTGCAACTTACTGATGGTATTAAGGAAATCTTGCCTCTCCATGCTTGCAATATGGGGTCACTGATATTGTACATAGGATTAAATGGGGGGGGGAATGTAAAATGTTTTAACTATTACAAAAACTCGACAAAATGTATTAGGCTTAATCTAATGCTGGCATGCTGACTGGGGAGTTCTGGAAGTTGAAGTCCATACATCTGAAAGTTGACAAATTTGAGAAAGATTGATCTAATGACTCTTCCTCACTGTGATGACCCAGGGCACAGCACAGAGGTAATGCAGTCAGCTGGCAATTCAAACCGCCCTTTAATTGCTCCAAATTTTCCCCAAATGCTCCCACGTTTCTGGCAAGCCTCCAAACAAAGGAAGACACACACACCTCTGGCTGCAAGTAGTTTCACATACAGTCTGATTAGGAAAGGAATTTACTCAAGGTCATGGAGATAACAAGGAATGACACATACATCATAAACCTAACAGGTCTGTGTGAATACACGCTTGCCTGAACAGTTTCAGAAGGGAAGCCAAAATACAGTCCGAGATTTATAAACATCCAAGCAATGTTGTCAGCCAGTCCAATGGTCAGAATTTCCAGGTTTCCAAGCAGAAGTCACAGAACAAGAGATCAGCAACAACACACACAAAGCTCCAAGGAATCAGCGTTTGTTCCCGACAAATGCCTCTCCCCACAGCGTCTCCTTAAATCTCAGTCTCCAGGTGTGCCTTGTGGAGAGGGGCAGGACGCTCTCCTCCCGAGTAGCTGAGCCTGCCTGCGTTGTTCCCTCCTTCTCTCCACTCTCTGTGCTCTAGGATCAGGTGGGGGTGGCCCTTGCTCATCGCCTGAGCTCTGTCTCTCCTGTTCAGCCTGTCCCACTCCTGAAGGGCCCTGGCCTGACTCAGCCTGCTCTTCCCCACATTCCTCTGAAGCCACAGACACCTCTCCCTCGACCTCCATAGGGTCCCGTTCCAGCTCATTTTCCTCATCAGATTCAGGCTCTCACTTTCCTTAAGGATGACCTGAACGTGCCCTGGGAATTTATTTTGCTACTTCATCCCCTTTCACTTTTAAATTGCCGTGACGTTGCCTTCTTAAAATGCTCATCCTGGGATAGTAAACAAGCATTAACCTTTCTTTAACAAGGTAAAGATTTCCCCTGTCCACTCTTGTCCATTTCTAAAGGGTGGGGGAACTCATCTCCGTTTTTTTTAGCCGAGGGAGCCGGCATTGTCCAAAGATACTTTCGCCGTCATGTGTCTGGCATGGACTATATGCTAAGGCACACAGACTCTTCCTTTGACAGTCAGATTTGGCAATGATTTGGTTACGTCCCATCTCAGCTTTTTCAGTAAGTTCCATCTTTGAAAGTTGTTTGTAGCTGTTGTGATTCCTCGCCAGCCAGTGGACCCAGCAGCTGAGTCAGAGGAATCAGAGGAGGAGGAGGAGGGGCCTGGAGTGACATCAGAGTCAGAGGAAGGCTCTGAGGAGCTCCAAGACTTACAGTTTGATGAGGAGCCTGGCCTCTCTACTCATGCTCAGGCTGACACACAGCTGTGCTGGGAGTCTGAGTTGGACAGTGATGAATCACAGCTGGGAGATATCCAGGATGCATGAAAACATCGGCAAGAGAAGTGAGTAGGACAGAGGAATGCAATGGGGCGGCTCCAAAGGCAAAGGAGAAGGCATTAGGAAGCCACGCCTTGACTGCATAATAAAAGGGAAGGTGTGGGAGGTGCTGGTTGCCAAAGGCAACCGTTCGTGTTGAGGATCGCATTTCTGTGAACTGTGTTTTGTTTGCTTTGGACATTGACTCAGGTCTGTGAATAATAAAAGGGGATTGGTTTTTTCCTGCGGTTCTAGCCTGCTTGTGAGCTTAACAAGGACTCACGTAGGCTGGGACAGAACAGTAGCTTAGAGACAATTGGGCAAGGAAAGAAAGGAAGCTTTGATTTTAGGTGATGCTCATAAACTTAAACCCAAATGCTACTGTTTTTCAAGGAACATTTAGAGATAAGCAAGAAGGTATTAATTTCTCTCTGAGTTCTACAACTGTTAGAGTTAAAAGTACAGATTGGGCGAGACCTGGCTCAAAAACAGCAACTGTGAGAAGGACTTTGGAGTCCTAGTGGACGATCACTTGACTATGAGCCAGCAGTGTGCAGCAGCTGCCAAAAAAGCTAATACAATCCTGGGTTGTATAAACAGAGGCATAGAATCAAGATCACGTGAAGTATTAGCACCGCTTTATAAAACCCTAGTAAGACCACACCTGGAATACTGCAGCCAATTTTGGCCACCATACTACAAAAAAGATGTTGAGACCTTGGAAAAAGTTCAGAGAAGAGCAACTAAAATGATCAAAGGCCTGGAGGCTAAAACATATGAAGAATGGCTGCAGGACTTGTGTTTGGCTAGTCTAAAGAAAAGAAGAAACAGGGGTGGCATGATAGCAGTGTTCCAGTATTTGAGGGGCTGCCACAAAGAAGAAGGGATCATATTATTCTCCAAAGCACCAGAGGGCCGGACAAGAAACAATGGTTGGAAACTGATCAAAGAGAGAAGCAACCTGGAATTAATTGTCCTCCTAACAGTGAGGACAATTAACCAGTGGAACAGCTTGCCTCCAGAAATCGTGGGTGCTCCATCATTGGAGATTTTTAAGAAGAGACTAGACAGTCACTTGTCTGAAATGGTATAGGTTCTCCTGCTCGAGCAGGTGGCTGGAGTAGAAGACCTCCAAGGTCCCTTCCAACTCTATTCTATTCTAATTTCAGTGAATCCTGTTACTCCAAAGGGTCATCAGAAAAACAGACTTTCAAATAGCTGAGCAGGGAGCAGGGATTTCAGGCAGTTTAATCTGGGTTTGTTCATTCACTATCATTGAACACATACGATTAATCCAAGCAAGGTGATGTCCTATCTAAGTATCCATACTTCAATATTTCTTTTTTTTTAAAAAAAAAACACATATATTTTTCCAGTTGCACTATGTTTTAGCTTATTACTATCTTGCTTCTAGTCTGGATTATAATTGCAATAATCTCAATCAATTCCTAATAGGACTATAGCAAGTATTAGGTACATTACAAATGATAGTTCTCAGTTGTTATAGTGCCTTATCATATTTTTATGTAGTTATCTATACTTTTCTAGCAAAACCCAAAGATGGTACATAGACAATAGATATATTTTTTAATATATTTTATTAATTGTTTTAACATAATCACCTTAATATTTGGTAAACAGCATGTTGTCTGGGTTTATATTTTAAAACAATGAATAACAATTAATTTCTATAATTCCATATTCCACATAGTAGCTTTCCTTGATTTTCTCTTCTTCCAATAATATTCTCTTTTATCAACCTTAAATTAGTACATTTCTTAGTATTTTGATAGATAACAATTGAATATAAACATTTTTCTACTATTTCTACAAGTAACAACTACATCAATATAAAGCTTCTTTTCTAATTAATCATCTTAATTACCTTGTCATAAATCCTGTTTTCAAAGTTCTTATTTAGATTTGTTTTCCCCGCAATGTTCAAAACATTTATCAGTTAAGTTTTTCTCAGAGTTAATTACATTTAAGTATTTAAATCTTTTTCCTCATACAAGCCATTCCAACAATATTACATTTCTCATATCTTAAAACAAAAACAAAAAGAGAAGAAAAAAAGAAGGAAATAGTATACTACTTGAGAAACATGTCCCTCTTAAGCTAAAATACATTTATATCCAAAATTGTTCTATTCTTTTTAACCATATTCAAACAAATGTTTAATCTTTAAATATTCCATCTAATAAATCCAATCATCTAATCTTTTAAATCTATTCAAAACATTCTTATCAATTGAAATTTTCTCAAAATCAATTACACTTAAGTATCTGAAACATTTCCCTCATATAAACCATCCCAACATTTTTATATTTCTCATATCATAAAAAAAAAATACTATGTTACTTGAGGGGCCCATCACTCTTAAACTAAAATTCATTTATATCCAGAATTTTTCTATTTCTTTAACCATATTCAAACAGGTGTTTAATCTTTATATATTCCATCTGATAAATCCCATTATCTAATTTCTTAATTTTAACTTTAGCCTTTTTTTTTTTTTGCTAAACATCTTTCCTAATCAGTATGCTCCGCTGGACCAAAAGGTCTTCCCATAGTCTTGTAGATGTTGTTGTAGGTACAAGAGACAGGTTAAGTAAGATGTTTTTGTAGGAATGTTTTGCCTCTTCGTATTCATTGAAAATCTTTTTCTTTCTTTCTCTCTTAATTTCTCTTATCATTTTTTGTCTCTCAAGTTCTTGTAGTTCTCCTGACCACTCTATAATCCATTTTGTCGAATCTTTTTTCTTGTCCTCAGACTTATTTTGCAATCTTGAAGTGTAGATTATCTTTTCCATGTCCGGTATTTCCTGCAAGTTTTTCTCCGCCTGGATTAAGTCATAATTCCTTCCATTGTTGGGTTCCATCTTTAAATCTCTTTCCTCTGGTTTATGTTCAGTTGTCTGTTTTATTTGATCACTCTCTTTTTTTATTTTCTGAGAGTTTTTTTGTTGTGAAGGTTAAATTGAAGATGTGTTCATTTATATTTTGAAAGTTGTTTTTAATTTCCTCGTGGTTTGAAGTCATTGTTATTTGTATTAGTTGCAACATAACATACATTTCCTCCTGGAAAGTATTTGTTTTTTCTTGATATGTTCTTTCTGCAGATCTCTGATGTTCTATGATAGCCAAAAATCCAAGTTTCCCTTTCTCTGCAAAGAGTTTTAGAGTCACAGTTCAATAAATATTTATAATCCAGGAAGATCAGGTTTTTTTTCTAAGATTTATAGTTTTCACTTTGTAGATAACACAAAATATTTTCTTTTCTTTGTTACAGCTGTTCTCTGTTTAGTTAAAACCTTGAAGGTCACAAAAACAGGTTATCTTTTTCTGGGCTTTCTGCCAATTCCCATATCAGAGCAACTACAATTGTATATTTTCATCCATCACCAGATGTCAACACCAGTTCATTTTTCAGTTTTCAAAACAAGCAATTACTTTCTTCTGTTTTCATCAATAATCTTTTGAAAAGAAAAACTTAACTAATTCCACCAATTTCAAACTTATCCAATTTCAAACTTATCTTATATTCATTTCATTTCAATGTATTGCTGTCCCTCATAAAAGTTTAACTCGTCGATTCCATCTGTGGGAGGGTGGAGCAAAAGTCCCCCTCCTTCTCACTTTTGGAGGATTTTTGCTTCTTGGGCTTTTTTCCAGGAAAGCAATTATCAAGTAGAAGAGAGATAATCTATATTCTTACCCAGTTCCAAACACGTTTATGATCAAGCTTAAATTAGTACTTTTTGGCTTCAGCTTGGGCTAGACTCTGGAATGAAGCTAGCCTTTCTTCTGCTGGTTTCTGGAAGACTTTCCCCAGATGACCAGATTGACCGCTGTCTCTCCACAGTCGGCGGGGCACCCCTCCTTCTTTGTTGCCTCTCCGGGGCGAGTTTAGGCCCATTTAGGGTCTCCAAATACAAAATAAAAAACGGCCGTAGGGTGCAGAGCCCTTCAATCCCTCTGCTGCTGCACTAATGCGCAAAACCGGAAGCTGACAATAGATTACATTTTATAGGCTTTTCTTTAGTTGTATACTTTACATTTTGTACTTCTAAGCTACAAATTCTGTATCTTATTAAATAGAATTTTTATTTTTTTCTGTACTGGTTTACAGCCAAAATAAAAACAAAGAAGTTTCCAAAAAGGGGCATTTAATGTAAATTTTGCAGAGCAAGAGGCAGCATTTAGACAAACTTTGCAGTTTTAAAAAGCTAAGCAGAAAGCTTAAAGTTTAAAACCGTGCAATTATGTTTGTCAATACTTCAAAAATCATTCAGAGGGGTTCTGTGTGAACCTGAAAAAAAAAAAATGCAGCAGCCTCATAGAGTTGACTCATCAAACTTAATGTAACGAATGCTTAAAGCTGCCATATCTCTTTTTTTCTGAAGTAGCAAGAAAGTCAGATTTATACTGTTGCCAAGGAAACCTTTTTTTATTTATTCCTTTATTGCTTTTTAAAATGAAAAGAAAAAAAACACAAAACACAAAGATAAAAAATACGTGGATTGTTAAATAAAAATAAAAATAAAGACACATAGATAGTCCTTTTAAAAAGGTGGAAAAAAATGCAACAAAGGAAAAAGAAAAAAAATGTACCATTTTAGCAGTAAATATTTGTAACTCTATATAATTATCTAGCGCAAAAATTATTCAAGTGCATGTACGCTTCTAAACTATTTATATAATTACCGTTTTTAAACCTACTGTTTCTTTCTTCGCTTATTAGATTTTTATCCCATCTTTGTTACTTTATAAGTAACTCAAGGTGGCAAACATACCTACTACTCTTTCCCCACAACAATCCTATGAGATGGGTTAAGAGAGAGAAAAAGAGAGAAAGAGAAGAACTGGCCAAAATCACCCACCCAGCAGGCGACTTAGAACTCACCCAGGACTAGAAAACCAAGTCTCTTGGTTTCTAGGCTAGCACCTTAACCAGAGAATGGGAGGGGAGGAGAGGAGAAGGGAGGGGAGGAGAAAGGAGGGGAGAAGAGAAGAGAAGAGAAGAGAAGAGAAGAGAAGAGAAGAGAAGAGAAGAGAAGAGAAGAGAGGAGAGGAGAGGAGAGGAGAGGAGAGGAGAGGAGAGGAGAGGAGAGGAGAGAAGAGAGAAGAGAAGAGAAAGAAGAGAAGAGAAGAGAAGAGAAGAGAAGAGAAGAGAAGAGAAGAGAAGAGAAGAGAAGAGAAGAGAAGAGAAGAGAAGAGAAGAGAAAACGGAAACAGAATACCAGAGCTGGAAGGGACCTTGGAGATCTTCTTGTCCAACCCCTGCTCAAGCAAGAAATCTTATACCAGAGGTCCCCAAACTTTTGGGCACCAGGGACCAGTTCCGTGGAGAGAGGTTTTTCCGCAGACTGGAGGGTGTGTGGTTTTGAGTGCTGCCTGCATCCCGCGGATGGGACTTTGCTTGTTTGTGTGAACCAGTTGCTGGCATGCCATGGCCCAGTACTCGTCCATGGACTGGGGGTTGGGGACCCCTGACTTATACCATTTCAGACAAATGGTTGTCCAATCTCTTCTTAAAAGCCCCCAGTGATGGAGCACCCACAACTCCTGGAGGCAAGTCGTTCCACTGATTAATTGTTCTCACTGTCAGGAACTTCATCTTTAGTTCTAGGTTGGTTCTCTCCTTTATTATTTTCCATCCATTTTCCATTTTTTTTTTATTTCAATGAAACAATGATTTTGTTTCACTTCAAACCTGGATGGCAATGTGTTGTTTTGAACCATCATTGACCCAGAATCATTCAGCAGAACTCTCCAAATACGATGGTCTATTCTGGGCCTGAAAAGAAGCACTTTTCTTACATTTTATGCTTATCCCTAATTAGTAGGATTTCCATTCCTTTCTGTTTTCACCACAATAAGAAGTCTAGTATTGACTTCCAATTCTGCACTTGAGCTCTTTTTCTCATTGTGTCAGTACACACTGCCACAAGAGGATCCCACAAGGTGGGAAAAGATGTGAGCCAAAATCCCTTCCCAGGAAAGTGCATGCGTCATTCAACGGTGAAACGTTAATACATTTGTGTTTGCTTGCAATTACATGGCCCTGTCAGTGGAGAAAATGCTACTGGCAGAGGGTTATGTTAAAATTGACTCAGCTTGAAGCCCTTAGTTACAACACCATGTGATCAAGTACGGTTTCGTTAACAGAGGAGTTCTGGCACTATGCTTTCAAATAAAAAAAAAACACAACAACAACATTTTTATGTTCATGCTGGGCCACGATAAACAAGCCAAGATGCATACTGGAGACAATGGGAATGTTTAGATAGATTCTACAGTTCCTGCACCCATCACAAAAAAAGCAGCTGAACACATGGCTTGAAAAGGTAGATAAGACACCAGCAAGCAAATGGAGATGTTTGTTAGAGGCACCCCCAGAAAAGATTACCTCCAATGCAAGTTAAGAAAAATATATTCGGCTTTTCCTTCTTTTTTTATCCATCTCAGAACCTTGCCTAGAAGAATAAGCATGCCACTGAGAATAATGCATAATTAACAATCAAATAGATTGCCCCCAAATGTTTCAAATCTTTCAAAATTGTATTGTGGGTGGAGGATGGGGGAGCGGCAGTGGTGAATTATTTCTTATATTTAATTAATTTTACTTCAAGGTTATGATAAAGGAGAATGTGTGTAGCTCATGGTTGAAGTAGGGCATCCTTGGTGCTCTTTGAGCTTGGTTGTTTTCTTGCAGATGTTTCATTATCCAAACTAGTGCCTCTCACCACAGCATCTCCTTAAATCTCAGTCTCCAGGTGTACCTTGTGGAGAGGGGCAGGATACTCTCCTCCTGAGTAGCTGAGCCTGCCTGCATTGTTCCCTCCTTCTCTCCACTCTCCGTGCTCTAGGATCAGGAGGGGGTGGCCCTTGCTCATTGCCTGAACTCTGTCTCTCCTGTTCAACCTGTCCCCAACCTGAAAGGCCCTGGCCTGCCTCTGCCTGCTCTTCCCCACATTCCTCTGAAGCCACAGACACCTCTCCCTTGACTTCCATATGGTCTCGTTCCAGCTCATTTTCCTCATCAGATTCAGGCTCCGATGGAGGCATGACATCCACGAAGCTTCTTCAAGTCTGACTGGATGGTGGGGAATGGAATTCCCCACCATCCAGTCCATTCCCCACCATCCAGTCCATTCCCCACCATCCAGTCCATTCCACACCATCCAGTCAGAGCTGAAGAAGCTTCTTGGATGAGAAGTGAAACATCTTCAAAGAAAAACAAGAAAGTTCAGTTGCCTCATAAAAAAGCACCTTTGGGACAATGCTTCAAATTGTACCCAGAAAGACATCCAGTAAAATGCAGAAAATCTCCTTTCTAAATATATGTTGTATGATATACATCGAACAGTTGCCGTCTTGTTTTTTTTTTTTTACTGCAGATGTCTCTGTGTTGAACAAGGTGGTGAATATCTTATTCAGTGTACTGACTATTATTAGAAGGCTAACATTTACACACACACACATACACACATGCCAGATTTTCAATATTCTGGTGTATTGATCTCCCCAAGGAGATTACTGGAACCATCCTATCCTAATAATAAATGTTAACAAGCATCATCTCTTATCATCAAGCGTGACTGCAATCTAGGGAATTAAAAACAACGGACAATGAGAGATTCAGGAAAAGACATAAACCCCAGACTAGTTGGAAGGACACTAAGCGGATCAGTGACATTTACTACAACTGTACACGTAGCATTTCTTTCGCCACTAAACTGTTTTTAGGGGAAATTTTTACGTTGGTCTTTTCAATCCCATTGACATCGACAGAGATATGACCTGGTTATCAAGAGCACCTTGCATGAGGTCAAGAAAACCAGCACATTTTTCCTCCATGCTGGGAAAAGAATAATTAAAAAAAAAACTTTATTGCTGAGAAGCTGAAAGAACTTCAGCTTCTTCTAAATATAGTCAGTTAATTAAGCCACAAGATGGGCATACAATATATGACCAGCTGCCTACAATCTTCTTTCAAAGACTTTCCTCTTTTCAAATGAAGCTCAGTTCCAGGTCTGATAACTAAAAGCATTTATCCCTTGAAGGCTTTTGAGGTCCTCTCTCTTTTTTTTTTTTCCTCTGGACACAAAAGGCCGAAGCCAGAAATAACTTCACAGGAGGCATAAGACAGCTAAAAGCCAGCTTTGTTGCCCTTTCTTACTACTGTAGGGTCCCAGAATGTTAACTGCATAGCTAGGTTTTTACAAGAAATGTTTATCACCGAGAGGCCTACGACTACAGCGATGCATGTTTGCGTCAGGAATGGGTAACAGACAAAGAAATCAAGTGTTATTCATTTTAGGTTTCTGCATTGGTTCCACAAGAAATGGATATTTATGGGACCTGATGGGGAAAAACTCTGGTGAGTGGAATTCATACACATTCATCGCTCGGAAACACGTGATTGCCTCCCAAGGATCTCTCTCTCAGAGAAGACATTACAGATGAAGCACAATACACTTTTTTTCCCCCAGCGCACCCCTTTTTATATTTAAATCCACAGACCATAAATTGAAAGAAGACAGAAGACACCCTAGGACTTATTAATGCATAGCAATCTAACCCATTTGAGGAAATGTGTACGGGAAAGAAGAGCGTAGCAAAATCAGTAAGACGCATTCCTGTCTTTTCCTATCCTTGCGGAAAGGATAAAGCAATCACCTTTTTTAAAAAAAAATAAAATATGCTGAACTAAAATATTCTCTGCACCCCAAATTCACACTGCTTCCTTGAGTGAAGAAGATGGTAGCAGACATTGCAACAAAGGAGTCCCAAAGGAGTAATACAAATAAGTAGACTTACCTAGCAAGAGTATTTGAATATCTCTTTTCCTCTCTCCCACCCATCATTTAATTAAAAAAAAAAACCTATTATTAAAATTGAAGAAAGACTAATTGCAGCCAGCCTGCCTTCCACAGAAGACCTGTATGTTGTGAGGGTCAGAAGGAGGGCTGAGAAGATATCTACAGATCCCTCACATCCTGGACACAAACTGTTTCAACTTCTCCTGGGTATGTCTAGTTTAACGAAGAGGGGGGACATGATAGCAGTGTTCCAATATCTCAGGGGTTGCCACAAAGAGGAGGGAGTCAAGCTATTCTCCAAAGCGCCTGAAGGCAGGACAAGAAGTAATGGATGGCAACTAACCAAAGAGAGAAGCAACCTAGAACTAAGGAGAAATTTCCGGACAGTTAGAACAATTAATCAGTGGAACAACCTGCCTCCAGAAGTCGTGAATGCTCCAACAGTGGAAGTTTTTAAGAAGAAATTGGACAACCATTTGTCTGAAATGGTATACCATTTCAGACAAATGGTTGTCCAGTCTCTTTCTGAAAGCCTACAGTAATGGAGCACCAACAACTTCTGGAGGCAAGCTGTTCCATTGGATGATTTATTATAATAATAATAATAAAGTTGGAAGGGATCTTGGAGGTCATCTAGTCCAACCCCCTGCTCAGGCAGGAAACCCTATACCATTTCAGACAAATGGCTGTCCAGTCTCTTCTTAAAAACTTCCAGTGTTGGAGCATTCACCGCTTCTGGAGGCAGGCTGTTCCACTGGTTAATTGTTCTAACTGTCAGGAAGTTTCTCCTTAGTTCTAGGTTGCTTCTCTCCTTGATTAGTTTCCATCTGTTGCTTCTTGTCCTGCCTTCAGGTGCTTTGGAGAATAGCTTGACTCCCTCTTCTTTGGAGCAGCCCCTGAGATATTGGAACACTGCTATCATGTCCCACCTCGTCCTTCTCTTCATTAAACTAGACATACCCTATTCCTGCAACCATTCTTCACATGTTTTAGCCTCCAGTCCCCTGATCATCTTTGTTGCTCTTCTCTGCACTTTCCAGAGTCTTGACATCTTTTTTATATTGTGGTGACCAGAACTGGATGTAGTATTCCAAGTGTGGTCTTACTAAGGCTTTGTAAAGAGCTACTAGAACTTCATGTGATCGTGATTCTATCCCTCTAATCACACTTAGACAAATAAAGTATTCAATTACAAATTGATTTTAAGAGGCAGAGGGGAAAAAAGGTCTTCTCAATAAATGGATATGGTATCCCTTCCATTTGTACCCACAACACTCCAACAAAATATCTTGGGCCCCAAATAATAAACTAGGAATGGAATTCTGCAGCCAATCAATGAAAGCAAGATATCAATGTGGCATCATGATTAACACTAAACCCCTCAACTGTCAGCAGTCAACAGATCAACAGTCATGACACTGTGTCCACCAACTTGCAAATGTTCACTCCTCTCCTGCAACTACCTTTGAGTTACCTTTAACTTCACCCTGGAAAACATTTTTTTCCTGATACTTCAGTTGATTAATTTCACTGATAGTAATAAGCCTCCAGAACAAAACCTCTTGATTTGTGATAGATTTGAATTATTTATAAAATATATAGGAAAAGGTGGAACTCTCACCTCACATTCAGAAGGCTGTGAGTTCAATCTTAGGTAGTGGCAGTTATTTCTCCCTCTGGTCGTAAAGAGGAAATATCTGCTGTGAACTCCACATAGGCGTCAGGAAGGGCATCCAGCCAGTAAATGCTCAGCTCCATTCAGTTGCTCCAACTCCACCGTGATAAAAGGGATTACAGGGTCATTAAAAGAAAAAGGAAAAGCAGCCTATGCACAGGAATCTTCTAAAGTAATGGTGGGCACCTGGCTAGAGTTAGATACAGGTCCATGGAATTAAAGAGTTGGAGTTAGTCCATTTGTGCCTACATAAGGATTCTAGGTGGATCCCTCTTTTAACTCTGCCCCCGTGTTCTGCCTGTCCTTCTCCTACAGAAATATCAGCATAAAATATATCAGTATAGGTTCTCCCGCTCGAGCAAGGGGCTGGACCTAGAAGACCTCCAAGGTCCCTTCCAGCTCTATTCTATTCTGTATTAAAAATGTCTGACGAAGTTTGGAAGTCCTCTATATGCAAGTAGTAAGCTTTATACCCAGATTCTCCATGTATACTTTCTTATCAGAAAAACGGAGGTGAAGGCACATAAACTCTTGACCTGGACATTTAAATAAAGAGCGAGAATAGTTTTAGGAATGTATTGCTATGGATGCATTTAGTTTCTACCCCAATCCCCGCTGAATAAACTGCAAGTTCTTTTCCAGCTTTGAAAATCAAAATGATGAAAACTGCCTCTTGCAATTTTCAAAACGTTTTCTTCTTTTTCTATAAAGAAAAAAATTCTACAAGAAAAGGTGGAACGGAGTGACAGCTCAGAGGTCAGCCCCACCCACCATTCCTCCCTGAATACCTGTCTAAACGCCCCCATTCCACGGGAGGAAAACTTTCATCAACTTAAAGCGTTTTGCAGAATATAAGTAATTGTCTCCCGGCTCCAACTCACCAATCTCAGTTCAGTGGGTCTCTATGGGAGCAGAGTCACATGATCCTAATTCAAAACCTGTCATTTTTCTATCCAGTTGGCTACAACAAAGGCACACCCACCCACTTCTCCCTCATGTTCTGGTCTGGCCCTTTCTCATTAATATTAGTTTAAAACGTCCAATTCCTCTAATCATCAACTTATTGAAAACAAAATTCTCTGCCTATGTTTTTTTTTTAATTGCAAATTGATAGAATAATTAACTTGACCGCCGTGTCCACCATCTCTTATAAATCCGTCCTGTCGAAAGCAGCTTCTTTCTAATTAGTTCTTGGCAGACTGTGACAATAACTCCAAGCAATGTCTCATGAAAGAGACTGACAAAGTCTCTAGAAGTCCTGAAATTACAGTATATTAGGCACTGGCAACTCAGAGCCTAAGGCATTGTCTGCCCCCTGAGGTCTTTCTGGTGAAGTCTGCTGAAGTTAAAACTTCCATTTTGATGGAGCTCAGCTGCTTCCTCAAATGTCAGTGAAAAGGCATGCAGAAGGTTTTCTAAAATGATTTATACATTCCATGCAAATGCATACATAGACAAGTTCCAGGATTCTGAAGAAAAGTCTCCGGTGTGCCCTTTTCATTAAGAAAGAAAATGGTTAAATATTTGTGTGTGTGTGTGTGTGTGTGTGTGTGTGTGTGTGTGTGTGTGTGTGAGAGAGAGAGAGAGAGAGAGAGAGAGAGAGAGAGAGAGAGAGAGAGAGAGAGAGAGAGAGAGAGACTGTGAGTGAATAGTAGAGTAAATAGAGACACTCTTGTCTGACATTTGTTCTGGAACCTTCCCACTGGAAATAGCAAGATAAGATGTAGGCAGAGCTATTCTCCAAAGGCAGGACAAGAAGCAATGGATGGAAACTAATCAAAGAGAGAAGCAACCTAGAACTAGGGAGAAATTTCCTGACAGTTAGAACAATTAATCGGTGGAACAGCCGGCCTCCAGAAGCGGTGAATGTTCCAACACTGGAGGTTTTTAAGAAGAGTCTGGACAGCCATTTGTCTGAAATGGTATAGGGTTTCCTGCCGGAGCAGGGAGTTGGACTAGATGACCTCCAAGGTCCCTTCCAACTCTATTATTATTATTATTATTATTATTATTATTATTATTATTATTATTATTATTATTATTATTATTATTATTATTATTATTATCTTTTATTCATTAAACATGAACCTCAGTCAACTGAACATTAAAATTGGCTGGCGCTGATGGTTGACACGGGTTGCTGCCAGCATCTTAGGTGTCAACCAGGTACCTCCTTAAAATATAAGATGCTCCGAGTAGCGCAGTTTTTTGTAAAATTGCTGGAGTTATTGCAGGAAGCTGCAGTTTCTTGATGTATTTTGCAAAGTTTTTGGACATAGTTCCCAGTGCCCCGATGACAATGGGTATCACTGTTACACATTTCATCCATAATCGCGCAGTTTCGATGGCCAGGTTATTATTATTATTATTATTATTGAACAATCCAGAGAAAGAAATATTTTTGGGAATATTAAAAAGGCAGAAACCAACCCACCACCCCAAGTCTCTCTGCCCCGAACAGAAACCGGGTCTGCAGAAATGCAGGTGTGATAATCTTGTCAGAAAGACTGGAGTCAGGAAGCTGGGATTAGAAAGAAAGATCCCTAAAATCAACAATCCCTCACACCAAAAATCCAACAGTCATCAGCCACAGCCACAGGGAAGCAGAATATGACCTTTGGGACATAATAGGATTAACCCACCACCATCAGAATACCAGAAAGGCACACTCAGACTCAGGTCAAAGTTCATGACACAGGAAAAACTCCAAACAAAAGCCCAAGAAAGTATAAAAACCCACTCCCTGCTACATGTGCTCTTTTTTCTTCCATAGCCATCTTTCTGTCTGGCTCTCCTCTTCAATAAACTACAACCTTCTTTCTAAAGCAGTCTCCATGTTGTTTATTCCCAGCTTGGAGTGGACCCTGATGAAGATTTTTCTTTCAACAATTATTATTATTATTCTGTTTCTTCTTTCCCCATGCCCATCAACTAATCACCCTGAGAACCAGGTCCTCTTAATGGCAATCATTCAGAAGCTTTTTTTTATTGCTCTCTGAGAATGGGGTTCATAAACAGCTACAGAGAGGAGCACTGTGTAGACAGAGAACATCTTTCAAACTCTTGAACCCCGTCAATGTATGACTCAAACCCTGCAGAAGTGGCTTCACCATAAGCATCTGCATGTGTCTGCTTTAAGTTGTCTCGCAAGATAGCAATAGCAATAGCATTTAGACTTATATACCGCTTCACACTGCTTTGCAGCCCTCTCTAAGCAGTGTACAGAGTCAGCCTGTTGCCCCCAACAATCTGGGTCCTCATTTTACAGTACTAACCTCGGAAGGATGGAAGGCTGAGTGAACCTTGAGCCAGTGAGGATTGAATCCCTGGTAATCAGCAGAATTAGCCTGCAATATTGTATTCTAACCACTGGGCCACCAGTGCCCAGTGCCCAATTATGCTTGAATTCTTGTTTCTTCAAATTCCTCCCAACTTCACTTGTTCTACAAAACCCACCCTTCAGGCTTTATTCTGAATAACTCTAGCTTAAGGTCCCTTCTATCTATAGAGACAGTTGTCCGTGTCCATGGTGGCTGGCATTGCCATGGAACCTCTGTAACTAAAGGATATTACAGTGAAATAACCAAGCGCCATTTTAGCAAAATTCAGGGGCAATGGACAACATTTCCATCCAGACATTTCCCCCACTCCAAATAATAATTAAGTCCTTTGCAACTGAATTAATCCAGACAAAGTATTTAAAATAACATTAACTTTGTTCAATTTACCTTATTTACAATGATTCATGTCATCTGCTTAAGGAGGTCATGATGCAAAAGGCATCAGTTTTGTCATTTTATGCAACAATGTACATGATGTGTATCACTGTAATGAACTGATGTATAGTTAATGGACGTTCAGGCAAGGTAAACAGCTTCTTTCCCCAATTAACCTCTTGAACTTAGGTTGCTATGCTCCATCAAGTCCTCTTAAGATTTCCAGCAATGCTTCACTTATTGCGATGACCCACAATGTGCTCATTGAACAGAACAGGAAATGTGGTGTGTCTATAAAAGGACTTTACAGCTTTATGAACTTGATGACAGTAAGAGTTAACCTACTGGATTATAAAATGACAGGCAGCAGATGTTTTCAAGCAGTTTAATAATTTTTCCCCTAATGAGCCACTGCCTTCCATCTTTGGAATCCTACAAGCAGGAAATGACAACAATGTGGGAATCTTTTAATTTTACCTGTTGCAGTTCTACTATTTCAGATAGAACAGACAAAATCTTTTGGTGTCCATTTTGATTTTGGTCGTCGGGATATAAAAAAAAAATCTTGAAACTCTAGATAGAAAGTGTGCAGAGAAGATCGTGATTAGGGGGCTGGAGGCCAAAACATATGAAGAACAATTGCAAGAATTGGGTATGTCTAGTTTATTGCAAAGAAGGACTAGGGGTGATATGATAGCAGTGTTCTAATATCTTAGGGGTTGCCACAAAGAAGAGGGAGTCAAGCAGTGGTGGGATTTAGCTGGTTCGCAACGGTTCAGCAGAACCGGTAGTTAAATGTTGTTGAGTTTGGAGAACCAGCTGAATCCACGCTGCTTCTGGAAGTCCGTTCTAGGCCTGGGAGACCTGGAGGAGGCCTCCCAGGCCTAGAATGGCCCACAGGAAGTGCATGGATGTCACTTCTGGAAGTCTGTTCTAGGCCTGGGAGGCCTGGTAGAGGCCTACCAGGCTTAGAACGGCCCACAGGAAGTGCATGGGTGTCACTTCCGGAAGTCCATTCTAGGCCTCGGAGGCCCAGGCCTGCATCCATGCAGAGAACCGGTTGTTCAGGTATTTGAATCCCACCACTGGAGTCAAGCTATTCTCCAAAGCGCCTGAAGGCAGGACAAGAAGCAATGGATGGAAACTAGTCAAGGAGAGAAGCAACCTAGAACTAAGGAGAAATTTCCTGACAGAACAATTAATCAGTGGAACAACTTACCTCCAGATGTTGTGTATACTCTATCACTGGAGGTTTTTATGAAAAGACTGGACAGCCATTCATATAATCTAGGGTTTCCTGCTTGAGCAGGCGATTGGACTAGAAGACCGCCCAGATTCCTTCCAGCTCTATTATTCTGTTACTCTATTAACCATCTGAATTTGGACCTCATCCCAAACAATGAACCAAAGTCTAGTCTTTGGTGAAGCAGTAGCAATGTGGATGCTGTTTTTAGACATGCTTATACAAGTGCCATATTTCCTTGGTAATACTGGCACCTGGGATAATATGTCTCGTAATGTTGTAAATATTCAGAATTTAAACCAATTCTGTGTTTGATCAAACACGGCTTTGGGGGGGAAAAGAGTAAATTTGAGCATAACTGAAAAGTTAAGAGTTGACTGAAAAACTAGAATGAAGAGTTGGGGAATGGCATGGTGTCAAGAAACAATTTTGTGATGCATCCTGTCCACTTAAGAAATATGCTTTCCTGTATGATGCAAGAAAAACATGAAAATGCCATAGGAAACGATACCCACTTGAAGCAAGAACAAAGGGGTATGTGCAACAACATTCATGTGGTGTTAATGTATGCAGAATGGAATGTAGAACAGCAGCTAATATGGTAGGCAGACCACATGAAAATACATTTCAAAGCCAGCGACGGATGGTTGGGGTGAGTTTGTAAACAGTGTGGATTCAGGAACAAGGCATGCTTTGGTGAAGGGTGGAATGCACCAGCAGAGGAGATTCAGGCAAAGTTTACTTAAAATAGTCAATGATTAAGGTCTCATTCTATCACAAATGTACAATGCCTGTGAGACCAGTTTGTTCTGGTGTTTGGTTCTTGAGACCATTCAAGCTTTTAAACGTGAACCATCAACAGCAGGACAAAACAAAATCAGTAAGGGGCGGATATCACTGTTAGTTAGCACAAATGTCAATGGATTGCATAGATGAATGCCAATCATTGTCAGCAAGTCACATCATCCTAGAGTGTTGAAAGATGGTGTGCATCAACTGCCAGTCATACAGTATAATTCATAGAAGGCGCAGTTTACATCCACACTTTTCAGGACTGGTTCCTCGATCACTTTGTGCGAGAAGTCAGAATATCAAAATGAGATGTTGGAAGTATCAGCTGAGAGTATGACAGTGTTTCCATTAGGAAACAAAAAAAGTAGGCAAAAATTTTGATGTTAAATTAACCAAACCATAGATCCAGGATTCATTCTGGCACCTGTAAAAGTTTATGTAGAGAGAATTTTCGAGGATACGATGGTTGTGGTGGAGGGCCAGTAAAATGAGGATCCAAATTATTGGGGGCAATATCCTTATTCTGTAAACCACTTAGAGAGAGCTGTAAAGCACTGTGAAGCGGTATATAAGTCTAAGTCTTATTGCTATTCCTTCCCTCCCTCCCTCCCTCCCTCCCTCCCTCCCTTCCTCCCTCCCTCCCTTCCTTCCTTCCTTCCTTCCTTCCTTCCTTCCTTCCTTCCTTCCTTCTGCCATGGTGGCACAATGGTTGGAATGCAGTATTGCAGGCTAACTCTGCTCACTGCCAGTAGTTCGATCCTGATGGGGCTCAAGGTTGATTCAGCCTTCCATCCTTCCGAAGTCAGTAAAATGAGGACCCAAATTATTGGGGGCAATATCCTTACTCTGTAAACCACTTAGAGAGAGCTGTAAAGCACTGTGAAGCGGTATATAAGTCTAAGTCTTATTGCTATTCCTTCCCTCCCTCCCTCCCTCCCTCCCTCCCTCCCTTCCTCCCTCCCTCCCTTCCTTCCTTCCTTCCTTCCTTCCTTCCTTCCTTCCTTCCTTCCTTCTGCCATGGTGGCACAATGGTTGGAATGCAGTATTGCAGGCTAACTCTGCTCACTGCCAGTAGTTCGATCCTGATGGGGCTCAAGGTTGATTCAGCCTTCCATCCTTCCGAAGTCAGTAAAATGAGGAGCCCAATTATTGGGGGCAATATCCTGACTCTGTAAACCATTTAGAGAGGGCTGTAAAGCACTATGAAGCAGTATATAAGTCTAAGTACTATTGCTAGTGCTATTACTGTATAGGAAAAAACATTACCTTTTGAGTACATTGTTTAATTGCCTGATCTGATAGCAACTTTATGAGGCATACAGTATTAAAAGCAAAATAACTATAACAATAGGTAAAAAAAAAAAATAGTAAACATCTACAGAAACTAAAGACAACATTTTCTCAAATACTAGGTTGATGAGGCAATTTTGGATTTTGTAACAGATTTTACAATAGCTGGACTGATATTGATGTGAAAATATTCATTTCTACTTTGGGGCAACATGATCCATGATCCAAACAGTTATAACTTCCAAGATTCTATTCTCGCTTACTAATATTGAAAGCCCAATATGTTATATTGTTCTGCTTTAAGGTATAAGTAATCCTGTTCGATAGAGGTATATACCGTATTTTTCCGTGTATAAGACGCTATTTTTTCCCTGCAAACACCCTGTTCAAAAATTAGGTGCGTCTTATACAAGTGCAGCGTCTTATACATGGAAAAATAAGGGTAACTTCCGCAGCCCAGGGCATGCCTGTGTGGGTTCTGCCATGCCGCCTGGTGCAGGAGGATATTGCTGGCCCGAGATGCCGCCTGGATGGGGAGAAAGCCGGCCCGAGATGCCACCTGGTGCTGGAGGATCGCGCTGCCCCAAGGATGCCGCGAGTCCCACTGAAGCCGCCTTCTATGACCCGTTTTTCACCAGCGCAGCTCGGGATGAAGCTGCAAGAGGCCCCAGGAAGCTGCCTCAGTACAGTGATTGACGGCCGAGGAGGTGGGCGGGACTAAGCCCGTAGAGCGCCATCTGATTGGAGGAAGTCTCCTCCCTCGTGTGATGGTACCGAGAAGTACCAGTACCGTAATTGGGGGGGCGTCTTATACAAGGGTGCGTCTTACAGACGGAAAAATACGGTAAATCAATCAAGAACTCTGTCAGTCACTAACTTTATTCACGTTAGCGAACTGATTCTACAACTGTATTCTCTGTCATCCAGGTCATGTGGATGTCCCAAAGATGCTTTTTCAAAAGGCAACTGGACTTTCTTTGTTTTCCCTTGAAGACATTTCGCTTCTCATCCAAGAAGCTTCTTCAGTTCTGACTGAAGAAGCTTCTTGGATGAGAAGTGAAACAACTTCAAGAAAAAAAACAAAGTTCAGCTGCCTTTTGGAAAAGCACCTTCTGGGATTCTAGATTATTGTGATAGTGCCTTCTTTTCAGCTTACTAAAATGACCTAATTTGAAGTTGAGAACTAGTTTAATGTAGTGGTTAAGGCATTGAGCTAATAACGAGGAGACCGTGAGTTCTAGTTCCTCCTTAGGCACAAGGCCAGCTGGGTGACCTTGGGCCAGTCCCTTTCTCTCAGCCCTAGGAAGGAGACAATGGCAAGAAAACTGCTGATTTAGACAGCCTCTGAGAATTAGACGCGATCCAACCAAATGGAATTACGTTTTGATATGTTTTTAATTTAAGTATCATTTGACATCAGTTTAAATGCTTTTAAGAAGTCCTGTGAATTTAAACCGGTTTTCTGTATGCAGCACAAGTGTTTTGTGTTCATAGCGACAATAGAAAAGAATGCCACTCTATCTTAGGTAAAAAAAAAGTCGACTGTCAGCACGTGATCTGTCCGTTGTTCTCTTTGATTAGATGGATGTTACCCTTCAACACTCCAGAAGGCTCTGCAAACTATTTTAATTCCCTTGTTTGTTAAGTTGCCAAACAAATACACAACTCGGTGTAATCTACTCCGCTGCATTCTTATTCTGTTCTTGATACAGTGCCATAACATTTAGACACCATTCCTAATGAGTACAAGAAACACGACACAGAAAGATGATTGCCCACAATGAAACACAGTTGTCCTATGCTGCCACGTTTCATAAGCAGTTTGCCCCTGTAATTGCTTTTGACATAGTCCTTCATGAATGCTATTTATCATTATCTGGCACCAATTTGGATAATCGTTCCTTGAAAACGTCTACCTACAAAGCCGATGCACACATTAAACCCTTGTTCTTACAAGACTGTGATCTCAGAAGCAGATGGAATTAGCAGGTGGCTGTCAGTCATGGTTCTCTGAAATTTGTCCTCAAGTGTTTGGGAATATTAATCTGTTTCAAAGTTGGTGTGTTTCTTCAATGTCCCACGTAGGCATCTTTTTCCATACGTTGCCACAGTTCTGTTTCCTTGGAGGGCTGTAGTCTCTGCAGATGTTCTCACACCCTCTTTATGAATGTACAGATGTGACCGTGTATATAGCAGTGGTAGGTTACAAGTGATTAATGAATAAGTAAAATACTTTTGGGAAAAAATAAAAAAAATTGATGCTAATAGCAGATAGATAGATAGATAGACAGACAGACAGGCAGGCAGGCAGGCAGGCAGGCAGGCAGGCAGGCAGGCAGGCAGGCAGGCAGGCAGGCAGGCAGCAGCAGGGCAGGCAGGGCAGGCAGCAGGCAGACACACAGACAGACAGACAGACAGACAGACAGACTAGACAGACAAGACAGACAGCACAGACAGACAGACCAGAAGACAGACAGACAGATAGATAGATAGATAGATAGATAGATAGATAGATAGATAGATAGATAGATAGATAGATAGATAGATAGATAGATAGATAGATAGATAGATAGATAGATAGATAGATAGATAGATAGACTGTGTTTGTTAGTGCGAAGTTGTGTCGACCCCATCGCAACCCATGGTGAAACGTTCCTCCAGGCCTTCCTGTCCTCTACCATCTTCTGGATCCATTTAAGCTCACGCCTGACGATAGATAGATAGATAGATAGATAGATAGATAGATAGATAGATAGATAGATATAGATAGATAGATGCAAGATAGATAGATAGATAGATAGATAGATAGATAGATAGATAGATATAGATAGATAGTAGGTAGGGTAGGTGGGAGGTAGGTAGGTAGGTAGGTAGGTAGGTAGGTAGGTAGGTAGGTAGATAGATGATGATAGATAGATAGATAGATAGATAGATAGATAGATAGATAGATAGATAGATAGATAGATAGATAGATAGATAGAGATCAGAGAGAGGAGAGAGGATAGATGATAGATAACAGATGAGGAAGAGAGAGAGAGAGAGAGAGAGAGAGAGAGAGATTCCATTTATAGTGCAAAGATGCTTTCAAAATATTGGGTTTATTATCGACGACGGATGTAATCTATGGTTTCCTCATAAATTCTATAATATTGTGGTCCCCTATATGTTTTAAAACTTTCCATTTCATATGGGGGCGGTCATTATGTGCATTTTTGAGTCCGCAAGTAGCACAAAATGGGGTATCTTATACTGCAAGTGTATGCCCAAATTGTTTTTTTTTTTTTAAGAGTTCACGGGTTAGCCATTTGCTGGCCAAGTGCTGTAAATTAAATCCACACCACCAGCAAAATGCAATAAATTGTAGCAAGAGGGGGAAAAAAAACTTTAGTTTAGCAATAAGGATCGGAACAAACAAAGAGAATTTGAGAAAGGCATACTTCTAAATGGCAAAAGTGCATTGTTTGTGCCATGAAAAGCAGTCTTATCAAAAGGCTTTAAGATGTTCAGACCTTAGATGAATGTAATTATACTCTTAAAAGCTTTATAAAGAAAATTGCTTCAGCAGAAGGTCTTGTCATTAACTGCAAAGCCCAAACAACTCTGTAACCAGGATACCTAGACGATCAACTTGATAATTCTTCTCGAAATATGCCACCTGCAGGTATTCATTAATATCAATCAGAAGGCAGCTCGTTTTTATAAATGGCTGCCTTCCATGCAACACCAGAGAGACTGAAAAGTGAAGCTAACTTTATTTCAGTCTTGAAAACATGTTTATCATCTTGGCATTTGCAAGATGCCTGTGACATTCCATGAGTGTTGTAGCTATTACTTTACAACATTTTTTGCATGTTTTATGGCTTCTGTTGTATTTCAAACATGTGCAAAATTTATTTCAAGCTATATGTCACCTAGAGATAATCCAGAATTATAGGAAATATTTCAAGAGATGATTAAAACAATTTCCTTAAACAATCTGTACATTTAACTGAAATATCTGTTTCGGATGCTAGAAATAAGTATTTTTAAAAAAAAAAAACCCTAGATTTGTAATCGGAGGAAAACATAAGGAAATTAAAACTTTAATAATCTTCCAGTGCCCAATAGGACTGAAAGTTTCACAGTTCGCATTCCATTTCTGAAGAAATAAGTGGACACGGAATAAAACTTTTATTTTCACATCATCGAATGTAATGTGTGTGTGTCCATGGAGACACATTCCATCTCTGAACCAAAAGTAATGCAAATCTCAATTAATCTGGCAAAAATCTAGTAGATTAAGCCTTAGATAGATTTTCAAATATTCCATTTCCAAAAGAAATAAGATTTCAGGTCTTTTTTTTTTTTTTAGTTAAAGACTCTTCTTTCAATGTATAACCTGAGAGATTTTGCTAGATATTAAAAGACAATAAATTGAAGAACTCTAATTTTAGTTAAAACAGGAAATCCCATTTTAATGAATGTGAAGTGGTTGCTCAAAATCAGTGAAATCAACCCATCTTCAAGCAAATGGCCTTTTTTTTTTAAATTTAATCCATACCTAACTAAAACAACATTTCTCATAGTGCTTTAAGTTCCCCCTTGTAATTACTCAATGACGTGCTTATTAGAGGGAGGTGAAACTAGGAAGAAAAAAGAAGCAGAGGTAAGAAATACCTCTTCTATAATTTTTCAGTGGCTTTACATGAGGAAGAGAGATATTACTTGGAAAATGCAAATTAATGTTCTGTATGTAATAAACTTAGTTATGTTGAATTTAGTGAATCTCAATACTAGGGCAGGATTGTGCTGAAAATGGTGTCATCTGAGAAAAATATGAGGCAGGGTAAGTCATATTTTCAATAAGAATCCACTTTATAGTTAGGCCTAAGTGTTTAGTAGCTTCTGCTTATTTTCTCTGACTTCAACAGGGCTGCTAAAGTCAGTCTCCAAATCACTGGAGTTAACATTTGCTGACCTGAAAAACTGAAGAAGCTTCTTGGATAAGAAGCAAAAAGTCTTCAAGGGGAAAACAAAAGTCCAGTTGCCTTTTGAAAAAGCACCTTTGGGATTTCCAAAAAAGAATTCCACTAGAAGCAATAGCTCAAGAACTTACACCCCCAGGGGCCGCCACAAAGAAGAGGGAGTCAAGCTATTCTCCAAAGCGCCTGAAGGCAGGACAAGAAGCAACGGATGGAAACTAATCAAGGAGAGAAGCAACCTAGAACTAAGGAGAAACTTCCTGACAGTTAGAACAATTAATCAGTGGAACAACCTGCCTCCAGAAGCGGTGAATGCTCCAACACTGGAAGTTTTTAAGAAGAGACTGGACAGCCATTTGTCCAAAATGGTATAAGGTTTCCTGCCTGAGCAGGGGGTTGGATTAGATGACCTCCAAGGTCCTTTCCAACTTTATTATTATTATTATTATTATTATTATTATTATTATTATTATTATTATTATTATTATTATTATTATTATTATTATTATTATTATTATTATTATTATTATTATTATTATTATTATTATTATTATTATTGTTATTATGTTGAAGTCAAAACTCTGATGTAATGGCATTGATTACAACTGCCCAAGTAGCAATAATTAATACATTTTGCAGGCAATCAGTTCAGGTTGGATAAAATGTGGAACACAAGCACCATGAGCTGGAGATATTATTGCCAGAACTATTCAAATGTCCTCTCCTATTTTACAGAAGGCAATAACTTGAAAGAGCAAGCTATATTTGAGTATCAAATTCCTTCCTTCCCATTCTCTTCTTCCTTAGCAGGGAAGGGAAAGAGCTTAGAACAGACATGTCAAACTCACGACATCATGTGATGTCGCGCAACGTATCGGGACTGCAATGGGGTGGGCACGGCTTTCGTGTGACGCCTCCGGCCTATGGGCCGGCAGTTTGACACCCCTGCTTTAGGATAAACAGATGATTCTGTCTCAAAGCAATAGCTTCAATACCACTGGACAGCAAAGCAGCATAATTTCCTTTGACAAATGTCTACAAATATTTGAATGAGATGCACATCCAAGTCTATTTAGAAGCTCCAGTGTGCAGAATGTTTATTTACATGAGTGACAAGTTAGGGCATACAATCTTTGGAACACAACCTGTGTCTTTTTTCTTTTCTTGTTAGCAACTAATATCTCTTGTAACGAAAATCATTATCATGTTTAACACTTCAGGCTGCATTTCAGTCACTTAATACTAAATTTAAACTATTCACAATTAGCAAGCTAGAACATTGTTAATGGAATACGCAATTTGATCTCCAAATTACATTAGCACATGTTTCATCAAATAGGCTGCTGTATTTTGCAGAAATGCAAAACTCGGAAAGCTTTGTAATATGCTGAAATGTTTTTGTGAAATTTTTCATGCTATTCTGCAAGAGTTTGGAAAATTTTACTTACAGAGCTTCAGACGCACAAACCTATTAAGTGAAAAATTGCAGAACAATTTTATTTTTAAGGCTTCTACCACAAATCCGTGCTGTAGCATCCTAAGTGTTGGCCAGTGAGGACCATTGTAGAATGATAGGCCAGCCCACAATCAATAATCAACATCCAGACATGATCAATTATTGTTTCAGGATGCATTCTGGTTTGGTAATTTCTTCTTCTTTCTGACACTGCCATTCTTGGTTTGTTCAAGCATATGACAAGAAGAAATAAATGCCAGTATATACTATAGTAAATATTGAAGCTGAAGCTCAAACACTTTGGCCACCAAATGAGAAGAGAGGATTCATTGGAAAAGACCTTGAAGTTGGGAAAGATGGAAGGCAAAAGGAAAAGAGGACTGTAGTGGTTCAGGTATTTATCTAAGATTGGGAAGTTGTCATTCATCCTTTGAAGGAAATTTGCTGCATAGTTTAGGGCTGTTCATTCTTGCTAAACCCAGCCTTCTTCAGATCTTCCTTATAGAGATAAAGACTTCTCCCCATTTAAGAAGACTTGAGAAAAAAACCAGAACCTAAATCTAACAAATGTGCAACCCTTAGGACAAGAATGTGAATTGGAGGTGAGGAAGAAGGGCAAGTCAATTGTTTTACTAATATTATTATTACTGAAATAAAGTGAAACTGAAAGTAAATAGAGAGAGTGGAGGAAAATTCACTCAAAAAAAGGAGAGAATACTGAAGGCATCTTAACCGAAGCATTTCCTCCCAATTTAACTGATGCTTGATAAGAAGGGCTCGGATGGACCTTGCCTTGCAATATTTCAGTCTGATCTGTAAACCTCAAAATCCTGATGATCAGCTCATGAGCTTTTGGAAGCAAAAAAAGAGAGAGTCCTTCAAGTAACTAGCAATGTGTCAATACATTAAGATTTATCATAGAAAGACATTTCAGTTTAGACTTTGCTCATGTGGTGAACAAGTCTTTAAAGCTACGAACATGTTTGATTATGTTGACATTCACCATGAGCAGTTCTCTCACACAGATACACACTGCCCCATATAATGAACTATCCTGGTCAGTCTGACCAGTTTCACTTAAAATCTTTTACTTTCTGATTCAGATTGTTGAAAGAAAAATCTTCAGGGTCCAGTCCAAGCCGGGAATAAACAAAATGGAGACTGCTTTAGAAAGATGTTTGTAGTTTATTGAGTTGCAGAACCAGACAGAAGTGTGGTTCTGGAGCAGCTGACCACATGGAGCTGGGAGTGGTGGGTTTTTATACCTACTTCGGCTTTTGTGTTTGGAGTTGTTCCTGTTCCTGTGGCATGAACTTTGACCTGAGCTTTTGAGTGTGTCCTATTCTGATGATGGTGGGTTAATCCTATTATGTCCTGCTTCTCTGGGGCTGTGACTGATGGCTATGTCCTGTGTTGGATTTTTGGGTGAGGGGTTGCTGGCTCTAATCCTATCACTCTGCTGCTGTTAGCTATCAAATCTTGCTCCAAGGGATTTTGAAAGATCCTGTCCTGAATGGGCTTCTGCAGGCAGTATTTGCTCATAAATGGGGCCTCAGTCTTTCTCAATGGGCTTATCAAATCTCCATTTCTACACACCTGGCCTCTGCCTGGGGCTATTAAGAAAAACTGGGCCTGCTTTTCTGCCTTTAAGATCCTTTGGGGAAATATAATATTCTGCCTTTTTTTGATATCCCCCCAAATATTTCTTTCTCTGGGGGGGAGGGTGCTGTCTTCCTACAAGTTTATTCCATTTCCTTAAAAAGCTTTTGTCATGTTACATGTAAGATGCCCAACAATATATTGTCCAAAAGTGGTTTGGGGTTTGTTTGTTTTTTTGCCTTGAAAACATTTCACTTCTCATACTTCTCATGAAGAAGCTTCTTCAATCCTAGCGGACTGGTGAAGGATAGAAGGATTTATATTCTTTGCAATTATCTGGTTGTTAGCACTCTGCAGATCAGTTGTTAGCTCTCTGAGAGTCATTGAGGCCCCTTGGGGTTCAGCTATATCCTCAGAGTCATTTGAATCAGAGTGCAAATGGGTGTGGAACCTTTTGGGGACTGCTGGAAGGACTGAGTTGTAAACAGGAGAGAGGTGGTACCATATCCCTCTCCCTTCTTCCCCAAAGAAGTTTCTTGGATGACAAGTGAAATGTTTTCAGAAAGTCCAGTTGCCTTTTGGAAAAGCATCTTTGGGACAACCGTGACCTGAATAATTGAGAATCACCATAGTCATTCAGCCATATATTACTGATCTGTTTACCTAATTGGTTAATGTCAGGGTAATGATTTAAAACAGGGGTGTTAAACTGCCGGCCCGCTGGCCGGATGCATCATGGCGAAATCGCACCCACCCCAGTGCCGGCAATGGAAAAAAAGTTGCAACACGTCACGTGACGTTGCGAGTTTGACACCCCTGATTTAAAAGCTAAACAGCTGATGTAATGTAAGATGTATGATGTAATGTTGGGAATGACTCAGCAGGGTCTGTATCTCTTTAAGAGCTTTGTATAAAAGGAAGGCTCCGCTGCTGTGTTCTCTCTCTTCCGTTTCCTGCTGTAATTGTGGTGTGTTGGATCCTGCTGTAATAGCACATGTATGTATATTGTTCCTGGTGTATGATATTGTAGATAGTGTAAGATAAGCCACCGTTTAATATAGACCACTGTTTACTGTGTTTACTCCTGGATTGTCTCAGCACAATAAGACTGTGCATGCTCTGACAGTTAATCAATATCAGCTTTAAATAAGTAAGGTATTTTACAGATTGGCCATTGACCCCAATAAAGAGTTGTCATCTTAAGCAAACTTGGCTTATAGCTTTGATTGCATAGCACAACTATTTTGCTTCAAAAAAATGACTTAGTAGAGATTCCTGTGGACACCAGTAGAGGAATGGAGGTGAACATACATGTCCCAGGTTAATAATACAGGATCCAATCTGGGCCAGTCACCAGGACCAGAGGTTTTTAGTCTTGTGAAGCTTTCAGACTCATGATGAAGCCGATCCTCAGGAAACTTCTCTTTAATAGAACGTGAAGAAGTTTTCCAATACCAACTCATAATTTAAGAGCTAAGTTAAATAACTTATACTTTGATTTCGGATATCATCTAAATTTAGGCGGGTGAGTGGAGGTGATTGTATGTGGGGGGGGGGAAGAGGGAACAAGAAAAAGAAATTAATATGCCCCCTCTTTTTTTAGTGAAAGAGGGCATTGAATAAAAGCAATACTAGCAGGTTTCCCATATTTTCACCCCCCCCAGAGAATTCCCTGAACAAAATGAGGTCAACATAACTGACTGAAAGAATAAGGTTACCCAGTTTTAAGTAAAGGGACGCTGCAATCCCTTGGGTAGATCTCTGTCCAATTCTAATTTGCCAGGTTGTTTCGTTTCAAATAGAGCTAAAAAAAAAAAACCACCACGAGAGCTAATTAGCTCCAGCAAGCCACTTAGCCACAACAGTTAAAGAGTTCCCTTGTATAGCTTTTCTGGTAAACTGAACTACAACTGATTCCTTTCCAGAAGGTTTTTATCTATCTCTCTCTCTCTCTCTTTTTTTTTTTTTTTAATCCTCAGGTGGAACATCACTTCAAAGTTCTTGAAAATTAAATGGAATTCACTGAATTAAACTTTTTTTTTAAAAGGATAATACTATTGAGTGCATTCCTAATTCCTTTTAGTCAGCTTTTTGAATTGCATCTACAGAAGATGCTATGCACAAATGTTTTAAATTTGAACAATATGCTGAACAGGGAATGAGGGGTCCTTGGTGCTCTCTGAGCTTGCTTGTTTTCTTGTAAACTGACAGCAAACAGCACTCCTTAACTAGCACTGATGATGTTACCTAGTTGGGTAATGAAACGTCTGCAAGAAAACAAGCAAGCTTAGAGAGCACCAAGGATCCCACAGTCGTTGTCTTCTTCTTCTTCTTCTTCTTCTTCTTCTTCTTCTTCTTCTTCTTCTTCTTCTTCTTCTTCTTCTTCTTCTTCTTCTTCTTCTTCTTCTTCTTCTTCTTCTTCTTCTTCTTCTTCTTCTTTTCTTCTTCTTCTTCTTCTTCTTTTCTTCTTCTTCTTCTTCTTCTTCTTTTCTTCTTCTTCTTCTTCTTCTTCTTCTTTTCTTCTTCTTCTTCTTCTTCTTCTTCTTCTTCTTCTTCTTCTTCTTCTTCTTCTTCTTCTTCTTCTTCTTCTTCTTCTTCTTCTTCTTCTTCTTCTTCTTCTTCTTCTTCTTCTTCTTCTTTCCTGGTGAGATACTATCATATCTGAACATCATTTTAAAAAAAAAGGAGAAGGGACTGAGAAACTAGGATATGGACTAACACAAGGCAAATGAGAAGTCTCACAGCTGTGGCATCTATCCTGCAAAATTATCTGTGCAGTCTATTTCTTTGCATACTGCACCCAAGCCAGAAGTCATGTCTGCAATTGCAAAAGAGCAGCTAAGAGATATGATGTCTTGAAAACAAAGGGAACACCCTATACTGGTGTATCCTGAGTACATGAAGTGGGTCTTAACTTTTCTCATTTCTTTCGGGGGGACATGAATGATTTTGACCCAATTGATGGAGTCTCCTTTTGTAGGCAAGACCATTATGAGTTATTCCTTAGAACAACATCCAGATAGAGATATATAGCATTTAAGTGGATAATAAAACAATGGCAAGAAAACAACCCAAGGTCAGAGAGTATCAAGGACCCCTAATATAAAAATAAGAAGAGATAAGCTGACTGCACGCAACCAGAAAGTAGTCCTAATACTTCCTAAAGGTCTCTTTCAACCTGACCATAATTTCTGGCGGATATCCCCTCATACTTTTTTTGGCTTTAATGCAGGAGTGAATAGAATAGAATAGAATAGAATAGAATAGAATAGAATAGAATAGAATAGAATAGAATAGAATAGAATAGAATAGAATAGAATAGAATAGAATAGAATAGAAGTAGAAGTAGCACTTAGAATTATGTACCACTTCACAGAGCTTTACAGCCCTCTCTAAGCAGTTTACAGAGTCCACATATTGCCCCCCAACAATCTGGATCCTCATTTTAATGATCTTGGAAAGATGGAAGGCTGAGTCAACCTTGAGCCAGTCAAGATCGAACTGCTGGTAGTCGGCAGTCAGCAGAATTAGCCTGCAGTACTGCATTTTAAGTAAAGTTATGCTTAAAATCCTACAAGCTAGACTCCAGCAGTATGTGGATCGAGAACTTCCAGAAGTACAGGCAGGATTTCGAAGAGGTAGAGGAACTAGAGATCAAATTGCCAACATACGCTGGATCATGGAGAAAGCTAGGGAGTTCCAGAAAAACATCTACTTCTGCTTCATTGACTATGCTAAAGCCTTTGATTGTGTGATCACAACAAATTGTGGCAAGTTCTTAAAGAGATGGGAGTCCAGACCATCTTATTTGTCTCTTGAGAAACCTATATGCGGTCAAGAAGCAACAGTGAGAACTGGAAACGGAACCACTGATTGGTTCAAAATTGGGAAAGGAGTCCGGCAAGGCTGTATTCTGTCGCCCTGCCTATTTAACTTATATGCAGAGCACATCATGAGAAAGGCAGGGCCTAGATGAATCAAAAGTTGGAATTAAGATTGCGGGAGAAATATCAACAACCTAAGATATGCAGATGATACCACTCTAATGGCAGAAAGTGAAGAGGAACTAAAGAGCCTCTTGATGCGGGTGAAGAGGAGAGTCAAAGTTGGCTTGAAACTCAACATAATAAACCAAAATCATGGCATCGCCCTCTCAATTCCTGGCAATAGATTGGGGAAGAAATGGAGGTAGTGACGGATTTTTCTTCCGGCTCTAGATCACCACAGATGGGACTGCAGCCAAGAATTAAAAGACTCTTGCCTCCTTGGAGGAAAGCTATGGCAAATTTAGAACAGCATACTAAAAACAAGACATCACCCTGCCAACAAAAGTAAGTATATCAGGCCATGGTTTTCCCAGTTGCATGTCTGCTGTAAGGTTGGACCAATAAGAAAGCTGAACCAAAAGAATTGAGGCCTTTGAACTATGGTGCTGGAGAAGACTCCTGCGAGTCCCCTGGACCGCAAGGCGATCAAACCGGTCAGTCCTAGAGGAGATCAACCCTGACTGCTCCTTAGAAGGCCAGATCCTGAAGTTGAAACTCAAGTACTTTGGCCACCTAATGAGAAGGAAGGACTCACTGGAGAAGAGCCTAATGCTGGGAAAGATTGAGGGCAAGAGAAGAAGCGGACAACAGAGAATGAGGTGGCTGGATGGAGTCACTGAAGCAGTAGGCGTGAGCTTAAATGGACTCCAGAAGATGGTAGAGGACAGGAAGGCCTGGAGGAACGTTGTCCATGGGGTCGCGATGGGTCGGACACGACTTCGCAACTAACAACAACAACAACTGCATTTTAACCACTGCGCCACCACGGTGATCATGTGACTGCAGGTATCGTGCAAGGCTGAGTTGTTAGTATGTTTTTCAGCACTGTTGTAAATTTGAAAGTTGTTCAATGAGTGATCATAAGTTGATGCCTCTTTGTATTTTACTTTGGAAGCACAAGAACACGATGGGAGATTTTCTGTGAAGACTGAATTCACGCATGAAACCTAAATTCCAAATGTAAAAATATTAACACTTTAGTGTTATTTCCAGTGTTTTCTTCTGGAAATAATTTAAAATGCTAGCTATAAAAAGTTGGAGATTTTTTTTTTTTTAAATTGAACTCAAAGTTCTGATGACTCTAAACATATCCTTGTAATTTCCTTGACAGCAATACAGAAGTAACTCATCCTCATTTCTCTGGAATGCTTTCACGGTTTCTTGGTCTGTTTTAAAGCACTGAGATTTCCATATGAGGTCCCATCCAGATATTAACCAGATCCAACCCTCCTTAGCTTTTCACAAGTCAGCCAATAACAGCTACAAGCCACCTACAAACAGAAAATCTCCCGTCACGTTCTCGTATTTGTCTTCTCCTTCTCTCCCTTTTATAATAATAATAATAATAACAAAGTTGGAAGGGACCTTGGAGGTCATTGAGTCCAACCCCCTGCTCAGGCAGGAAACCCTATACCATTTCGGACAAATGGCTGTCCAGTCTCTTCTTAAAAACTTCCAGTGTTGGAGCATTCACCGCTTCTGGAGGCAGGTTGTTCCACTGGTTAATTGTTCTAACTGTCAGGAAGTTTCTCCTCAGTTCCAGGTTGCTTCTCTCCTTGACTAGTTTCCATCCATTACTTCTTGTCCTGCCCTCAGGCGCCTTGGAGAATAGCTTGACTCCCTCTTCTTTGTGGCAACCCCTGAGATATTGGAATACTGCTATCATGTCACCCCTAGTCCTTCTTTTCATTAAACTAGACATACCCAATTCCAGCAAATGTTCCTGATATGCTTTAGCCTCCAGTCCCCTAATCATCTTTGTTGCCCTTCTCTGCACTCTTTTTAGAGTCTCAACATCTTTTTTACATCGTGGTGACCAAAACTGGATGCAGTATTCCAAGTGTGGCCTTACCAAGGCATTGTTAAATGGTATTAATACTTCATGTGATCTTGATTCTATCCCTCTGTTAATACAGCCCAGCACTGTGTTGGCTTTTTTGGCAGCTGCAGCACACGTCTGGCTCCTACTTAAGTGATTGTCCACTAGGACTCCGAGATCCCTCTCACAGTTGCTACTATTGAGCAAGGTACCCCTTATATTATACCTGTGTATTTGGTTTTTCTTGCCTAAATGTAGAACCTTACTTTTTTCACCATTGAATTTCATTTTGTTAGATAGCGCCCAGTGTTCAAGTCTGTCCAGGTCCTCCTGTATCTTAAGCCTGTCTTCTGGTGTGTTGGCTATTCCTGCCAGCTTGGTGTCATCCACAAATTTGATGAGTTCCCCATCTATCCCCTCGTCCAAATCATTGATGAAGATGTTGAAGAGCACTGGCCCCAGAACAGAGCCCTGGGGCACCCCACTACACACTTCCCTCCATGTAGATGCGGCTCCATTTCCCCGTCCCTTATTTCATTTCTCTTTGTATCATGGAGGAAGGCTACCTCTGCAACATATTATATTCCTGAACGTAACTGTGTTAAAAACCAGACTATATTTTTCCTTCCACTGAAGCTGGCATGAAAAATTGAAGCGCATTAACTTAATGAAGATGAAATGCAATTGTTTGGCTCTAAATCTTACTCTGCTTTCCCCTCCCTCCCTCCCTCCCTTCCCAACCAACCAAACAAACTTTTTCACTTTCACAAAGTTTTTGTCTTGCCAAGTGGGTTGAATTTTTAAGCTGGATTCTATTGTTCTATTGTTTTCTTACAGAGCGTTCTGCTTTTTAGCAATGTTTTTTTTGAACAACGCAAGTACGTTGGACTGGAGAGACAAAAATCTTTTGACTACATAGCGAGAACAGTCAGCCCGGTGCCCAGTGCCAAAGCTTTGCCATTCCTATCTGTCTTTTTTTTCCCCCTCTGCAAACAGGGTACAAAGAACTTAACACCCTATTTTCTCACTTGCTTCAGTGCAACAGAAAGACCTGTTACCCTGTGATTTTTCTCAGCCAGTTAATTGCTCGGTGCTGCATTTATCACAAAAGTGTTCAGGGAAAAAGGCTTGCAACGTCTCTCTTTCCCACATCTCTCCTGACAGTTGTATTGACAAACAGGTAGTCCTCCACTTACGGCCACAGTTGCGCCCAACATTCCTGGTGCTAAAAGCGAATTCATTTCTTCAGTGAATTTTATTTCGTTTCGTTTCGTTTTGTGACCTTTCTTGCCACCGTTAAGTGAATCATTGCAGTTGTTAAGTTAGCAGCACGGTTGTGAAGTGAATCTGGCTCCCCCCCCCATTGACTTTGTTTGTCAGAAGGTTGCAAAAGGAGATCACATGACCCCCCCGGGAACACTGCAAATGTCATAAATACGAACTGGTTGTCAAGCGTCTCTAGATTTTGATCATGTGACCATGGGGATGCCGCAACGGTCGTAAGAGTGAAAAACGGTCATAAGTCACTTTTTCCACTGCCGTTGTAACTTTGAACGGTCCCTAAATGAAAATCGAGGACTAGATGAGATGATAGAAAAATGTAAAATGGGAATAATACTAATAAAGTTGGAAGGGACCTTGGAGGTCTTCTAGTCCAACCCCCTGCTCAGGCAGGAAACCCTATACCATTTCAGACAAATGGTTGTCCAGTCTCTTCTTAAAAACTTCCAGTGTTGGAGCATTCACCGCTTCTGGAGGCAGGTTGTTCCACTGGTTAATTGTTCTAACTGTCAAGAAGTTTCTCCTTAGTTCTAGGTTGCTTCTCTCCTTGATTAGTTTCCATCCATTGCTTCTTGTCCTGCCCGCAGGCGCCTTGGAGAATAGCTTGACTCCCTCTTCTTTGTGGCAGCCCCTGAGATATTGGAACAATATGGGGAAGCCAGATTCACTTAACAGCCGTGCTACTAATTTAACAACTGCGCCGATTCACTTAAACAACGGTGGCAAGAAAGGTTGTAAAGTGGGGCAAAATTCATTTATAACTGTCCCGTTTAGCAACAGAAATTTGGGATTCAAGGGAGGGATGTTCTTTCATTTCCTTGAAGAAGATCAAACTCAGCATCAGGTCACTGTTCTTATCATTTGCCGTATCCTGGCAACCGTTATCAACATTCTGCATTCCTTCCCCTGCCAGCCTTAATTCTTTTCTTTTAAAATTCATCTTCCCATAAGTTCACCTCGTTATTGAGGGCAGCATTATCTTTAATTAGAGTGGGTGAGTGCTGCTTAGCGCTGTCCAGATTGTGAAGTGGAATCATTAAATTTCTTCTCCGGAGGATAAATGTTTTCCCAGCACTGAAGACAGATTCCCAGATGTGGCCAATGCGCAAACTTCCAGTTTAGCATCCTGCTATGATCTTACGTAGCACCTTTGGCTGAGAAGCTGTGCGGAGACGAGAGGAACATATGGTTTGCCTGTGAGTTGTTTGTGCAACTTCCTTTTCAAATGCTGTTAATAATTTGCTTTTTTTTTTTTTTCTCCCTCCCCTTCTGGAACCTAGAAAGAGTTTTGATAGAAATCAAACTCCTCCAATTGCAACGATACCAAATTGCAAAAGGGTAATTTAATTCTGTGTAATTTCTGCTTTCTCAAGCAAAGCATAACCTATTAAGCAAGTTGTTGTTGTTATTACTGCGGCTATACGGTCCTTTCTGAAGATTCCTCAACAAATGCTGGTGATTTGGGGGCAATTGAAGCTTCACCCCAAAGCTCAAGAATATATATATATATATATACATTCAAAATTTTGTGGCTGACAGAGAGTTAAATGGGAGACTAGTATAGCTATTTCAAGCTAAATAGCTATACTAGTCTCCCATTTAACTCTTTGTCAGCCACAAAATTTTGAATTTACAGTATTCACAGTAGTGAAGTCTGCCTGCAAAAGATGCTCCTAAACTGGAGTGAAACACAGAACAGATTGCTTTATATTTGCCGGGTGTTCCACCCAACACACACACACACATATATATATATACGTGCTTCCAACCAAAACTGTTTTTATAAACTAAATGTTTTCGGGTCTAATTTTAATTCTAATTTTGTCAGCTCTTTTTTTTACAGCTCCAGGATTAATACTAAACAGTCAATTGTTACTATTAATTATTAAATAACAATTAATTACCCCAATAGATACAGGAAAAATGTTTGCCGGTTTATTCCATAAGCCCTGAATTTCAGTTCTTAAATCCCAGTATTTTACCATTTTTTTTCCAATCCCTTTTAAGTTACCCTGCTGGTATTTTATACCACCACATCAAATTACAATTTTAAAAAACCTGCTTTTTTTAACGACTGTAGTGTGTTGTCTTCTAGTATTTGGTCTCTCGGAATTTGGAAATTCCAGGATTCTCTAGGAATACTTAAAAAAAAAACACTAGAAAATTATAGGAATTATTGGCACTCAGAGAAATCAGCCATGAATAGGTGCATAGAGATAAACAACATCTATATTACATACTATACAAAAAGTTCAAAATGATTCCTTGCCAGCAATCAACACCCAGATAAGCAAGATTAACACCAGAATATAAACAGAGAGCAAATGCCAGTACCTTCTACCACTGATGATGTTACCTAGTTGGGTAATGAAACGTCTGCAAGAAAACAACCAAGTTCAGAGAGCACCAAGAATGCTAATTCAATCCTGAGCTATAGATATTTTCTCTAAAAATGTATGTACTCCTTATCTGTATCTTTTTTATGTTCTACTTTATATGGAATAAATTACTCATTTTTATGCAAAGATGATGAAGGAAAATGGCCTCAATCTCACTTGAATGGTATATCCATTTAAGAAAAAGTGAGAATTGAAGAAATGTGTACAGGCCCATCTCATAACCATTCACCATATCTTAACAGAACAAATGAGTTGGAAGGGACCTTGGAGGTCTTCTAGTCTAACCCCCTGCTGAAGCAGGAAACCCTACACCATTTCAGACAAATGGCTGTCCAGTCTCTTCTTAAAACCTCCAGTGTTGGAGCACCCACAACTTCTGGAGGCAAGCCGTTCCACTGATTAATTGTTGTCACTGTCAGGAAATTTCTCCTTATTTCTAGGTTGCTTCTCTCTTTGGTTAGTTTCCATCTGTTCCTTCTTGTTCTGCCTTCAAGTGCTGTGGAGCCCCTCTTCTTTGTGGCAGCCCCTCAAATATTAGAACACTGCTATCCCAAAGGTGCTTTTTCACGAGGCAACCGGACTTTCTTGTTTTTCTTTGAAGACGTTTCGCTTCTCATCCAAGAAGCTTCTTCAGCTCTCATCCAGGCTTCTTGGATGAGAAGCGAAACGTCTTCAAAGAAAAACAAAAAAGTCCAGTTGCCTTGTGAAAAAGCACCTTTGGGACAACCATGACCTGGATGGCTGAGAATCTCCATAAGACATCGAACACTGCTGTCATATCACCCCTATAGTTCTTCTTTTCACTAGACTAAACATATCCAATTCCTTCAAATCTTCCTTTCTTACATTGTCTAATGGAGCGATATAACAATGTGAACTTTCTTAAGATTTTCTAGAAACAATATGTCTGCTTTGAGGAAAGGTTCATATCACCTTATCATTAATGTTAAGGAGCCCAAAACTGTTTTCTCTTCTTGGAGAATTTAGCCTCCCCCCATCATGAATACATGTGTGTTGTTTTTATAGTTAAGTGTTTTGTGTGGTTTTGTGTTTTTTTTGCTGATGTTAGCCATTCAGAGTTATGCTTTTGAAATGGTCAGTCGTATAAATTGGACAGGTGGATGGATAGATGGAAGTCTGTCTGTCTGTCTGTCTGTCTGTCTGATTGTCTGGATGGATGGATGGATGGATGGATGGATGGATGGATGGATGGATGGATGGATGGATGGATGGATGGATGGATGGATGGATGGATGGATGGATGGATGGATGGATGGATGGATGGATGGATGAATAAATGTTGCATGTCCTTAAAATATATACAAACTAATCTGAATGTGTTGTTCTACGCTTTCCAGAGATGCCCTGGAGAATATATACAGCTTAGATTTATATCTAGGCTGTCCTAATTCTGATTGCAGTGATGGATGAAGGTTACGTGATTCAATATTTCCACATGTGTCAGGTTCTGAAGAGACATTTCTGGGACTAAAAGAGTGACATGCCATACCTATTCCTTCTTGGTGTCCACTTGCACCTGTTGGCATTCTTTCTTCTTAGAGCCGTGGTGGCCCAGTGGTTAGAATGCAGTATTGCAGGTTAACTCTGCCCACAGTCTGGAGTTCGATCCTGACTGGCTCAAGGTTGACTCAGCCTTCCATCCTTCCAAGATTGGTAAAATGAGGACCCAGATTGTTGTGAGCAATAAGCTGACTTTGTAAACCACTTAACGAGGGCTGTAAAGCACTATGGAGCAGTATATAAGTCTTAAGTGCTGTTGCTATTGCTATTCTTAATCAAGAATTCCATACTGCTTCTACGATTCTAAAAAAAAAACTATTTTGTGCACACTTATGCATGAAATTGAAGTGTTGTCGACAGCTCCAAATTGCCAAGTTTGAGAACATGCTTTATCCCTTAACACTGGGTTATGTGCGTGTGCATACATTTGCCACAGCATCAGCGAAACCCTTTGAAAGGATCCATATTTACAATTTGGCTATATAATTTTTCCTGAACACTGCCCAGGGGGTAAAACACAATAACAGCCTTTCTTTTATCTTTTTCTTTAAAAAAAAAAAAAAAAAAGAGTATGCCCTTTTCGTAGAATGTTCTCTTTGAAATTTAAAAAAAAAACAAAACAGAAAAAAAGTCTCAATCCTATGAATCACACGAAACATTTTGCTGGCAATTTAAATCAGAAAAACCTTTTGAGGTGTTGGCATCTCAGAATGATTTTCTTCCCTGTAATGGATTACACATACTGTAAAAAAGAAGAAATCGTGGCACAGAATCTTTTAACGATTGTGTTTTCCACATAAAGAGCTTGAATACATTTGTCGCGAATCAGGAATTCCAAAACATATTAATGTATTGCAGTAGTGGGCCTTATTCAGGAAGACAAGGTAGAAGCTTACCGCAAGGAGGTTGAGGGGTTGGTGAACTGGTGTAAGGAAAACAGCCTAGTTTTAAATACCGGAAAAACCAAAGAGATCATTGTTGATTTCAGAAAAGGCAGGCACAGCCACACTTCTCTGTGCATTAATGATTCACCTCTGGAGATGGTTACCAGCATCAAATTCCTGGGTGTGCAGCTAACGAGTAGGCTGACTTGGTCGCTCAACAGTGAGAAACTGGTGAAGCGGGCACAGCAGCGCCTGCATTTTCTGCGTCGCATGAGAAAAGCACATCTTCCTTCCCCTGTCCTGACCACTTTCTACAGGGGGACGATCGAGAGCATCCTGTCATACAGCATCACAGTCTGGTTTGGAGGCATCACTGCTTTAGACAGGAAGGCGGTGCAGAGAGTGGTGAGAATGGCCGAAAAGATCATTGGCAGTTCCCTCCCTCCCATCCAGGACATAGCACAGAAGCGTTGCTTGAGCAGGGTCCGTAAGATTATCTGGGACACTACACATCCTCTTCACGACCTGTTTTCCTTGTTACCTTCTGGGAGGAGGGGGCTTCGTGGTATCCGTAGCAGAACATCCAGATTCAGCCATAGTTTCATTCCATACAGCTTTAACCTTGCGAACTCTCAAGCTTCCTCCTTCCGTTATATATTCAAGATGGACAGTATTTAATATTTATTTGCTATGTATATGTAGGGATGTGGGTCTATATATATGTTGTTCATAGTATGTTTATGTGTGTGTCATGTATGTGTTTCACTTTGAGAGCGGGCAACTAAATTTCATTTTTGATGTGTGCCGTTGTGCCCACAGTATAAAAATGACAATAAAGGTTATCTTATCTTATCTTATCTTATCTTATCTTATCTTATCTTATCTTATCTTATCTTATCTTAACACATCTCATTCCTTTATGAAAAGGCAAAAATTGAGTTGTGCAATAGAATAGTATAAGCATGAGACCTTCTTTATGACAGAATTAGTTCTAATATATGATAAATGTAACTGCTGTGAACTCCATGTAGGTATCAGGAAGGGCATCCGGCCAGTAAATGCTCAGATCCATTCTACACTGAATTAAGGGATTACAGGGTTGTAAAATGGGGGGGGGACTCCATTATCCTTACTGTTTTTTCTCATGTGTGTGTGTGTGTGTGTGTGTGTGTGTGTGTGTAATACTTTTTTATTCAACATTTTGTTTGTGTCTGGCCTTAGGGCTGTAATAAAATTGGGGGGAAAAATGTGCCAAAGCACTGCATCTAATACATTTGTACATTTTCACTGTATTTCAAATATTCTTCCAGAATCTTCTAAAAAGCCTTTTAAAGATTGCCCACATCTTTTTTTTTCAATATTACTTTTTCTGATAACACAATTAAAATGCATGCCTGATAAAAGAGGTATGTTACAATCTATTCAGGGTGATGGTCCGTGTATGACTTTTTGATTTGGTTAAGGACATTTTAGGGAATATACAATGGACATGCTGTATTTTTCCTTTTGTAGGGTTTTTGTAGAGCTTTCAAAACATTTACAAATATTTATCTCTAGATTGGAGAGAGATAGAACAGAAAAGTTTGAAAGAAGCAGTTTGTGTCAAATATGGAGATCTTATATTTTTTCCCCCTGAAAAGTATTTAGATCTTGGCATTAATTAAAACTCAGAAATAACCCCACAGTTGGTTAACTCAAATACTCTACTGATCGTCTGTTTATTATCTTAGACACAAATCTTGTTATCCTACTTTTTTGCACTCCATAAATGGTGTGAACTTGACACTGGAAAAATAAAGAATAGGACATTTAATATTTGCCTGGCTTTTTAAAAAAAAAAACTTGAAATGTATCTCTAATGGGAGAAAAATATTATTGCACAACTATTCCAAAAAGAATAATTTCTTGGTTGTATAATCTGGTTCCTTTTACTGCTGTTCATATATAGATCTCTCTTTTTGTGGAGAGGGGGGGCATTCCCAAATTTCATTTTCCAAAAATAAAAAAACTAGTCACTAGCATGTCTACAAGGTGGTTTTAGCCAGTGAATAAAAAATATTAACAATTAACAGAAGAATAGAATAACAGAGTTGGAAGGGACCTTGGAGGTCTTCTAGTCCAATCCCCTGCTCAAGCAGGAGACCCTATACCATTCCAGTCTCTTCTTAAAAGCCTCCAGTGTTGGAGCAATCACAGCTTCTGGAGGCAGGTTGTTCCACTGATTAATTGTTCTAACTGTCAGGAGGTTTCTCCTTAGTTCTAGGTTGCTTCTCTCTTTGATAAGTTTCCATCTACACGTTTGATCCAACACATTTACGGGAAATTCCTATGTATTGGGGAAGGAGAACAAGGGCATATGATAACCCTGCAGAGTAGAACAACATCCTTAAATTACCTTTACTTCCGTTAAGAAGATGCAATAGTAAGGAAAGCTAAACAGGGTCACCCCTGCTTCATACCTAGAGGCACAAGCTCAAAGAATGCCACAGTTTCAAGCTAGACTGGGAGGCTAAATAGAAAAAAAAAATCTTAGATGGTCCACCACTTCTGTACTGATTGTGAAGAAAACTCCCTGGATAGGTCGATAAAATTGCCAGGGATTCAAGCAAGATGCAAGGATAAAATGCGGCAACAATACAAAACCCCTGCAAAATGTACAGGACGTGGCACAATGCTATTCCTTACTAGGCGATAAAGTCAATATATGTAGATGGGAACAGTAATAAATAAAATTACCAGCAGTAGGCTGCAAGCAAAGACTTACATTTTTAGTGTTGCTTAAAGGTTAGCCTTAATAAAAGCATTATGTGATGACGGTTATGCAGGTTCTAAAATACCACGTCCTTGGCAGTAGGAATACTGTATCAGGTCCTTATTAAATTTGGGGCACAAAGGGTCGTAGGTATAAGGTTAGATTTCAGACCTTTACTTTGCTGAGAGATTCTGCTCTCCTTACTTCTGGGCTACAGATTCAAATTGCACAGAACGGATCTGCGGTTTCGCTCACTTCTTTGAGCTAAGCTCCCAAGTTTGCTTCCGAACGTTAACTTTTAATGAGAACATGTAAAAAAAAATAAAAAACACTGCGACATAGAAAAACTTTCCTGTTACATCTTCCTCTTTGGGAGCTTACTTGACAGAGGATGCCCAGAAACAAAATCAAAGGATACCCTAACATATTCCTTTAGGGAAGACCAAGAAAAGCAATCCCCATTTGTCTATGGAGATTCTCAGTCATCCAGGTCATAGTTATCCCAAAGATGCTTTTTCAGGAGGCAACTGGACTTTCTTGTTTTTTCTTTGAAGACGTTTCCCTTCTCATCCAAGAAGCTTCTTCAGCTTTGACTGGATGGTGGGGAAGGGAAGGATTTATATTCCTTGCAGACAGCTGGTCATTTGCATTCTTTTAGAGAGTCGTTGAGGCCACTTGGAGGTTTACCTGTGTCCTCAGGGTCACCTGAAGGGTGCAAATGGGTGTGGAGCCTTCTTGGCTGCAGGATGATTTCTGCCCTGTGTCCCTTTGCTGTTGAAGACAAGCGCGGGCTGTTGGGGATGAGTCTGTGTGGTCTGCATCTCAAACTGAAGCTCAAATGGTTCCTGTAGTCCGCAAATTTTCTAGAAATCCGTATCCATTTGGGTAAATGCTTATGGAGATTCTCAGTCATCCAGGACATGGTTGTCCCAAAGATGCTTTTTCAAAAGGCAACTGTACTTTGTTATTCCTTGAAGACGTTTTGTTTCTCATTCAAGAAGCTTTTTCAGTTCTGACTGAATGGTGGAAGATGGATCGATTTATATTCCTCACAATCACTCTCTTTCTGAGAGCCGTTGAGGCTACTGGAAGGTTTATCTGTGCCCTCGGGGTCACCTGAACAGTGCTAATGGGTGTGGAACCTTCTTGGAATGGCTGAAAGGACTCTGTTGTAAACAGATTGTAAATCACCTACCTCACAACTTCTGAAGGCAAGCTGTTCCATTGCTCTCACTGTTAGGAAATTGCTTCTTAGCTCTAGGTTGCTTCTCTCCTTGGTTAGTTTCCATCCATTGTTTCTCAACTTGCCTTTTGGTACATTGGAAAATAGTTTGACACACACACTCTCTCTCTCTCTCACACACACACACACATTTTTGTAGGAGCCCCTCAAATATTGGAACACTATCATGTCTCCCTTAGTCCTTCTTTTTATTAGAAGAGACATAACCCAATTCCTGTAACTGTTCTTCAAATGTTTTAGCCTCCAGCCCCCTGATCATCTTTGTTGCTCTTCTCTGCACTCTTTCTAGAGTCTCAACATCTTTTTTTATATTGTGGTGACCAGAACTGGATGCAGTATTCCAAGTGTGGTCTTACTAAGGCTTTGTAAAGTGGTACTAGAACCTCACGTGATCTTGATTCTATCCCTCCGTTAATGCAGCCTTTTACCTAAACTGATTTAAGGGCCGCAAACACTGTTCTCGCCATTTCGATGAAAGCAGCACAATCATGCAGATGCCTGTAACTGACTTCTGAGAGAGGCTGTGCTGAATTGCATTGCGACATTTTTATTAAAGCCACCTTGTTTTCTTGCCAATTTAAATTTACGATTGGATTAGCTCTGAGTGACATCAGCCAGCCTCTGTTTCATATCACTTCCATTTTCATAGACTCACCGCATTCGGTGAGGAAAATCAATAAAGCTGGAAGCATTTGGGATGATTCCTACTCGGCATGTTTGGGCTCAATCCATCCTGAGGAAAATGAAAAAAAGTTATACAGTACAGAGGTAATGCTCTGCTTAATTGGTATTTCGGAAAGAACTACTTTTATAGGAAAAAATTCTCTTACCACTCACCAGTAAACTACGCAAAAGTCTTTACCCCTAGGTCAGGGGTAGGCAACCTTGGCTCTTTTATGACTCGTGGACTTCAACTCCCAGAATTCCTGAGCCAGCCATGCTGAGGGGAAAGGGAGAGGTTTCCAAGCTGAGCCATGCTGGCTCAGGAATTCTGGGAGTTGAAGTCCACGAGTCACAAAAGAGCCAAGGTTGCCTACCCCTGGCCTAGGTAATGAGCAAGATTCTTGGTCTAAAGCTGGTATTTACTGTATATGACAAGGTATAAATCAGATTGCATTATTTAAAATAATTACCTTGCCCTGTTTGCAATACTGTTATCAAGAGGTGTAGACACTTCGTTTATGATTGCTCTGTCGGGGGGGGGATCTTTATGATGACAACAACAACAACAACAGTAATAATAATAATAATAATAATAATAATAATAATAATAATAATAATAATAATAATAATAATAATAATAATAATAATAATAATAATAATAATAATAATAATAATAATAAGATAATAATAATAATAATAATAATAATAATAATAATAATAGAGTTGGAAGGGACTTGGAGGTCTGTCCAACCCCTGCTCAGGCAGGAACCCTATACCATTTCAGACAATGGTGTCCAGTCTCTTCTTAAAAACTTCCAGTGTTGGAGCATTCACACTTTAGAGGCAGGTTGTTCCACTGGTTATTGTTCTCACTGTCAGGGCCGTGTGTGTGTTTGTGTGTGTGTGCGTGTGAGTGTGAGAGGGAGAGGGGGGGGGGGATTCCTTGTAGTTTTGTTTGCCTGACTTTCATCAGGCCCCACAAAGACAAAACTACTGACAGTGATGAATAGCCTTCCTTGATATGAGTGAAGGATGCAGGAAACCAGAGAGAAGAAAGGGGGGGAGGAGATACTGTTTTGATAGAAATGAGTCGTTTCTATAGCCTTCCTGATCTGTACTTCTGCTCAGTATTCTTCTGTCCTTAAAGGGTAGCTCGAAACTCTAACTATCATGATTTGGGGGCTTGTAGAATGTAAGGAATATGACCTTGACAGAGGAAGGGCCAAACCCATTACCAAAGTGACAAGGAGAAAAACATGATTTAAGTCCAAAACAAGCAGAAAGAATACGTGAGCGGCTCAGACAGACACTTCCCTAATTCACGGGGGTATAAGAAGGTGAGGGGGCAGAGCACAATCAGATTTGAAAGTTCCTGCTGTAATAGCTACTTCCCAATCAAAGTAGTCTTAGCTTTCCCGTGGAGCTAAATCTTGATCTGGTTGATAGGGCCGAAAGGCTGCACCAATTTAAGCCAAATCCAGGTCATATCAACTCCACTCTGGTGGTGTAGCCCAGATTGAACATTTCAGAGGGATTTGGAAAGTGTTAAACCACTGACATTAGGAAATTAGCTTTCCAGCATCACTCAGATGCTGGATTTTGTTTGTAACATGATTGATTGATTGGTTGTGTGCCAGAACGTCATTTTTTTAACTCCTAGCGACCACAGTGATATGTATGGCTAGTCAAGTGAAAAGAAGGCCTAGGGATGACATGATAGCCACGTTCCAATCTCTCAGGGGTTGCCACAAAGAAGAGGGGGTCAACCTATTCTCCAAAGCACCGGAAGACAAGACAAGAAGCAATGGATGGAAACTAATCAAAGAGAGAAGCGGCAGCCAGACTATTGTACGCACAAAAATGGAAGGACACTTTGATTCCCACGATGGATGAATGGCTACAGAAGCTGCTGGAGTTGGCAGAGATGGCTAACTTGACCGTTTTGATTAAAGAAAAGAATATAAGTACTTTTCTTTCTACTCGGAAACTGCTTCTGGATTTTGTGCTCGAGGTTGAAAAAAAAATGAAACTTTGATCTTGGGTTTTACCGATTAGTTTGATTTGTTGTTATAGAAATGGCGAGTTTATACTATTATGGAAAAGTAAAAAGTCGAGGTTCGAAGTTAGTGCTTTAGTCAATGCCTTTTCTTTTCTTTTCTTTTTTTCTCTTCTCCCCCTCACTCTTCTTCCCCTTTTCCCTCCCCACTGTGTCCCACTGTTTGCTTTTGTATTTTTGTATTTTATTCTATCATTTAATTAAAATGTTATTTTAAAAAAGGAGAGGAGCAACCTAGAACTAAGGAGAAATTTCTTGACAGAATAATCAATCAGTGGAATGGCTTGCCTTCTGAAGTTGTGGGTGCTCCATCCCTGGAGGCTTTTAAGAAGAAAATGAACAGCCACTTATTGGAAATGATATAGATCCTCTTGCTTGAGTAGGGAGTTGGACTAGAAGACATCCAAGGTCCCTTCCAACTCTGTTATTCTTTTATTCTGTATTCTCCATGATGATCTATTCCTAATCTGGTCTTTCGGTCTTCCAATGATTGCACATCCATTGCTATTGTAACTGAGTCCTTCTCTCCCCCCCACTTGTTGCTAGTTGTCCTCTTCTTCTCTTTCCTTCCATCTTTCTGAGCATCAAAGTCTTCTCCAGAGAGCTACATCTTCTCATACTGTGCCCCAAATAGGATAATTTGAGTCTGATCATTTGTCCCTCGAATGAAAGCTCTGGCTTGATTTTGTCAACTGTCCAGTTGGCATTTCCAGTAAAAGAAACTCCTGGGATATAATTTTACCAAGAGTATAATACTTTACTGAAAATCTACATTGCCACAGAGGAAGCAAAACCAGATCTGATTTCCCATGCAAACACAAGCATAGTTATTTTCCCATTTCCCTCTGATCCACCCACAGCCCAATATGTTCACCAATCACTTCTATTCATTTTGTTGTGAGAAAATAGTTAGCCACGCTCCGTGTCCTTGCAAACTTCCAAAGATGCCTCGGTTGCCTACATACTATCCCCTCACCTTTGCATTCCATTCCACAACCGCTTCCCTTTTTTTGTCAAGCTGTGAGCAAAGGAGAAAATGTAGGTGAAAGGGCGAATCAGTCAAATTGACAGATTTGTTTGATGATCCATTACTTTGCTTTCTCGGCTGTCTAAAGTATTCTCAGATGTTTTCTACAACACTGTAGTTTAATGTGGTTTGCAATTTTTACCTCCAGCGCAGCAGTATGTGGTGATCATTTTATAGTGCACTAGTTGTCTACATCTCTCTCAGAAATAAAATAAAAGGCATTTTGACATAAATCTTGTGCAAGTTATTTCAGGTTTATAACATTTCAGTTTTGAAACGGCTGTTCCAGTCTCGTTCAAAATATTTCAACACCATCCCAAACATTTCATAAGTCTTCTGAATCTGGTCTTAAGTCCAATAGCAGATTGTTTCGACCTCAGAATCCAACTAAAACAGCATCAGAACTCGCATGCCAACACAGAACTGCTTCAAACTGAAAACATTTTGAATTTAAAAAGAGTTTGCACAACTCACATACGTGAAAACCCTTAACTGCAGATCATCTGTTTTCAGTCCTTCATCAACCATTCATTTGTAACTATGTCCCGGAATATTTGAGATTCCAAACCTGGTCCAGTGAATCAGCAAAGCAGGAATAAAAAAAAAAACCTCAGTTAAAAAACAAAGCAGGATTAGTTGTTAACAAGGCAAATTGTGATGAATAATAATCAGTCAATGATAAAAAAATCTTTATAGCTTTCAATAGATTGCCACGTTTCTAAAAGGTCAGTAGTGAGATGCCCTTTCTTAGATTTTAAAAGGAAATATAAAACAAGGCATGGTATAATAAGGAATAATAGTCATTCATGATCAGTGTTTTCACTTTCTTTCCATTACACCTGAATTTTGAATGAAATAAATGTCTGCAAAAATAAAAACATTATAAAGGGGTACCTTTTTCTAGAATAACGGAGAGCACACAATCCTGTGTGCATCTCCTTCACATTAGCTGAACCTGGAGAACACAACCTCCTGACTTTGCTGTCGCTCAATTTACCAGATTTGCTGAGGCAAATTTCTCAACAGCTTCCAGCCTGATATATTTGCATAATTAATCTGTCAGTGAAACCAATGAAAGTTTGCCTTCGGAAATCGAGAGGATCACTGATGCTAATAACTAGCATATACCCTTTTTTTTTTTAATTCTTTATGGTACCCTTGACTTAGGAGCATCCTCCCTCAATTGCTACTAATGATACCTGCTCACTTTTCGGCACCAGAAAACAGCTTTTTAAAGTTAAAAGAAAGAGCCACAGAAGGTAGCTGGTAAACATTTAATTTTCCTTGCCGTTGTCTGTGGAGATTCTCAGTCATCCAGGTCATGGTTGTCCCAAAGGTGCTTTTTCAAACAGCAACTGGACTTTGTTTTTTCCTTGAAGATGTTTCGCTTCTTATCCAAGAAGCTTCTTCTGTTCTGACTGAATGGTGGAGGATGGAAGGATTTATATTCTTTGCAGTCATCTGGTCATTAGCACTCTTTCTGAGAGTCGTTGAGGCCACTTGGAGGTTTTATCTGTGCCTTCAAGGTCACCTGAATAGTGCAAATGATGTGGAGTCTTCTTTACAACACAGTCCTTTTAGAATATTCCAAGAAGATTTGGGATTTCCTTGCCATTCTTTTTTTCTATCTGCTTAGCAAAGGTCTCTGACAATATCCTGTTTTATTAACTTTCTCCAACCCTTTGAGTTCCACTGTTCTTAATCATTAATCATGTTCCTTTTTCCTTTCTTCTTCCTACTCTTAGAGCAGGGGTGTCAAACTGCCGGCCCGCGGGCAGGATGCGTCACGCCAAAACTGCGCCCACCCCCATTGCCGGCAATGGGAAAAAAGTCGCAATACGTCGCAACACGTCACGTGACATTGCGAGTTTGACACCTCTGTCTTAGAGGCTTGTTCTGCTTCTCTGGCTAACCACAGCCTCACTCTGTCCATTAGAATAGAATAGAATAGAATAGAATAGAATAGAATAGAATAGAATAGAATAGAATAGAATAGAATAGAATAGAGCAGAGCTGGAAGGGACCATGGAGGTCTTCTAGTCCAACCCCCTGCTCAAGCAGGAGAACGTATACAATTTCAGACAAGTGACTGTCTAGTCTCTTCTTAAAAACTTCCAGTGATGGAGCGCCCATGATTTCTGAAGGAAAGTTGTTCCACTGGTTAATTGTCCCCACTGTTAGGAAGTTTCTCCTTAATTCCAGTTTGCTTCTCTCTTTGATTAGTTTCCATCCATTATTGCTTGTCCTTCCCTCTGGTGCTTTGGAGAATAACGTGACCCCCTCTTCTTTGTGGCAGCCCCTCAAATACTAGAACACTGCTATCATGTCTCCCCTATTTCTTCTTTTCTTTAGACTAGCCAAACCCAAGTCCTGCAATCGTTCTTCATATGTTTTAGTCTCCAGGCTTTTGATCATCTTATCTGTTCTTCTCTGAATTTTTTCCGAAGTCTCAACCATAGTACGGTGACCAAAATTGGCTGCAGTATTCCAGGTGTGGTGGTCTTACTAGGGTTTTATAAAGCGGTACTAATACTTTGCGTGATCTTGATTCTATGCCTCACCTTTCTCCTAAAATGTGGGGCACCTCATCATTAGATTCTTTCTCAGTGGCAGTTCTCTTGGCTGAAGCTGCTATTATTATTATTATTATTATTATTATTATTATTATTATTATTATTATTATTATTATTATTATTATTATTATTATTATTATCATCATCATCATCATCATCATCATCATCATCATCATCATCATCATCATTATTATTATTATTATTATTATTATTATTATTATTATTATTATTATTATTATTATTATTATTATTATTATTATTATTATTATTATTATTTGATGATGATGGAAAGGATGAGCTGCAAGTATATTAGGGCTTCTCACCCACACCCATCACCCAAAACCATCTGGTCACCAGTTCAATTTCTGTCCCACTGGCAACAAGTGTCAAAAGTCTTTATTCCAGTTTGGTCTCTTAGACCAGGGGTCTTCAAACTTGGCCCTTTTATGACTTGTGGACTTCAACTCCCAGAATTCCTCAGCCAGCGTGCCTAGCTGAGGAAATCTGGGAGTTGAAGTCCACAAGTCATAAAAGGGCCAAGTTTGAAGACCCCTGTCTTAGACTATTGCAGCAGCACTGCAGAAGCTTGTAAGGTAGAATTGCAGCTTTGAGCTTGAATGGATCAGGCAAGGAGGAATCAGGGGGATCTCATCTGCTTTTAATAAATTGCAGACTCTGGGCTGGCCTCTCCTCCGTGCTGCTGACTTTCTGCTAAGGTGGCTCTTTGGGACTCCCTCCCGGCTCTGACAGTTTGCAAGAGGAATGACAAAATAATCTTACAATTAATTTCTCTGTTGCTTTTTATTTAAGTAGCGCCAGGCACCTGGACTTAGAGTGATTTTAAACTCCATTATAAAATTGCTTTGGGTTTAAGGAAGAATTGTGATCGATTGGTAGATTCTTGTTGAGGGCAAGATTAATTTCGGGGAAAGTATACAGTTGCAAACTGCTAATTCATCTTTTTTTTTTTCCCCTAAATGCAAAGGTTCGTGTTTTATTTAGACTCGGAGAGAGTGATAAGGCACTTTTAAGTGGGATGCTTGCTAATCACAAAATAACACATGCCGGGGGGGGGAAATGAAAAGCATTCAACTCGATGGTGCGACACGATTATTCTTTGATAAGCCGGTCTGTGCCTGACATCTCAATGCTTGCTCTCCATCCGGTTCAAGGTCGTTTCTCTTGCAACTGTCAAAGCTGGGAGGGAGACCCAAAGAGCCACCTTAGCAGAAAGTCAGCAGCACAGAGGAGAGGCCAACCCAGAGTTTGCAATTTATTACAAGCAGATGGGATCCCATTGATTCCTCGTTGCTTGATCCATTCAAGCTCAAAGCTGCAATTCTACCTTCCAAGCTTTTTTTAAAAAAAGAATTTTATTAGATTTTATAGGATTAGGGATAAAGTGGGGTCAGGATTAGGGTTAGGATTTAGGCTGGGGTTGGGGTCATGATTGGGGTTATCCCCCAGTAATATTTTCAATATTGAGCAAACAGAATATTTTCTGGGTACATATATTTAAATAACAATAATTAATGTAATAATAGATAACAATGGTAAATACAATTAGTTATAGGCAGTATTAATTAATCAATTCATAACATCCTTCTTACTAATATGTATTCAGAATTACATATCACATTCCTTTTGCAGTGCTGCTGTATTGTCTAAGACAGGGGTCTTCAAACCTGGCAACTTTTAAGACTTGTGGACTTCAACTCCCAGAATTCCTCAGCCACTGAGGAATTCTGGGCATTGAAGTCCACAAGTCTTAAAAGTTGCCAAGTTTGAAGGCCCCTGGTCTGAGAGACCAAACTGGAGTAAAGACTTTTAACACCCATTTCTAAAAAATGAAGTGCAAGCCTTTCCTTTGTCCTTCATTAGGACTTTTGCCTACCTTACCCCATCTTAGGGTTCTGATTTTTTTTTTTTTTTTACTTATTGGAAAGTGGCTATTTCATAAAAAGAAGTATGGAGCTTCTGACTGTTATCTAATTGAAAAACTGAATTACCCTATTAGATGGAGATGATCTATGGAGACCAGACACACACACACACATACACACTGAAACAATATATTCTATGTGTGTCAAGGGGCAGTGCAGTGAGAAATGTAAGATTTTTTGTATAGCCTTAACATTTGCAGGTCATTGTTCAATATCCAAATCAACCAACAGCAGGAAGTAAATCCATTTTACATTATCTATTTCCCTTAGCTCGTTTCATCCTTAGTAATTAAAAAATTCATCTGAGCTCCTCTGTGATAGATTTCTGGAATAAATCCAGAGGCAAATGAAGTAACTAAGCTGTAGATCTTTCCCATCATTTGCTGAAACGTCTGACTTTTTCCCCCCCCTATAATGTCTGTTTCTTCAAGATGTTCACCCTTTCTCGGTCTTCAAGTGACTGATGTATCTTTTTGCCTTTTTCCACGTTGGGTTAGATTAATTCTTCAAAGCAGAAAATCTACCTTTGCTGTATGCAAAAGTCTACTTTCACATTCAGACACTAGAAGATTTAATCATTGCTATTGGAGAAGATTCCTGCAGCAGAAGCATCTCCCCACACACACACATTCTCTTAAACAGCTTTTCCAAACAGCTCTGATTGGCTGAAAGGAATGGCTCACCTTATGTTTTTTTTTTTCCCAGAAAAAGTGTCCTCACTTCTGGATCTTTCCAGAACCACACTCATCTTCATATCTAGGGCAGGAGGGCCTGTCACTTCATTGTGAGAGATGCTACAGTTAGCATTTTCATCACAATTTAAAAACTTGGATGAATAACAGAATAACAGAGTTGGAAGGGACCTTGGAGGTCTTCTAAGCCAACCCCCTGCTGAAGCAGGAGACCCTATACCATTTCAGACAAATGGCTGTCCAATCTCTTTTTAAAAACTTCCAGTGATTGTTCTCACTGTCAGGACATTTCGCCCTAGTTCTCGGTTGCTTCTCTCCTTGATTAGTTTCGATCCATTGCTTCTTGTCCTGCCCTCAGGTGCTTTGGAAAATAGGTTGACCCCCTCTTCTTTGTAACAGCCCTTCAAATATTGGAACACTGCTATCATGTCACCCCTCGTCCTTCTCTTTGTTAGACTAGGCATAACCCAGTTCCTACAACCGTTCTTCATATGTTTTAGCCTCCAGTCCCCTAATCATCTTTGTTGCTCTTCTCTCTGTTGCTCTCCCAATCTTCTCTGGATGAATAAATGTAAATCTTTGTGAGACCTTTAAGGTGGAAAATGTTTGTTGATTCCTCCCTTGTGGCATTCTCTATATCCTTAACCAGGCAATTTGCAAATATATCTTTGCTGTTCCTATCTGCCCTCAAAAGAATATCTTGGAATTTCAGTCTTCAAGGTTAGGGAGACATGGGGTTGTATTGTGGCTTTTTTGATTCAAAGGAAAGCAGAAGAAAGCACGATGGCCAGCTGTAGTTCCTATCCATTCTTAATGTATTTTAACACAACATGCAGTCAAATTTTCAGCTGACTGATTAAGTCCTGTCCAGTCATTGTTGACACTTAACAATCACGTGGGTGGATTTTCTTCAGAATTATCTCTCCAACCTGGTCTTTCAGGTCTCTCAATGGTGCATGTACTGCTGCTGTAATTGAATCCATCCATCTTGTCACTCTTTTCTTTCTCTTTTTTTTCTCCTTCAATTTCTCCAAGCATCATGGACTTCTCAAGCAAAGCAGGTCTTTGCAGGATGTTGTTCAAAGTATGGGAATTGTTGAGTTTCAAGCAAGAATTCTAACATATTTGATCCGTTGGCTTCCTGGCTGTCCGTGGTATCCTTACAGTCTTACCCAGCACCAAAGCTAAAGCATAAATACTCTTACTATCTTGTTTCTTCATATAGTATCACAGGAAGAACCATTGCCTGAACAATTCTAACTTTGGTTGGTCTACACATATCACAGAATTTGAATATCCTTTCCACATCCATTTGCACTACTCAGGTGACCCTGAGGACACAGATGAACCTCCAAGTGGCCTCAACGACTCTCTAAAAGAATCCAGATGATCAGCAGTCTGCAAGGAATATAAATCCTTCTATTCCCCACCATCCAGTCGGAGCTGAAGAAGCTTCTTGGATGAGAAGCGGAACATCTCCAAAGAAAAACAAGAAAGTCCAATTGCCTCTTGAAAAAGCACCTTTGGGACAACCATGACCTGGATGACTGAGAATCTCCATAGACATCCTTTCCAAGACCTTACTGAATTTTTACCAAGTCATATTTCTTGACTACTGGATGAATATGCTATGGGGAATGATCCTAAAAAGCTCTGTATATTTCTAATTCAAATTACAATGATTCATAGCAGTTTGGCTAAAGTAATGACCACAGTGATGGGGTTTTTTTTTTTTTTTAAAAAAAGAGATCTGTGTAAAATGTGTCTAATTTGTTTCAGCGTGCCTGGATGAGGAATTCTGGGAGTTGAAGTCCACAAGTCATAAACGTTTGAAGAATATTGGAAATCTAAGCAAGTTTCTGGGTTCTCCCTTCACTCTTGTGTCAGGGGAGATAGTTAATAGTTCATAAGCAGGAATTGGGAACTGATGGGAGCAATGCTTATAAAATAGCAGCTGCCCTTCTTTGAATGAACCCACATTGATGTCAAACACAAAGTTGCAGGAACCATCACACCACTGGAAAATTGTGAAGCGTCTACAGAGCCCAGATGGATTTCCTTAAATCTCATCTAAAATTCTGTACACCCCTATTTACATCCACGTGACCAACTTTACACATCTCATGAAGCAGAACTGGAGGTGGGTTTTCTTTCCCTCCTCTTCCATTGTTTTGCACATTAACCTTCAATTTTAGGACAAATCTGCAATTCTTTATGTGTGTTTGTGTGTTTTACTGATTTCAGAAAGAGCAAGAAATATAATTAAGAATAAGAGTCAATGTCTATTTGTACTTAGAGAAATACCCCTGGAGTTTATAATGGACAAAGAAAAGAATATAGTAAAGATTATCCCTGCAAGAGGCTCTTGTGAAGTGTTGATTGGTTTTTTGCTTTCCACATTCTCTAGCGACAGCAGATTGAAGAATGATTAAGTGTTAGCCAACACCGCTAATTTTGTCCTCTCCTGTAATCTGATGTTTACAGAAATGGATTACAGGTTCAAGAAAGCCAAGGTTTTAAAACAAAACCTAAACTAATGCCCTTGAAACCCATCCCATATTAAAGATTCACAACCCAGTCTGAGAAAGGTAATCGGCTTTCAGAAATGGACTTGTCCACTTCCATTTCTCCATGGTGGATTCCGGATTAGATGCGATCAACCTTGATTACCTCTTGGGTACCAAGAGACTGAGTCGAGAAGAGATGAGCCAGCTATATCCACTTTCCACTTCTCTGTATCAGGAAATTTGTTCTAAAAATTTGGTTCCCACATAAAAGTATAACTATTCCACCCCATTTAAGTAACACCACACACAAATGTTGTTGAGAATCTGAAAAGAGTGCAGAGAAGAGCAACAAAGATGATCAGGGGACTGGAGGCTAAAACAGATGAAGAACGGTTGCAGGAATTGGGTATGTCTAGTCTAATGAAGAGAAGGACTAGGTGGTGACATGATAGCAGTGTTGAGGGGCTCCTACAAAGACGAGGGGGGTCAAACTATTTTCCAAAGCACCAAAAGGCAAGAAGAGAAACAATGGATGGAGGCAACCAACCAAGAAGCAACTTAGAACTAAGAGGACATTTCCTAACCATGAGCGCAATCAACCAATGGAACAACTTGCCTTCAGAAGTTGTGGGTGCTGCATCACTAGAGGCTTTCAAAAAGAGACTGGACAAACATTTATCTGAAATGGTACAAGGTTTCCTGCTCAAGCAGGGGCTTGGACTGGAAGACTCTATCATTCTATGCTCTATGTGCACCAGATTGTTTATTTTATATTCTGAGAATGCCCTGTTGGGAATGGTTGCTGGAATTGGGTTGCTGGAATCTGGTTTAATGAAGAGAAGGATGAGGGGGGACATGATAGCAGTCTTCCATTATCTCAGGGGCTGCCACAAAGAAGAGGGAGTCAAGCTATTCTCCAAAACGCCTGAAGGCAGGACAAGAAGCAACAGATGGAAACTTAATCAAGGAGAAAAGCAACCTAGAACTAAGGAGAAACTTCCTGACAGTGAGAACAATTAATCAGCGGAACAACCTGCCTCCAGAAATTGTGAATGCTCCAACACTGGAAGTTTTTAAGAAGAGACTGGACAGCCATTTGTCTGAAATGGTATAGGGTTTCCTGCTTGAGCAGGGGGTTGGACTAGATGACCTCCAAGGTACCCTCCAACTTTATTATTATTATTATTGTTGTTGTTGTTGTTGTTGTTGTTGTTGTTGTTGATCATCGCATAGTCAGCCAGCTGTTCAGACTGGATTTGGCATTTTTGTCTACCTATCGAGTCCTTACCAAGGACCTGGGATAGGCAGATGTGGATGTTTGATGGTATTACAGATATCGTCGTGGGATGGAAGCAGTTCCTAGTAAGGCCGCCTTTTGCAATTGACTAATGGCGAATTTGTCAATGCTAATGGTGTTCAAGTGGTGCTCCAGTTGTTTTGGGATTGCACCCAAGGCGCCTATTATTATTGGTACTACCCTTGCTTGCTTTTGCCACAGTCTTTCTATTTCTATTTGTAGGTCTTTGTATTTTGTTATCTTCTCCAGTTCTTTCTCGTCTATTCTGCTGTCTCCATTACTATTATTATTATTATTATTATTATTATTATTATTATTATTATTATTATTATTATTATTATTATTATTATTATTATTATTATTATTATTATCCAAGCTTGATGCTCACAGTGATAGCAGCTAGCACAACAGAGTATAGCAGGATAGTAAAATGTGCAACAAATCACATTAATATACAGTAGTTTTATAATACATGAAATATAAAAATATTGGGATGGTGTACCTAAATGGAAAAATTTGGATATTTAGATGATTAACATTGAGAAAATCATGACTGATAAGAATGGATTGAATGAAGGGGAAATTAAGCTTAAACAAAAATCACGAAAATAGGATGAATGGTGAACTAATGAGAATAATATAAGCTGATAAAATAAATGTGTTATACATGGATGTTATCACTATTTTTATAAATATTTTTTAAAAATCTATATTTAATCATTTATATATTGAAAATATTAAGAATTATATTTTGGTTAAGGTTGAAGAAGGAGAATACAAATGGGAGAAAGGAAGACAAAGGAAATATATTATTAATTAATATACTAATTATGGAATTATCAAATTTAATCATTATTGACTGTTAATTATTATTGCCTTTTTATTTTCTTTCTATTTTTTTTTTCAAATATATAAACCAAGACAACATGCTGTATACACCAGGCACTGGAGATTGTTATTGTTAAAAACCAATAAAATATTTATATATATATATATATATATATATGTAGGTCTTTGGTAATTCGGGTTTTCTCCCGTGTAAAATTGGAAGTGTCTTGGCGACGTTTCGACGAAGTCTCATTCGTCATCTTCAGGCTGGTGTCTCTTCAGCCTCGTGCTTCTAGAAGCAATAGTTTTATAAGCAGCTAGCACAACAGAGTATAGAGGATATAAAATGAACAAATCACATTGGGATATGGTGTACCTAAATGGAAAAATTTGGATATTTAGATGATTAACATTGAGAAAATCATGACTGATAAGAATGGATTGAATGAAGGGGAAATTAAGCTTAAACAAAAATCACGAAAATAGGATGAATGGTGAACTAATGAGAATAATATAAGCTGATAAAATAAATGTGTTATACATGGATGTTATCACTATTTTTATAAATATTTTAAAAAAATCTATATTTAATCATTTATATATTGAAAATATTAAGAATTATATTTTGGTTAAGGTTGAAGAAGGAGAATACAAATGGGAGAAAGGAAGACGAAGGAAATATATTATTAATTAATATACTAATTATGGAATTATCAAATTTAATCAATATTGACTGTTAATTATTATTGCCTTTTTATTTTCTTTCTATTTTTTTTCCCAAATATATAAACCAAGACAACATGCTGTATACACCAGGCACTGGAGATTGTTATTGTTAAAAACCAATAAAATATTTATATATATATATATATATATATATATATATATATATATATATATATATATATATATATATATATATATATAGATATATAAAGAAAGAAATTAAGTTCATTTCTTAAGACAAAAGTATTTGTGGGGGAAAAGGAAACATTTAAACACAGACTGAGTTAGAGAGAGAGAGAGAGAGAGAGAGAGAGAGAGAGAGAGAGAGAGAGAGAGATATGGGCTATTGGTTTGATCTCCAGGCTTGGTAATTATAATAATAATAAAGTTGGAAGGGATCTTGGAGGTCATCTAGTCCAACCCCCTGCTCAGGTTGCAATTAGGTTGCAGCCAAACAGGAAAAAAGCTATCTACCAGGCTGCATGAGCACTCCCTGGCTATCAAAAGACATGACCCATTGTCCCTCATGTCCGTCCACGAGGACTCGGAAGGACACCAGTTCGATCTAACCAGGATCACAATTATAACCCAACCAAAGTCAAGGAAAGAGAATTCCTTGAGGCCTGGTTCTCCACCAACCAATCAGTGAACAGACACATTGACATTGACCCCGCCTACCAACCATCGAGAGCAAGAGAGCTGCTTCAGCTGAAATTACCGGAAGCAGCTTTCCAAACAAACACAAACACAATTCAAACCGCACTGAAGATGTCCCCCCCCCGACCCCGAACAGAGACGAAATGATTGCGACCTAATTACCAAGCCCGGACAGAGATGGAAGCAGTGGTGGGATTCAAATATGTGAACAAGTGGTTCTCTGTGTGGATGCCACTTCTGGAGGTCCATTCTGGGCCTGGGCAACAAAAAATTAGCTACCGGTTCTGCCGAAGTGGTGCGAACTGGCTGAATCCCGCCACTGGATGGAAGGGATCTTGGATGGAAGGGATCTAGTCCAACCCCCTGCTCAAGCAGGAGACCCTATACCATTCTAAACAAGTGGCTATCCAGATTCTTCTTAAAAACTTCCGGTGTTGGAGCATTCACAACTTCTGAACTGGTTAATTGTCCTCACTGTTAGGAAATTTCTCCTTAGTTCCAGGTTGCTTCTGTCCTGGATTAGTTTCCATCCATTGTTTCTTCTCTTGCCTTCTGGTGTTTTAGAAAATAAGTTGATCCCCCTCCTCTTCGGGACAACCGCTCAAATACTGGAATACTGCTACCATGTCACCTCTACTCCTTGCTTTCTCTACACTGGCCATGCCCAACTCCTGCAACTGTTCTTCATACGTTTTAGTCTCCGGTCCTTTAATCATCCTAGTTAGTCTTATCTGCCCTTTTTCAAAGGTCTCAATATCTTTTTTTGTAATGTGGTGACCAAAACTGGATGCAGTATTCCAGGTGTTGTCTTACTAAGGCAGGGGTCTTCAAACTTGGCAACTTTAAGACTTGTGGACTTCAACTCCCAGAATTCCTCAGCCAGCTGGCTGAGGAATTCCTCAGCCAGCTGGCTGAAGTCCACAAGTCTTAAAGTTGCCAAGTTTGAAGACCCCTGTACTAAGGTTTTAAATGTATGGTCCTGCATCATCTATTCATCTATAATATCTTCATTAGAGTGCACGTGCTCCCCAATTTAGGAATAAGTTTCATTCCCAAGGTCTGTCCTTAAGTCGAATTTGTATGTAAGCCACAAGAGTATTATTGTATAATACTGTATAAGTAGTATTGTGTAATGAACCTGAACCATTTAAATTGAATCATTGTGTGTTTAACCCAATTTTTGCTACAATAGGGTTCATCCTTTGCTGTTGCCCTTAAACCAGGGTGTTCTTAGCCCAGGGGTTTTCTGTGCTCGGAAAGCATTGCTTAAAACCTAACTATGAAGTTAATTACATTTCTGACCGTCTTCTATTCATGCAGACAAGTTATTATTTGATGAAAGAGATACCCGAGGGATGAACTGCTTCCCAAAGCACTAGCGCCAATGAACTCTTTCCTCCAAAACTCTTTAAAATAGAGTGCTCACAGTTTTCAGAAGTACAGAATAAATCTCTGCACCAAGTTTAACATTATATGAGTCCATAAGCGCAGTTTTTCAGAGAGCCCTTAGTAGAACATGCACGCTTTTCATATTCTTTGAAATAAGAAAACAGAGACAAGAAATAAATGGGCATTTTGAAAAGCAGAAAGGGTGTTTTTTTTTTTCCCCTTATTTTTTTTCTTTTTAAAGATCACAGGAATATTAATTTGAAGGGTCACGCCTAAAATCTACAGGGACATTTCCATGAAAATTACATTACAGGGAGGGATCTGTATAAAAATAAAGCAAACAAATCCCACATATGTGCATAGCTTAATAGGGAAATCGTTTTACAAAATAGAGAAGGATTTTTTTTAATCATCTATAATCAGAGAAAAACCCGGAGAACGTTCACATCGCTTCATAGCATTTTACCCTCCTGGAATAGCCTTGTTGTTTTTCACAGTGGTTGCCATGTTTCTCCTCCAATGCCCTTGAATGATCTTGGGTTTAATAGCTCAAAAACAAACTACAAGGGGTGTAGAGCAGCAGTAATGGAGAATTTAATCATCAAAACGTCTGTGAGAATACAAAATAAAGAAAATAGAGCTGGAAAGGACCTTGGAGGTCTTCTAGTCCAACCACCTGCTCAATTAAGAGACTGTATACCATTTCAGACAGGTGGCTGTCCAGTCTCTTCTTAAAAGCCTCCAGTGATGGAACACCCACAACTTCTGGAGGCAAGTCGTTCCACTGGTTAATTGTTCTCACGGTTAGGAAATTTCCCCTTAGTGCTAGGTTGCTTCTCTCTTTGATTAGTTCCCATCCATTTCTTGTCTTACCTTCTGGTGCTTTGGAAAATAAGTTGACCCCTCTTCTTTGTAGCAGCCCTCAAATATTGGAACCCTGCTCATATCATATCATCCCTAGTCCTTCTTTTCTCTAGATTAACCAAATCCAGTTCCTTCAACCGTTCATCGTATGTTTTAGTCTCCAGGCCCCTAATCGTCTTAGTTGCTCTTCTTTGCATTCTTTCCAAAGTCTCAGCATCTTTTTTGTAATGTGGTGACCAAAACTGGATGTGGTATTCCAGGTGTGGTCTTATTAAGGTTAATTACTAAGGAAGAAAAACTGGCCTTTACTGGGTTGTCTTGCTAATAACGTCCTCCTTCAATGGATAGAAAAGAGCGCAACTGGATGATCTGTTCCTGATTTGATATTAATCGATAAAGAAGGCTTAGCTGAGTAAGTAGAATTAGCAGGAACCATGAAATGCCACATTCTTAACATTAAAGGAATTTGTCCTATTTGTGTGCTTTCTAAAGTGTTTGACACCCTTATGTGAGGCCAATAAAGGAGAGTATTTATAGCTCAGGCTTGAAATGTGGGGTTCCGGGTCCTCTCTGAACTTGGTTGTTTTCTTGCAGACGTTTCATTGCCCAACTAGCGAACATCATCAGTGCTAGTTTAAGGTTCACACTGATCACATTACCTAGTTTGGGTAATGAAACGTCTGCAAGAAAACAACCAAGCTCAGAGAGCACCAAGGATCTCTCATTAAAGAAATGTAGAATGGGAGAGAAATCTAAGAGCTCTCTTTACTTCCACAATATTAAGTAGGATTCCATGTCATGTCAGAGAAGTAAATTGGAAACAGAGTTCAGCTTGAAGAAAAGTTCCTGAAAAGAGAGTATCAAAACCACAATCGCAAACTAAGAAAGTAAATAAATAAGTAGCTGTACATAAAGATTATTATGTAATCTTAGAATCCCTATGATTCTATAGAACTGTAAGGCAGAGGTCCCCAACCTTTTGGGCACCAGGGACTGGTTACATGGAGAGAGGTTTTTCCGCGGACCAGAGGGGGCATGATTTTGTGTTCTGCCTGCATCTTGTGGATGGGGCTTTGCTTGTTTGTGTGGACCGGTTGCTAGCATGCCACAGCCCGGTACTGGTCCATGGACCGGGGGTTGGGAACCCCTGCTGTAAGGGATTTCTTAGGCCAGGGCTCTCCAAACTTGGCAACTTTAAGACTTGTGGACTTCAACTCCCAGAATTCCTCAGTCAGCCATACTGGCTGGGGAATTCTGGGAGTCAAAGTCCACAAGTTTTAAAGTTGCCAAGTTTGGGGACCCCTGACTTAGCCCATCAAGTGCAATGCTCTGCAGAGTGTAGGAATCTTGATTAATGCATCCCTTGAACACATCTAGTAATGGGAAGTCATTTACTTCTCTAAATAATTCCATGGTCAATCTGTCCTTCCTACTAGGACTTTTCCCTCTACTTCTTCTGCCAATGCTAAGCCTCAGTCTACAAAAATAAAATTCTTGAAGATGCTCTCTTTCTACCAGAGAGTTGTGTATAATGATTAATCCAATCCCTCTGCACAAAAAAAGGATATTTGCACATAATTCTGTCCATATCTAAGGGCAACTTTAACCCCTAGTTCCACCGAGAGACAAACCCCAAGAAACATGCTTATGGGCTATAAAAATCTGAAATACATTGGTTGCAGCTCACTTTTTAATCAACCCAAAGGAGTCAAATTCAACAATGTTCCTTAAGGATCTCTACACTTCCTGGCTGAAAAGCAATTGTTTATGGTCTCCTGTTCCAAACTGCCACTCTTCCTTTTCCCCTCCACGTCATTTATTTTGCAGGCCTTGCAGGGGGAAAAAAAGTTCAGCATTTCAGAGATGTCACTCTCTTCTCTCTTTTTTTTTCCCCCCAGTCAATTCAGCAGAGCTGTTAAGTCTGATTAGCTCTTAAAAGAACCTTTGAGACAGATTTTGAAAGGTTTCTTGCTGCTTCATGAACATATGCTTAATTAAATTGACCCCAGTCCTGAAGATATAATTTAGATCACGCTCAACCCAAAAACCCTCAGTGCCTTTAGCCAAAGATTTACCCAAGGGAAAGACTGCAGGATTTTGTGTTTGGTGGGGTGGAGATTTGAACAAAGAAAGTAACCTTCTCAAGCACTTGCTTGTGAAGAGGCTGAAGATAATAAATGTGGGGGGTAATTTCTCCCGATGAACGATGCTGGTAAGGCTCAAGAGTCAATGCATAATCAGCTGTGGCTGAAAGGGAAGGAGATCTTCTTAGAATAGCAGAGTTGGAAGGGACCTTAGAGGTCATCTAGTCCAACCCCCCACCCAAGCAGGACACCCTACACCATTTCTGACAGATGGGAATCCAGTCTCTTCTTGAAAACTTCCAGTGATGAAGCTCCCACAACTTCTGAAGGCAAGCTGTTCCATTGGTGGATTGTTCTCACTGTCAGAAAATTCCTCCTGATTTCTGGGTTGAATCTCTCCCTGATCAGTTTCCATCCGTTATTCCTTGCCTGGCCTTCAGGTGCTTTGGAAAATAGGTTGACCCCCTCCTCTCTGTGACAGCCCCTCAAATATTATTTTATTTTAAAAAATACTTTAAAAATTATTTAAATTATTTTTAAAAAATCTTATTTTATTCCTAAGAAATAGGATCCTATCGCCATACTGGAATCCTACATGAGATGACATCTCCCTTAAAGCAAGCGTTCTTTCATCAAAGGGATGGATGCAATCATGCACAGTCCCAAAATCCATACATGAAGAAGTGGAGGCTCTAAGAGCCATAATGGGATATGTAGCGCCTTAAACCTGAAATAAGGACTCAGCTTAAAAGTTCATTTGGGCTAAGTACAGGTGAATTGTTTTCCAGTTTGAGCCCTTCCAGGTATTAATCATAATTCCATCAGTTCCGGGACTCAGTTCAGTGACAGATTTTTTTCATATATCTATATTTGTCAGAATAAGATTTACATACATGTTGATGCTTGCACTGTTGCTAAAATAAGAATTTATCGTGCATTTTGGATAACTTCATCCTGTCAAGAAGTAAGTTTTGGAGAAACGCATAACTGGGTAGACAGGTAAATAGCACAATTTGCAAACATCAGATGTTTCATGGACTCATTTTTAGAATCAGAGGCATCCGGGGCCAACTGTGAGATGAAAGGAAATCAAAGGAGCATGTGCTGTGACTTCACAATACAAACTCCAACCTTTTGCGCTTGCATCTTGACAGTGGAGGCAAGTGTGCAGGTTGGGTTTCAATGCATTTGTCCCATCACTTGTCTCCATGTCTATAATGCCTGTACACAGCTACAGTTGGAATAGCGAAGGCTTAGCTCCCACGGGCTGCTTTAGAAGCAAACTGTTGTGATTCCTCACCAGCCAGTGGATCCGGCAGCTGAGTCTGAGGAATCAGAGGAGGAGGAGGAGGGGCCTGGAGTGACATTAGAGTTAGTGGAAGGCTCTGAGGAGCTCCAAGACTTACAGTCAGACGAGGAGCCTGGCCCCTCTACTCACGCTCAGGCTGAGACACAGCTGTGGTAGGAGCCTGAGTTGGACAGTGATGAAGAACAGTTGGGACAATCCAGGATGCATGAAAGCGCAGGCAAGAGAAACGAGTAGGACAGAGGAATGCAATGGGGCGGCTCCAAAGGCAAAGGAGAAGGCATTAGGAAGCCACACTTTGGCTGAATTATAAAAGGGAAGGTGTGGGAGGTGCTGGTTGCCAAAGGCAACCGTTCGTGTTGAGGATCGAGTTTCTGTGGACTGTGTTTGTTTGCCTTGGACATTGACTCAGGTCTGTGAGAATAAAAGGGGTTGTTTTTTTCTTGCGGTTCCTGCCTGTTTCTTGGAAGAGGGGTTTCTCCTTGTGAGCATAACAAGGACTCATGTAGGCTGGGACAGAACACAAATGATCAGGTGCAAGAAGGCAGGAAACCAGGATAGAGTTTGTAGGGAGTCAGCACCCACGCACCCTCCCAGAGAATGAAATATTTGGGGGGAATATTAAAAAGGCAGGATAGAATATTTCCCCTGAAGGAGAAATAGAGAAAAAGGAAATCTTAAGGGAAGCAGAAACCAGCCCCAGTCTGACTGCCCCAAGCAAAAACCAGCTTTTAGGAATACAGATTGGGTAATCCATTCAGGAAGACTGGGGGCAGTAAGGCTGGAGCTGAGAGGATTAGAAAAACAAAGACTCCTAAAATTTACATTCCCCTCACCCAAATTCTAAGGACAGGGCATGACCTTTAGGACCTACCACCATTAGAATAACAAAAGGGCACACTCAAGCTCAGGTCAAAGTACACTGCACAGGAACAGGAAGGATCTCAAATAAAAAGCCCAAAGAAGGTCTGAAGACCCGCCCACTCTCAACTCCATTTGGTCTGCTGTCCCAGGACCACATGCTGCTGGTGATTCTGCTCACCAATAAACTGGAACCTTCTTTCCTAAGCAACCTCCATTTTTATTTCCAGCATCTTAGCCTCCATTTTATTTACTCCCAGCTTGGAACTGGACCTGATTATTTTTCTTTCAACAAGTTCAAAAGTACTACAAGTTTTTTTCATGCTACACAAGAATCTGAACTACTAATTGTCGGCGTAAATTGGCACCAGGTAAGAGTCAACAGAGTTGGAGGGGGTTTGGACTGAGACCTCTTATTGGGGCATAAAGACTCCAGACTGATGATGCATTTGACCCCACCCACATCATCGTCTCCTACCCAAACAGGATAGGCCCTTGCAATATCAACTCAGTAAAAACAATTAGATTGGTATTCTTTGTCGCTAATATAACATTTCCTTTCCACCATCTGACACAGGTAAGAATCATTGCCAAAAAAAAAAATGACGTCTCCATGTTCAGGTTCTATTTGCTTTTAAATATCAGGTGATCAATAACAGTGGAGAACAGGTAAACCAACGCTGTAGGATCGGCACTCAGAAAGTGAAGAGTGATGCATTGAACTCTGGGTCAATACAATTCTTAGGTTTTTGCACTTCACCTTCAGAGGGTCACTTTAGTTCTAAGATGGCGGCGCCTGGATCGGCTGCGGCTGCATTGGCTCTCGAAGGTGAAAAGATTTTGGAGGGATATAAGGGATGTAGGCCACACGATTGGGAAGGTTTTAATGTGTTTGAGCAACATGGTGGGACTAAGGTAACATACGACCTACCATCTTTGCTGGCATGGCGAGTTTCTAGCTGTTTCGGAACTATTGGTGAGGCCGTTAAAAGTCGTTGGGGCTGTTTAAAATTGTTCTGCCAGCAGCAAGATCTGACTGCTGGCCCAGAGATGGATTCTATTGCAAATCAGGGCTGTTTCCGAAGGAGGCCGAGGAGGAGAGGTCCCAGGGCTTGTGGAGCGAAGGAACTGGAGGAGGCTGTCGGCAGGCCCAGAGGAAGGGAGAGAGGCTGGTGCTCTGGTGAACAAAGTGACCCCCTCTTCCTTGTGACAGCCCCTCAGATGCTGGAACACTGTCTCCCCTATTTCTTCTTTTCTTCAGACTAGCCAAACCCAAGTCCTGCAGCCGTTCTTCGTATGTTTTAATCTCCAGACTTTTGATCATCTTAGTTGCTCTTCTCTGAATTTTTTCCAAACTCTCAACATCTTTTTTGTGATATGGTGACCAAAATTGGCTGCAGTATTCCAGGTGTGGTCTTACTAGGGTTTTATAAAGCAGTACTAATACTTCACGGGATCTTGATTCTATCTATCTTGCCAAACTAAAGCTATTATGTTCTAACCTACTGGATATATCCTGAGATATTTTAGGGTGTGGCTACCCTGAACCTCTTTCCCCCTGTCCCGTCCAGCTGAGGAGTGCCCAGTCTCTTAATCTTGGCCTTTTTCTGGGGAAATTCTACATTGTCACAGGTCTTCCCTTTTGCTCCTGCAGGTGCACAGTCCATCACACCTGAAGATTTAAATTAGGACAGATGGTCATCACCAACATCGTCATGTTTCTGAGCCCTTTCCACAGTTGTCACCTTTCACTAGCAAATGATTCTCAGTGGAGGACATTTTAATACATTGAGTCCCCCTCAGTCAAAGAGAAATTCACTCTTCTACCCAAAAGGATGAAACTCAAGTACTTTGGCCACCTAATGAGAAGGAAGGACTCACTGGAGAAGAGCCTAATGCTGGGAAAGATGGAGGGCAAGAGAAGAAGGGGACGACAGAGAATGAGGTGGCTGGATAGTCACTGAAGCAGTAGGCGTGAGCTTAAATGGACTCCAGAAGATGGTAGAGGACAGGAAGGCCTGGAGGAACGTGGTCCATGGGGTCGCGATGGGTCGGACACGACTTCACAACTAACAACAACAACAACAACACCCAATATGCAATGCAATGCTGACTTCAGAAGATATTTCTTTGTTTTTCTTCTTTTTCCCTTTATTTTCCTTTATTTTTCACGCTAGCTCTAAAGAACACTTTACAAAAAAGGGTATTTACTTAAATACTCAAATGCAACCTGGAAAATTGTGATAATTAAAAAGGCCTTTAAAAACTGCATGGCACAACAAAAACATTTCATGTGACATGATGCCGTGTTCATCTACATGATCCTGAGAAACGCGCACATCGGTCATAGCTCTTTCAATTATTTTTGCAAGCAAATTGTTAGAATAAAGTCAAAGATCGCCAAAGATGCTTTGAAAGGAGAAGGGTGTAATCTGACCGTCACCTTACCACCACAAAATAAATCATTCTTTCATGAGATCTGTTGATTCAGGTGATGAGTGGTTGACTCATCTCAAAGACTATTTTCAGAATTAAATCACACTTGTTCATCACACCCAGAAACACAAGCCTTTGAAGATGAGTATGAATGTGCAAAATTCACCAAGGTACATTCCGGACTCTTCAAAGCGTTTAAGTGTTAATGTGCCTCTATCTGATGGACATTTTGCAAGTATCATGTAAACAGAGAGGAATATTTCATTAACTCACAGGCGGAAAAACAAATACCAAGAGTAGACATTAATTTCACTTCAAGCATCCTTATGGTTGTGTAGGCCACTGTAGGATGGTCTATTTAGTAGCCATCCTTCCTACCACAGCACCACAATTAAGAAGCATCCTTCTGCATGACAATTTTGTACTACAGCCTATGTGACTGAATTTTCTATACCACCTCTGGCTGTTTCTTAAGCCAACCTCAGGAATTCTAGATAGATTTCAGTGAGTTAGGGCTAAGCTGGGGTCACTGTGAGATTGTTTGTTTCCTCGTTTATTTATCCAATTCATCTACATCTATCAACCATTCTCTCACATGTACAAAACCAGTTGTGCTGGAAAAATATTGGGATTCATGCCACTGCCCTCGCAGGTTGACGGGGATAGAGGATGTAACACGATTATTTTGGCAAGGTCAAACTTAAGCCCGTCTTTATAATAGTGTTCAATGAAACAGAAAAAGATGTTTCTCATATACTTGTCATCATATAAACCTCATTATGCATTGGCAAGGGTCCACCTTTAGGATGGCTTAGCAGGATAACTAGATGGGGGATATAAACTCAATTGTACAAATCCAATCTGCCACTAGCCATAGATAATCAATTTATTCATGAGTTTCAGACATGAAGTTGAGGTTAATTTCCTATTCTGCAATGGCAGAATAGAAACCTCCTAGGAGAAGACTATACATCTCAGAAACAGTCAAGCTAGCCCAATTGGTGACAAAGCAGGGGGGTTCTCCCACTCCTTGTGCCACCCACCCCCCCACCCCCCATTTCATTCTGTATGCCTGCAGGGAATTTGGGAGCATACAGCATTACCAAACACTTCCATCTAAGGACAGATACCCTGACATGTAAGAGCAAAACATAAAAGAGCAAATCTACATTATCTCAGAATTGCATGATGTTGTTAAAGCAGTCTTCCTTACCTAGACTTCAACCTACGTTTTGGATTAAAACATTACGTTGGACTAAAACACAGACTTGATATGCTCTATGATCTAAGTCTGCCTCTACTGCATGAACTTCTGAGGATATGTATCATTGTCTGTCCATAAGACCAGTCAGCAAAATTAAGTATACCAGGAAGAATATAAAGGAAAATCAAATGTATAAAAGGACAGATTACTGTATGTATATATATATAGTAACAAAAGTTACTATATGGACAAAGGTTTGACTCTCTTGCAGTCATCATACAGCTGATCCTTTGCCCCACATTCTTCCACTTAGTTTACTAAACAGTGATCTACAGAAATTCATTATTTTTGGCAGTGTAAATCACAAAGGCAAGGATCCTGATCCAAGATCAGCAATACACATTTTCATATCACCCTGCCACATACATCCTCTTCCTGCTAACTTTAGAAGAAGCAAATCAATGTCACCTGTTAGCTGTCAAAGACTAAGGACAGAGCACTGTATAGATCAATTAATCCAAGTCTACATAAATACAAAGAGGCAATCTAAGAAGCACTTTTTGTTCTACCACAGTGGTGGCGAACCTATGGCACGGGTGCCAGAGGCGGCACTCAGAGCCCTCTTTGTGGGCACGCGTACTATGCCCCAGAGATGGCAACCATCCCTCTTCAACCAGCCGCCCGAGGTCCCATGTGGCCAGATGCATCCCGGCACAGCTGGTTTCCCTCCCCCCTGTCCCGTCCCTCCTGGCCTCATATGCTGTCCTTTTCATGGGCACAACCCACTGCATCGCCTCTTCAGCTGTTGGCCAGCTGTCCAGCTCAGGAGTGGCTTCTCTGAACTGCTGGCGGTGGGCTGTGGAGCCCCAGAGTACACCGGTCAAGGAGCCGTCAGGCTGTGGCTGCTGACAGACACCGGCGGCCCCCATGCACTCACTGGCCTCTGTGCGGGGGCCGATGGTGTCAGGAAGCAGCTGCCCTGGCCTCTGCCTCACCTTGCCCCGCGGCAATGGTATCCCCACCCTGCCTCACCTCACCCTGCAGGATGAGCCTCGTCCACCGCCCCACCTGCCAGAGACCCCCCGGATCTCCCCCAACCCTGCCCCCAGGCATCCCTCCCCTTGAGCAACATCGAGGTGACCATGCCCACTTTGGCCACACCCACCCAGTCTGCCATGACCACCACAGCCACACCCACCCAGTGGGCAACTTCCCACCTGGCACCCGGCGATAAATAAGTGGGTTTTGGGTTGCAATTTGGGCACTCGGTCTCTAAAAGGTTCGCCATCACTGGTATAGGCTCTCCTGCTTGAGCAGGGGTTTGGACTAGAAGACCTCCAAGATCCCTTCCAACTCTATTATTCTATATTATTCTATGATTGGGGAATTTTGGGAGCTGAATTTTGGGTCTCTAAAAGGTTCGCCATCACTGTTCTACCACATTCTGTAGGGGGGAAAAACCACCTCTAAATATGTGGTTATTGCTGTCTGAAATCAATCAGCACAATTTAGCACAAGCCCTATTCCTTTAGTGAGCAAGGCTTAATTATGACTTGGTCATGTTCCAGTTGTCAGCTTTGCAATTCAATAATAGTTACAAGCTGGACAGCAATAGCCTTGAGGTGGACAGTTGGAACTCTGGAAGCCAATGGAATATCATCCAAACTTCAGCGTTCAAAAATGGAACATCTTGCCTCCAGAAGTTGAGGGTGTCCCATCACTTGAAGTTTTTAAGAAGAGATTGAATAGTCATTTGTTTGGAATGGCATAGGGTCTCTTGTTTAAGCAGGGGGTTGAACTAGCAGACCTCCAAGGTCCCTTCCAGTTCTGTTATTCTGTAATTCAAGAGGCTAAAATATAACCCAGTATTGTTCAATATCCAGATGTGAGAACATGAACTCCAGAATTCTTAGGAATAGCCACAGTAGCTGAGAGATGTGTAAACTATAGTATAGTCCATACTTCTGAAGAGCATCTGGATTAGGAAAAACTGGTATTTATATCATTCTTAGTTATATATTCTAACAAGTTAGCCGGAGCGCATGGTTGGATTAAAAATAGCTATTAATGAGATTTTTCTTGAATTTTTATCATTTTCTGGTTTGAGACGATTGCGCATAGCAAGTTGCTTGTAACCTCGTTTTTAATCATGGCCTCCGTAAAGTCATACCTACATTTGAATGAAGAATGTATGGTAAAAGGTTTAGTTGCACAGTCTTGTATCCAGTGCATGTTTGAATGGGCTCTGCTTTAATTAGATTAGAGCCTCTTCTGGAATTTCATTTGTAGGAATTGCAATTAATGCCTGCATTCACCTTTTCTTTGATTGCTGCAAAGACAGGCTATTCAGAAAGCTATTATAGCAACATTTTTGATTTATTGGAAGTTCTCACCCACATAATTAACTTAATTAATTTAGTCTAATAGTCTAAAAGGGGGGGAAATAGATAGGCACATTTTACCAGTGGAATTGCCCCAAGATAAAAAGTCTATTATATTCACAGATCAATTTTGACTGAAAAACCAGAAACTACAAATTGCTGGTAGATGCGAGTACTTCTATATTTATTTATGGCATTGAACTGAATTGCATTGTATTCAAAATGAATGATGTGTCCAGCTCAGTGGCAGAACTTGTGAATCTTGGCTGACTCAAAAAAGCTGAGCAGGTCAAGCCTGGTTAACAAATGAATGGAAGCCTGTGGGTCCTTGGTGTGCTCTGAGCTTGACTGTTCTCTTGCAGACGTTTCATTATCCAACTAGGTAACGTCATCAGTGCTAGAAGGGAGTGGGCTTTGCTCTCTTTTTATATATTAGTGGCTTGCCCAATCAATGTTGGTGGGAGTGTTCCTGGTGGTTCCTTCATTAGGCTGTTAGAATAACAGAGTGGGAAGGGATCTTGTAGGTCATCTAGTCCAACCCCCTGCACAAGCAGGAGACCCTACACCATTTCTGACAGATGGCAGTCCAGTCTCTTTTTGAAAACTTCCAGTGATGAAACTCGCACAACATCTGAAGGCAAACTGTTCCATTGGTTGATTGTTCTCACTGTCCGAAAATTTGTCCTTATTTCTAGGTTGAATCTCTCCTTGATCAGTTTCTATCCATTGTTCCTTGTCTGGCCTTCAGGCGCTTTGGATAATAGGTTGTCCCCCTCCTCTCTGTGACAGCCCCTCAAATATTAGAACACTGCTATCATGTCTCCCCTGGTCCTTCTCTTCACTAGACTAGCCATGCCCAGTTCCTGCAACCGTTCTTCCTATGTTTTAGCCTCCAGTCCCCTGATCATCTTTGTTGCTCTTCTCTCCACTCTTTCTAGAGTCTCAACATCTTTTTTACAGTGTGGAGACCAAAATTGGTTGCAGTATTCTAGGTGCAGTTTTACTAAGGCTTTAAAGAGTAGTATTAGTACCTCACGTAACTTTGATTGAATCCCTCTGTTAATGCAACTTAAGACTGCATTGGCTTTTTTGGCTGCTGCTGCACACTGTTGGCTCATATTTAATTGATTGTCCACTAAGATTCCAAGATCCCTGTCACAGTTGCTGCTGTTAAGCCTGGTTTCACCCAATCTTTATGTGTATTTTTGGTTTTTCTTCCCTAAGTGTAAGACTTTACTTTTCTCTACATTGAATTTTATTTTGTTAAATAGGGCCCAGCCTATCATCTAGGGCAGGGGTCTTCAAACTTGGCCCTTTTATGACTTGTGGACTTCAACTCCCAGAATTCCTCAGCCAGTGTGAAGACCCCTGATCTAGGGTGTTGGCTACTCCTGTTGTTTACTATTAACTTGTTGGTCTGAATTGGTAGTTCAGACTGAGCACCAACCCAGCCCATGGCAACTTGGACTAGGAGTTGGCTTCATAAACAGCCAGGAACAGCATGGAAGGCAAGCAACTTAGGCTAAGTGGCAGAATTGCTCAATGTTTACTAACTCTTTTTCTCTGCTCACTGACTGTAGCAAACAAACAGCCGTTTCAAAGTCTAGAAATACAGGCAAAGTGATGAGAGAAACAAAAAGGGCAGAAAAATTAGAAAGGGGGAAAAAATCACGATCCATCAGCATGCCTAAAAATGGAGCCTATGAAGTCACAAATGGACTCGGGATCAAGGACAAGAAGCAGTGGAAACTAAACAAGGAGAGACCTAAGCTCGAATTAAGGAAGAATTTCCTGACAGTGAGAACAATTCAGTGGAAGGGCTTGCCTCCAGATGTTGTGGGTGCTCCAACACCTGAGGCTTTTAAGAAGAGACTGGATAGCCACTTGCATGGAATGGTATAGGTCAGGGGTAGGCAACCTTGGCTCTTTTATGACTCGTGGACTTCAACTCCCAGAATTCCTGAGCCAGCATGGCTCAGCTTGGAAACCTCTCCCTTTCCCCTCAGCATGGCTGGCTCAGGAATTCTGGGAGTTGAAGTCCACGAGTCATAAAAGAGCCAAGGTTGCCTACCCCTGGTATAGGGTCTCCTATTTGAGCAGGGGGTTGGACTAGAACAGGGGACCCCAACCTATGGTCTGAAGCCTGGTACCAGGCCGTCGCCTGTTGGCCACCGGGCCCCAGGAATACCTGGTGAGCCCCCCCTCATGGTAGCACTGCCGCACGGACACTAGCAGCCCCATTTGCGCATGCGTGGAGATGCTAGCATCGCCGCCAGCATCACATGGGTGCCAGCGGCCAGTTTGCGCATGCGCGTGGGCACCAGTGGCCCGTTTGCATAGGCGGGCAGGCACCAGCGCACATGGCGTGGGTACACGCTGCCCATTTGTGCATGTGCGTGGGCGCCAGCGCATGCTAGCGGCACCGTGATGTGCACATTTCCCTGCAGCTCCCTTTCCTTCCGGGCCACCAAGCCGGAAAGGTTGGGGAGCTCTGGACTAGAAGACCTCTAAGGTCTCCTTCCAGCTCTGTTATTCTGATCAGTAGCCTCAAGTTGCTTGGCACAAGATTCCCGCAGTTTGCGAAGTCCATGAATGAATGAATTCTTCTGGAGATTTCGCAACAGACGAGAAACCCGGATAGGAAAATAAACACAGAAGGGGAAAAGAGGCAGGTGAAGATTATGCCGGTGGTATCATCCCTGCGAAAGGCTTACCGATACAGCAGAATGAAAAGCTATGTATTGTGGTTAGGTCCCATTAGCCTAATAATAATACAGTTAAAGACAGTGCTTCCCTGGACACTATTTGAAAGAATAGCCTTAGTCAGAGTGGTTTAAAGCGTTCCCCCCCCCCTTCTACTGCCTTTGTTGACGGGATCTTTAATTTGAATACAGTAAGCAGGCAAAGAGCCTACACATTGTTTTAAAAGAACAGTTCATCGGAAGGCATTAATTCCCCCATCACAAAGGAAAGGTTTAATCCAGTTTGAAAAGGTTTGCTTGTCTTTTGCACGTGTACACCCATGACAAAAGAAGGGTAGTGATAAGGCTGGCCTGTAGAAAGAAAGAAAGACAATCTGCTTCCGGATCAGAACAAGTATTACCTATTTGTAAAGGAGCCAACAGTCTCTCTCTTATACTGTAACGTAGCTGTTAAGCAGGAAAAAAAGAATAAAATGGAATTCAGAGGGCCACATTTGCAAAAACCCAGCCAGTTTAAGCTTTCAGGACAACGCTGCGTTCATTAACCAAGCCTGGCTTCCAGATTTCAGGACCAGCCTAATAATGCATTTCATTGATTCCTATCTACCTGTGACATTTATACCGATTCCATCAAAAAAAAAAACTAAACCAGGAGAAAAAGGGGGATGTCATTTTGATTTGTTTTGTTTCCAACGTATAAATTGCATAACTGACATGGTTTCCGTGGCCATGTTAGGCTGGGCTTCCCAGAGCTCATGAATGCAGAGCAAGTAACATCTACTCCTTTGTTGTTCTTGTTGTTAGTTGCAAAGTCGTGTCCGACCCATCGCGACCCCATGGATGACGTTCCTCCAGGCCTTCCTGTCCTCTACCATCTTCTGGAGTCCATTTAAGCTCACACCTACTGCTTCAGTGACTCCATCCAGCCACCTCATTCTCTGTCGTCCCCTTCTTCTACTGCCCTCAATCTTTCCCAGCATTAGGCTCTTCTCCAGTGAGTCCTTCCTTCTCATTAGGTGGCCAAAGTACTTGAGTTTCAACTTCAGGATCTGGCCTTCTAAAGAGCAGTCAGGGTTGATCTCCTCTAGGACTGACCGGTTTGATCGCCTTGCAGTCCAGGGGACTCGCAGGAGTCTTCCCCAGCACCATAGTTCAAAGGCCTCAATTCTTTTGCGCTCAGCCTTTCTTAGGGTCCAACTTTCACAGCCATGCATTGCAACTGGGAAAACCATGGCCTTGACTATACGCACTTTTGTTGGCAGGGTGATGTCTCTGCTTTTTAGTATGCTGTGTAGATTTGCCATAGCTTTCCTACTCCTTTGAGAGCCTGGGAAATGTGAAAAAGTCTTCTGGGTTTATTTGACTGAGGATTTGGGTCCATATTTTAAGTGGATTTAAACATTTGCCCAGGTTGGAAGCCTCTTATTGATGGGCGTGGCTTTCCCAGATGTTCAAGGCCTCTTTCTTTATGATCTGGAGAACTTGGTAGGGGAATTTCAGAGTGCAAATGGAAGCACCTGGCTTCTCCAAGGTCTTGCATGTTGGGGTGGCTGTAGTTCAGCTGCAAATCAAGTTCCTCAGAAAATTTCAGGACTGAGATATAGCAAAATCTCTGGCTATTTTAGAGCAGGGGTCCCCAACCCCCAGTCCGTGGACCAGTACTGGGCTGCAGCATGCCAGCAACCAGTCCTCACAAACAAACAAAACCCCATCTGCAAGATGCAGGCAGCACACAAAACCATGTCCCCTCCGGTCCGTGGAAAAACCTCTCTCCATGGAACTGGTCCCTGGTGCCCAAAAGGTTGGAGACCTCTGTTTTAGAGGACACAAATGACATACATTATATGGACCATATGAGGTCCATCTTTGAGTACTCTGGTAGCTGAGACATTAGAGATTAGGGGACTGGAGGATAAAACGGTTGCTGCAATTGGGCATGTCTAGTTTAATGAAGAGAAGGACCAGGGGTGACATGATAGCAGTGTTCCAATCTCTCAGGGGCTGCCACAAAGAAGAGGGAGTCAAGCTATTCTCCAAAGCACCTGAAGGCAGGACAAGAAGCAATGGATGGAAACTAACCAAAGAGAGAAGCAACCTAGAACTAAGGAGAAACTTCCTGACAGTGAGAACAATTAATCAGTGGAACAACCTGCCTCCAGAAGCTGTGAGTGCTCCAACACTGGAAGCTTTTAAGAAGAGACTGGACAGCTATTTGTCTGAAATGGTATAGGGTTTCCCGCCTGAGCAGGGGGTTGGACTAGAAGACTTCCAAGGTCCCTTCCAACTCTATTGTTGTTGTTGTTGTTATCCTGCAAGTAAAATACTATTCCCTTTGCTTAGCCTTCTCTGTATCTTTAGCTCTCTAATTTCGGTGATATTTGGGGGTGGGGGTGGGGATGAGCAAGAGCAGCTCTCGTTTGCTAAAAGGCTAACAATGAGCACGTTAAAAAAGACTGCAAAAATAGACACGAGGCATGTTCTTCATAGAAGATGACCGATGGAATGGATTTGACATTTCTGAGTCACTTAATATCTATACTGCAGCAAACGATCCGTCTGAACATTTAGGTTTCACCCCAAAAAAGGGAGAAAATCTTGAAGACTCCTATCTAGGAAGAGGGCAAGTCTGATGTAATAATAATAAACATAAATAATAAACCTCCAAGGGGACCCTTCCAACTTTATTACTGTTTCTGTTAGTCTCCAGTGTTAGCCCTGAGAGCAGTAATGAGAAATAGAGTTTATTTCAATTTGAAAATGGGAGGGGGGGGGAGAGAAATCACCTCTTTCTCTCTAAAATGGCACAAGCATGTGTGACTCATCACGGTCCATTGTAAAATATTCCATTACAGCTACAAACATACTTTCTGATATTCTATCATTTTACGAAGCTGCGTTTTGCATTAATTTCTTCAGTCTCTTTCCTTCGAAGTTCTCAGGCTCCATCTATTGGCCAAAAGAGCCAGAAATTATGGGCCAGCTTGTAAAGAAAGCAATGTATCCGTAAGCAGTAAATTGCAAAATAATTTTGATGGGAGATCATCAAATGCTACTTCATATCGAGACTTGGGCATGCAATTATTTCATAGTCAATGCCAGCTTGGAATTGTTAAATTTCTCATTGCAATTAAAGACAAATATGGAAAGAAAAAAAAACTAAGGTTGTGCTATTTTACTCCGACAGAAGACAAGTTTCTCAAGCATATTATTTTTCTTGAGAAAAACTACTCCACTTTTTTAAAAAAAAATCTGCATTATTAACTGTAAATGTGAAGCTTGAATGAATGAAAAAGGAATTTTGACGGCTTCTAATTTGAAAAGTATTTTTTTTAATCCAAATACACCAAACATTAAAAAAAAAAAAAAATCAGCTCAACGAGATAGATAATACTATATACAGGTAATTTTGCTATAAATTCTGCTTTTTTTTTTCAGCATTGGTGAGATTACTCTTGGTACACAAATGTAAAATGTGGGGACCTTCAGCTATCCAATTTTTCATGTTCCAGTTTAAAATTGTTCCAAGATATTTTTACTATTTTCACATCTCAAGGAACTCAGAGCACAGAATATTTGCATGCTTGTGAGTATACTGAACTTGCAGCCAATCAGTGTTTACCCTTCCTGTCTAATAACTAAGCAGAGGGAATAAGTAGCCAATCATAGCTGGCTACTGACTATTAATCCAAATGCTCTAGCCCAGTGTTTCTCAATCTGGGTGGACTTCAACTCCCAGAATCCCCCAGGGCTGGCAGGGAGAATTCTGGGAGCTGAAGTCCATACGTCTGAAAGTTGTACAGGTTGAAGAACACTGTTCCTAGTCCATTTATGAATGCACATCCTTTCTGTCACAAAAATAAGAAAATGTAATGCCTGGGCTCACTAGGATGGCAAACTTGTTGACTTCAAAAAGCAATTTTGGGACAACCGTGACCTGGATGACTGAGAATCTCCATGAGACATTGAGCCATGCACTTTGGGATGAACGCCCTTCAAATGATGTGGGAGAATGAACGGATTTCCAGAAAACATGCCAGACCACAGGAACAATTTGCACTTCAGTTTGAGATGCAGACAACACAGACTCATCCCCAACAGCCTGCGCCTGTCTTCAACAGTGAAGGGACACAGGGCAGAAAAAACATCCTGCAGCCAAGAAGGCTCCACACCCATTTGCACTACTCAGGTGACCCTGAGGACACAAGTAAACCTCCAAGTGGCCTCAATGACTCTCTAAAAGAATGCAAATGACCAACTGTTTGCAAGGAGTATAAATCTTTCCATTCCCCACCATCCAGTCAGAGCCGAAGAAGCTTCTTGGATGAGAAGCAAAACGTCTTCAAAGAAAAGCAAGAAAGTCCAGTTGCCTCCTGAAAAAGCACCTTTGGGACAACCATGACCTGGATGGCTGAGAATCTCCATAGACATTTGTTGGCTTCAAAATTTCTCCTGCTGACCTCTTAATTCATGGATCCAGAGGGGGCATGGAACAAGATTGCAAACATGGTAATCACTTCCTTTTCCTCTTAGGGTACAACACTGTTAGTACAGTACTACATCAAACCTGGAGGTGTGTGTGAATATTCACAGGAGTATTTCCTGAATGAAAAACCAGAGAGGCAAAGTGGCAATCTAAACACTGTGGTGGCCGCAGCCTTTAACTACAATGGATAAGTATTTCATGAAGACAGATTGGACCCAACGCAACTTTCATGCCACAGGGCAAAACACCTTATCTCCTTAGAGCCTCTGAAAAATTGTCAAAGGACTGGATTCTAACTTCATGCAAGTGTGTTTCTGGGTACAATTCAAGGGGCTGGTTGTCCTCTTTAAAGCCCTTCATGTGTTGGGACTGGGTTACCTGAGGGACTTAAGTTGTTTCTATCCATGTTTTCCAGTTGCTTCTACCATTTAATTTGGTCCAGCGTACTGGGGAAACTCTAAATCCAATGTGATGGGGATCAGGAGATGGGCCTTTTCTGCTGTAGGGCCTGCCTTCTTGAACATCCTTTTTTTTAATGACCATGTAATCCCTTAATTTGGGGGAGAATCAGGGTGACTGAATAGATGCCCTTCCTGACTCCTACATGGAGTTGACAGCACATTTTCTCTTTCTGGCTAAACAAACTAAGATGGGCCTGACCCTGTTGGTCTTTTGCAAGACCTTGAAGAACTGGTTAACTGCCTGGGCTTAGGGCCCCAAGCATGTGAAGGACTCCATTTTCTAGTTATGTTAACATTTCCATGTTATAATCTCACCCCAATGGCACTAGCACGCCCCATTCACACCAGCAGGCCTGCTATGGATCCCATCTGCTAAGGAATCCCAGCAGCGGGATCAAAGGGAACAGCTGATTGTTGATTGATGATTAATGATTCAATGTTGATTAATGATCGATGATTAATGATGTTATGACTGTTCTTCATGGCAAGCAATCATAAAATCAGTAAACCAATTAAAAATACACTAGAAAAGGAAAAGTAAACGCATACAATTAACACACACACACGCACACACACACAGCAGCGGGCATGCACGTCCTCCACTCTTGTGAATGGAGCTTCACATGTGAGCAAAGGGTGCTTGCATTCGCACATGAAGCTCCACTTGCACGAGCAATGGGCACTTGTGCTCACGCGCAAAGCTTCGCACGTGTGAACGGAGAGTGCTCAGGGCCGTGCTCCATTCATGCGAATGGAGCTTCGCGTGCAAAGTCAAGGGCCCACCGCTTGCACAGCCCGGTTTTGAACTGGCCACAGCCTACGAATTGGGGACCCCCCGATCTATAAGCCACCTATGGTAGAGTTGCCTTGCATTATCAGGGAGATGGGCAGCAAATACATTAAATAAACAAATAAATATATCTCGGCTGCTATATTATGTAATATTACATATAGAAGCCTAGATATATTTATTTCTTTAGATCAGAGATTCCCCAACTCCCAGGCCATGGTCTGTTCAAAACAGGGCTGCACAAGTGGTGGGCCCGTGCTCTTCCACACGAAGCTCCATTCGTGTGAATTGAGCTTTGGCCGCGAGCACTCTCCGTTCACACGAGTGGATCTTTGCGCGTGAGCACAAGTGCCCGTTGCTCGTACAAGTGGAGCTTTGCGTGCGAATACAAGCACCCTTCACGAGAGTGGAGGACGTGCATGCCCGCTGCTGTGTGTGTGTGTAATTGTATGCATTTACATTTACTTTTCTAGTGTATTTTTAATAGGTTTACTGATTTTATGATTGCTTGCCATGAAGAACGATCATAACGTCATTAATCATCGATCATTAATCAACATTAAATCATTAATCAACAATCAACAATCATCAATTGCCATGATGATTGTTCATCACATGTCTGAGGTGGGTGGCTAAACAAACTTATTTTTTTTCTTTTTATGACCCTGTAATCCCTCAGTTCGGGTTAGGGTTGGGGCGACTGAATGGAACTGAGCGTTTACTGGCCAGGTGCCCTTCCTGACTCCTATGTGGGGTTCACAGCATATTTTCTCTTTCTGACTAAAGAAACTGAAGAAATAAAATCACGGGCGGTTATTGGTGGGACTCATCCCATACAAATACTGAGTTTATACCTCTGTCTGGAAAGATCCCATTGACAGAAATCTATGTATCTGCAGGTGTGATTATTAGGAATGAATAATATGGCTGCCGTTTCTTAACATGCAAATCTGTCCGGCACACAATATCTTGTTGACTTATAAATCAGGAGCATTTCCTCCAAAAGTCCTTGTGCAGCGTGGAATGTGAAATGACATCCAATCCATGCTCACTCAGCATACCGCAAGGTTTGGCGCTCAGAGCCAAGCTCTGGAGAGGCATATACTTAAAAAGTTCTTTATACTAAGCCTCTTACTCTTGCTGAAACACATTGATTGTCACAAAATTGTGTGAACTCCAAAGCCAGCTGCTTTGTAGGCAAATATGCAGAAGTGCTTTAATGTTAATCTCCCGGTGCTTCCCGAAACGCTCATTGATTGCTGGGAGCGACGTGACCAAATCATCTGAGCAAGCAGCTCTTTGTTAGAGGATTCAGTTCTCATTTAAGATGTTTCTCGGCAAGCGTTTCCTTTACCAGCCCTGCTGGCCATCCTCCAGACATAAGGAGGTATTATTCTGGCAAGCAACAACAGCTCAATTTATGCTACCGCAGCTAAAGTTGGCTGCCCCAAAAAAGCTGGAGGAGATTTTTAGGAAAGCAGCCTAGGCCACTGAAGTGTAGTGTAGTACCTTTGAGGTAACCAAAGAGAGAAGCAACCTAGAACTAAGGAGAAACTTCCTGACAGTTAGAACAATTAATCAGCGGAACAACCTGCCTCCAGAAGCGGTGAATGCTCCAACACTGGAAGTTTTTAAGGAGAGACTGGACAGCCATTTGTCTGAAATGGTATAGGGTTTCCTGCCTGAGCAGGGGGTTGGACTAGACAACCTCCAAGGTCCCTTCCAACATTATTATTATTATTATTATTATTATTATTATTATTATTATTATTATTATTATTATTATTATTATTATTATTATTATTATTATTATTATTATTATTATTATTATTATTATTATTATTATCTTGTTTCTACTCCACCCTTCCTTTTGGGATGATCTATGGAAGAAGGTAGATGTTCTACCATAATGTTGTCAATGTCTCTTCGGCACAGCTGTGAGAAGTTTTATATCCGAATATATTTTATTCTTTATACTGTTTCTGTCTTCCCTCAAAATGTTAACAGAATCCGCAAGGGTCTGAGAATCGTTGTCTCCACTAGATAATTGACAGTAAAGCTGAAACTAAGTTAATTGGCTAAAATTAGCGAGCTTCCTCAAATAAGTTACCCAGACCTAATCCACATATCAAAGGGTAAGGACTGCAAATGCAATAGAGTCCATTGAATTAGGTCATCCAGAGGAACCCAGACCTAATCCACATATCAAAGGATAAGGCCTGCAAACACAAACAGAGTCCGTTCAATTAGGTCATCCAGAGGAACTGCCTGTTCACAAGAATAAACATACCTACACACACACACACACACACACACACAAATCTCAAGAGTCATCCTAGAATCAGCAAGTGACAACCCAGACAAGCTCCCCCTATAAAAATCTGCTGCTTTATCCCATTTCTCTGTTTTGCTTTAAGGAATAAATATTCTTTCCTCATTTTTATTTATATATTCTTGCGTCGCCCAAGCTCAAGTTGGAACCCCACAACTAAGTGTGTTTCTTTCCCTCTCCATATGCAGTGCGATTATCCCCAAGTCATCTCTTTGTTTTGTTTCAGATATGAATTCATTGACACTGATTCTTCAGCACTTCTTGACTTCTTGATCATAAGGGGATAGTGGTATGTAGAGAGAGAAATAAAATAAAAATTTACTGCTTTCCCTCTTTATTATTCTACCTACGCTTTGTTTAAGATATTGCTAATCTGAATCCCTTCCTTCCTTCCTTCCTTCCTTCCTTCCTTTCCTTCCTTCCTTCCTTCCTTTCCTTCCTTCCTTCCTTCCTTCCTTCCTTCCTTCCTTCCTTCCTTCCCTTCCTTCCTTCCTTCCTTCCTTCCTTCTTTTTCTTTTCTTTTTCTTTCTACACAGCATTCATTGAACACATGCTCTCTTACTTTCCTCCCCATAGGATGCAGTTTGCTGGGTGCTAGGCTTTGTTTCTATAATTTATTTCCTGTGAATAAATCTCTTTATGTTAATTATCAAATCTTCTTCACTAATCATTGCCCAGGTTTGATTAGCGTGCTTAACTGCTTCAACATCCAACACCTTCAGGCCTCTTCTGGAAACTCTATGGTGGTGCTACCTCAAGAACTTTTGAAAGCTTCCAACCTATTTAGAGATTTTGAAAATCTCTAAATAAAATAACTCTCAGCCAACAAGGAAATTTGTTCTTTCACACTCTACAGACTAGCTGGAATCAGGTGGTTCTGTGACGCTTATATTCTTTCTGACTTCTGCTCCATCTTCAGCTCCATTTTCATAGAACATAGAATAATAGAGTTGGACAAGGGACCTTGGAGGTTTTCTTGCCCAACCCCCTGCTCAAGCAGGAGATCCTATACCAGGGGTAGGCAACCTTGGCTCTTTTATGACTCGTGGACTTCAACTCCCAGAATTCCTGAGCCAGCATGGCTCAGCTTGGAAACCTCTCCCTTTCCCCTCAGCATGGCTGGCTCAGGAATTCTGGGAGTTGAAGTCCATGAGTCATAAAAGAGCCAAGGTTGCCTACCCCTGTCCTATATCTCCTTCAGCCAAAGCCTCCAGTCTCTGGAGCACCCACAACTGAAGGGAGCACCCACTGAAGGTCTTCTTCTCATGCAAACATGCAAACTCACGATGTCCAACATAACTGTCAATTCGGAAGGGAAGGAAGGAAGGAAATTGGAAGAAGGACCAAGGAAGGAAGGAAAGGAAGGATAAAGGAAGGAAATCCAGGAAAAGGAAGGAAACAAAGCATTCAGATTAGCAATTGATTAAACAAACGAGGTACAATAAAAAGAGGGAAAGCAGTCTTTTTCTTTTATTTCTTCTCTACATTTGTTATTTTTTTTGATCAAGATTCAATAAGTGTGTGTCTGTCAATGAATTCATTTCTGAAACAATTAAAGGATGTTGGTTAAATTCGCCTGCATATGCAGAGGTAAAGAAACAATTCTTAGTTTGGTCTTCTAATTGAATTGGGCGGCGAAGTAATTAAAATGAGGAAAGACTAGAATTCCTTGCAAACCCCAAATGATAAAGCAAGATTTTTATAGGGGGAGCTTGTCTGGGTTGCTGCAGGCATTTCCAGGATGACCTTGAGATTTGTGTGTGTGGGTGGTTGTGTGTAGGATGTTTATTCAGTGAAAGGCAGTTATTAAATGATAATTTAAACTCTGTTTGTGTTTGCAGGCCTTATCCTTTGATTGTTTTCTGTTGACTGAATGACTAATTCAGCTCTATTTATTTTACCCTACCCAGTTGAATGTGGATTGGATGGTAACTTATTTGAGGAAGCTGCTAATTTTAAACAATTAACTTAGTGGCGCTGAGTGTCTTATTAGGGAGCATGTTCTCAGACCTTGGGATTCTGTTAAATTTTTAGTAAGACAGAAACATATAACAATAACAATAATAACAATAAAACAATAACAATTGACGAAGAGACAACAACAGACAACAACAACACAACAACATACAACAACAAAAACAAACAACAACAACAAACAACAACAATAATAATAATAATAATAATAATAATAATAATAATAATAATAATAATAATAATAATAATAATAATAATAATAATAATAATAATAATAATAATAATAATAATAATAATAATAATAAAGTTGGAAGGGACCTTGGAAGTCATCTAGTCCAACCCCCTGCTCAGGCAGGAAATCCTACACCATTTCAGACAAATGGCTGTCCAGTCTCTTCTTAAAAACCTCCAGTGTTGGAGCATTCACAATGTCTGGAGGCAGGTTGTTCCACTGATTAATTGTTCTAACTGTCAGAAAATTTCTCCTTAGTTCTAGGTTGCTTCTCTCTTTGGTTAGTTCCATCCATTGCTTCTTCATCGTGCCTTCAGGTGCTCTGGAGAATGGCTCCTCCCTTTCTTTGGGGCAGCCCCTGAGCAATATGTTGGAGACCTCCTTACTGCTATTGTGTGAATCCCCAAAGAGCTGCTGGTCCTTCTCTTCGGGATTAACACACTAGACAAAGCAGCTGGCTTTGGACCACAATTCAATCAATGCAACCGTTATGCCTCTCCAGAGCTATTGCGGTTGCTTAGCCTCACAGTCACCCTGATCAGAAGATCTTTGTGTGCTCTTCTCACACTGCAGACTCTTTGGATTTCCAACAGAGAATAAATCAGGTGCCAAGGGATGAGAATAGAAATAATAGAATAGATTTTTACTCTTAGTTACTTTAGTCATAAAAGAAAATATGCCTGAACCTACAATAGGGTCAGGAGGGCACAGTGGAGGGACGCTGAGGTCTTTAGTCGCCCCAACCCTAAAGCAGGAGAGGGATACAGGGTCAAAGTGAAAAAAAATCTCTTCTTTAGCTTCCCACCTCAGGATGTTTGAACAATCATCATGCAGTTGATATTGTTGATTTTGATTAATGATTTAAAGTTGATCCTTAACATGATTAATTCGTCTGATCGTTCTTATGGCGGCAATCAAAAATTCCAAACCTATTTTGGTACACTGAAAGTAAATAAAATGCATACAATTCACACACACCAACACGGGCATGCACGTCCCCACCTCGTGAATGGAGCTCACGTGTGAGCAAAGGGTGCGTCATTTCACGCATGCTTTATCGTACGAGCAACCCCACTTGGCTGGGCGCAAAGATTTTTGTGTGAACGCAGAGTGCTCGCGGTAAAGCTCAACCAACGATGGAGCTTGTGTAGGTGAGCCTTACTAGAGTTTGTGCAGCCCTGTTTTGAACAGCCATGGCCTGGGAGTTTCCTCTCATATACATAAAGAAATTGTATACTTTTTTCTATATGTAATACACATAATATAGAGCTTTATATATTTTTTGTTTAACAATGTATTGCTAAACCAAACAAGATAATGAAGGCAACTGCCCCAGGCTGCTGCAATCGGGGGGTCCCCGCGCACGGGTGTGACCAGTAAAAATGGGCTGTGCTACAGGTGGGCCCTTGACTTTGCACTCGAAGCTTCATTGCATGAATGCAGCACGGCCCTGACCTCCTCCGTTCCACGTGCGAATTTGCGATGAGATGGTTGCCCATGTCGTGCAAGTGGAGGTAATGTCTGAAGCAAGCACCCTTCTTCACAGTGAAAGGACTTCCAAGAGTGAGGAGTCATGCCCGCCCTTGTGTGTTGTACAGTGTGTCTCACAAATTGTAGCTTTCTTTTCCTTTTCTAGGTATTTAAGTGATTTGTTTTAACCTTTTATGATTGCTTCATGAAGAACAGTCATAACATCATCCTGGCCACCCGCTGCTGGATTATTTCGGATGGGAAGATAGCAGACTTCTACAAGTGAGAAAGGGCCATCCTTGCATTGGGGTGAGGGGTCCATGGAAATGCTAACATAACTAGAAGGGGAGTCCTCACATGCTTGGGGCCCAAGCCCGGCACAAACCAGTTCTGAAGTGTTTCAAGAGTCAACAGGGTCAGGCCCTTCTTACATTGCCTAGCCAGAAAGAGAAATGTGCGTCCCGCCAGTAGGATCAGGAAGCACACTATACAGTAGAAGATTCCCCCCTGTTATTTCTTTATTGTCATTTTATGAAAAACGCTTCAAGAAGGAGGTTTAGAATGAAAAGGCCCATAAATGATCCCATCGCATTGGAGAAGAGTTCCCCAGTACGAGAGAATAGAAAGAATAGAATAACTGGAAAGGAGGAAAGAATTCCTTAGTCCCAAGGTAACAAGTCCCAAAAATGTGGGCTTCAAAGAGGACAACCAGCCCCTGAATTAACCCAGAAAGTGAGAACATGAAGTTATTTCCATCCAAACTAATTTTTCAATGATTAAGACTAAGGGTTTTGCCCCTTGCATGAGGTTGCTTGGCTCAATCTGTTTCATGAAATTTTATCGTCCTATTAAGGCTGCGGGTGAACAGTCAAAGATTCCACTTTGCCTCTCTGGTTTTTCATTGGGAAATGCTATTGATCCCACAACACCTCAGGTTTGACTAGTAAACCCTAACCCGTAGTACCCTTCAGAAAAGGAGTCGATTCCTGAATCAATTTGTTGCCGACCCCCTTTGGATTTTCCAATTAGCAGGTCAAAGGAGAATTTTGAAGCCAACAAATGTCTATGGAGAGCAACATCCAGTTGGTTGTAGGAAAGGTGCTTTTTCAGGAGGCAATGGACTTTCTTGCTTTTGTTTAACACGTTTCGCTTCTATCCAAGAATGACTTCGGCTGCACTGGATGGTGGTTCTGGAGGGATTTGACAGATTTATACATTCTCTTAAATTCTTTTAGAGAGTCTTGAGGCCATTGGAGGTTGCTTGTGTCCTCAGGGTCACCTGAGCGTGCAAATGGGTGTGGAGCCTTCTTGCTGCACAAGCATCCCTTTCTGTTGAAGAGCCATCAGCTGTTGCACGAAGTCATGTTGTCTGCATCTCAGCTAAGCCACTTTGCAATTGTCTGCCAGATAGCTGGATCAAGTTCGTTAAAAGCAGATTTGAAGGGCGTCATCCCAATTGCATACTCAAAACTCAGGAGATTCCTGTCATCAAAAAGCAGATTTTCCCAAAATACTTTTTGAAGAAACATTTTGCCATGGGAGTGGCCCAGGCATTCATTCAGCATTTTTATGCAAAAGATAACATGATTTATGGTTAGGAATTTGTTCTTAACAGGTACAAGAAAGCACGTATGGTATGAGCTCAACTTTCCCCTGAAGCCCTGGGGAATTCTGGGAGTTGAAGTCCACAAGGTTAGAAACCCCCCCCTAGATCATGGTCTATAGATTGACTTATTCCCTCAGTCATCCTGGTCATGGCATGTTCCTCTGAAAGGAAAATAGCTTTTTTTCAGGAGCTGCAACTGTGGCTTCCTTGTTTTTCTTTGAAGACATTTTGCTTCTCATCCAAGAGAGCTTCTTCAGCTTTGACTAGATCTTCCCACTCCCCACCATTTACTACGTCAGAGCTGAAGAAGCTTCTTGGGTGAGATAGTGAAACGTCTTCACAAGAAAAACAAGGGGGCTAGTCCAGTTAAAGCCTCCTGATAAAAGCACCTTGTGGGATCGTTAATGGTACTGAGGATCCTCGAGAGGACAGTCCCCATCCTGCTGGATCCCCACATACTAGAGACTAAAGGACAAGAAACAGGATTAGGAAGGACAAGTGGAACTATCCATAGTTAGTCTCTTCTTAAGGCCCTATTGTTCCACTGACTCACTGTCAGGAAGTTTCTCCTTACAGGTATAGTTTCCAATTGCTTCTCAGCCTTCAGGTGCTTTGACTAGTGGCATCACTGGTCCACAAAGCTCTTGAGCTGTGAACGCTTGTGGTGAGCACCCAGACGTCTTCAAAGAAAAACAATACAAGGACATCCCCTCTGCAGGAACATACTGGGTGGATGGAAACAAGTGGTCTCTAAGTTATCAAGGCCCTATGCCATACAGGGCTTTACAGGTTGATTTTGAGTTGCTTTTCTTGTAAAGTGGTGGTAAGCCCCAGACAGAGCAATACAGACCCTTGAGGCAAATGGTAAGCAACCCAGGCTGGGATTCAGCCGGTTCGCACCAGTTTGGCAGAACCGGTAGCTAATTTTTGGTTGCCCAGGCCCAGAATGGACTTCCGGAAGTGGCATCCACACAGAGAATCGGTTGTTCACATATTTGAATCCCACCACTGAACCCAGGGTCACCTCGAGGTGAAATGGGTAGCAAACCAATTTGACAAATAATAATTGTGAGGTGACCAGGGCATGAACTGAACATGAACATCTGGACTTTTTACATTTGGACTTTTCCACATGTAGGGCCAACTTCAGAGACATGTGAGAATTGCCACACCAAGTTTCTGGAGGATTTTAAATTGCCTGCCTCTGCTAATTTCTTTCTTCTTTTCAATATTTCTGCATTTTGGTACATTCTTTCTTTCTTTCTTTCTTTCTTTCTTTCTTTCTTTCTTTCTTTCTTTCTTTCTTTCTTTCTTTCTTTCTTTCTTTCTTTCTTCAAAAAAGGCTGTGTAAGCAGCACAGCTAGAGTTTATAAACGAAGGAAGGATGCCCATTAGCATTACAGACACCCCTGTTGTTTGATGCTTTCAGTATTTCATTATCTCTCCATCTCCTCTCCTAGTCCTGCAACTGAAAACCCATCAAAACAGCACAGCTTGAGATGATAAATGAAAGGAAGGCAATGTGAGCCGAGCCTCCTGTTCCATGTGTTTTTCTCAGGTGCACCCAGCCCAAGAACTGAATCAGCATCACAGCAGTCTTATAAACTGCCTTAAAGGAAAGGAAACCAAATGTTTGTTTTGATTTCTTACCTGCAGCTGTTGCTCAGGTTTTGTGCAAGGGGAAAAAAAAGACACGCACCTAAGCAAATTTTAAAAACCTGAAAGTGTGAATGAGTATTGGTTTGAGCCATTCTGCATTTTGATTGGGGAGGGGGGACTTCTCCATTTACAGCAAATTTAAGATTCTTGTGAGCAGATTTTCCCAAAGGTACTTTTTTCACCAGGCAACTGGATTTTCTTGTTTTTCTTTGAAGACGTGTCGCTTCTCATCCAAGAAGCTCCTTCAGCTCTGACTGGATGGTGGGGAATGGAAAGATTGATATTCCTTGCAGACAGCTGGTCATTTGCATTCTTTTCGAGAGTTGTTGAGGCCACTTGGAGGTTTATCCGTGTCCTCAAGATCATCTGAGTGGTCAGTGGTGGGATTCAAATATGTGAACAACCAGTTCTCTGTGTGGATGCCACTTCCGGAAGTCCATTCTGGACCCAGGCAACAGAAAATTAGCTACCAGTTCTGCCTAACTGGTGCGAACTGGCTGAATCCCACCACTCTGAGTGGTGCAAATGGGTGTGGAGCCTTCTTGGGACTGTTGAAAGGACTGTGTTGTAGACTGGAGTTAGATGATGCCGTATCTCTTCCCCTCTGTTGAGAGAGGGCTGTTCAACTTTGACAATAGATGGCCTCTTTGACCCCTCTTTCAAACCAGCGGTCCTCTCTGCCCAAAATGTGGACTTTGCTGTCTTCGAAAGAGTGAGCTTTGTCTTTCAAATGCAGATGGACTGCTCAATCTTGTCCTGATGGGTTAGTTCTCCTATGTTGTGCCATATGTTTGTGAAGTGGTTGTTTTGTTTCTCCAATGTACAGATCTGCACATGGCTCACTGCATTTGAGAACTAACTAGCCCAATCCTGTATATCTTCTGAGCCTGACAAGATCAGTCAGAGTGGCCCTTGTCTTTTAAATGCAGATGGACTACTGAATCTTGTCCTGATCTTGTCATCGTGAAAAAAACACCTTTGGGAGAACTATGACCTGGATGACTTGAGAATCTCCCCAGACATTGTGAGCAGCTTCTTAAAAATGGTGTGATGTTATTTAATTTTGTTTAATATTTAACTTAATTTTGTGTATTTATATCCCACCTTTAATTATTCTTATAAATAACTCAAGGCGGTGAACACAACATTCTTTCCTTCAATTTTGCCCACAATAACAACGCTATGAGGTGAAGTGGTTTGAGAGAGAATGACTGGCCCAAAGTCACCCACCCAGCTTTCATACCTAAGATGGCACTAGAACTCACAGTCTCCTGCTTTCTAGCCTGGTGCCTTAACCACTAGACCAGCGGTCTTCAAACTTCGCAACTTTAAGACTTATGGACTTCAACTCCCAGAATTCCTCAGCCAGCCCTGGGTGGCTGAGGTATTCTGGGAGTTGAGGTCCACAAGTCTTAAAGTTGCCCAGTTTGAAGACCCCTGCACTAGACCAAATGAAACGGATGATGATGATGGGTCAACCCCAAAAGCTCATCTCTCATCAGCGGCTGTATTTTGCACCCCCTAAAAATGTGGGTTGTTCCCTCATCTGAAAGATGGTGAACAGTTCCAAGGGAAAAGGGGGGGGCTTCATTAGTATAAATGGAACAAGCATTGATACCATTCTGAAAGACTTTCTAAAACCTCGTGCTAATGTTCTCTTAGAAACACGTAGCATAGACTGAGTGGAAAACAGACTCCAATTCCTTGTTGCTTTCATTGATGTCTCAAATGAATACTGTCAGAACCCATTTCTTTGGTGGGGGGCCTTTTTCTTTTTCCTTCTATGGGTTCTGCCATACTCCTGGGGGGAGGGGGGAGGCCTTTGGGGAATTGTATGTGTATTGCCCTTTCGCTTGACTGCTGCAATGTATCCTCTCCACTTCCTCTATCTCAGGGATAGGCAACCTTGGCTCTTTTATGACTCGTGGACTTCAACTCCCAGAATTCCTGAGCCAACATGGCTCAGCTTGGAAACCTCTCCCTTTCCCCTCAGCATGGCTGGCTCAGGAATTCTGGGAGTTGAAGTCCACGAGTCATAAAAAAGCCAAGGTTGCCTACCCCTGCTCTATCTGCTTGCTCTTTGAACTATTCTCCCCTTGATGCCAACCTGGGGTGAGAAAGGAATGTGCCTCCAGCCATCTGGCTTATCTCTCGCTGTGGAAGAGAAGGTGCGAAAACCCAAAAACGTTTTCACAGCCTTGGGAACAGAGTCTTATCAGCCTCATTCCCACAGCGGACGTAACACCCGGGGATTGGCCCGTTTGAACTGACCAGATGAACTGTTGGGGTGGGCTTTGCTTTTTGCTCCTTTAACCTACTGATTTGAGCGGGAAACACTCAGATCCTGCCTTCTATGCCTGCTGTCAACTTCTCCTAATAAAAGTTCCTTTTGGGATGAATCTGTTCCAAGAGTTCTGCTTTCTTGGGAAGAGGTTTTGAAGCGGGTCCTTACAAATACAAACCGATAAGAATTATTGAGCAAAGTGAAGCAAAAGAACTTCAATAGCAAAGTATGACACACAGAGGCAAGAGGAATGGGATGGGATAGGATGGCCTTTAGAATGGAATGGCCTATAGAATGGAATAAAATGGAGTATAGAATGGAATTGAATACAGAACTGAATGGAATAATGGAATGGAGTGGAATACAGAATGGAATGGAATGAGTGGAATATAGAATGGAATGGAGTATAAAATGGAATATAAATGGAAAATGGAATAGAAAATGAAATGGAACAGAATTGAACAAAATGGAACAGAATGGAATGGAATGGAACTTTGCATTTCTTTGGCAGGTAAAAGCAGTGGGCCTTTCACTCTGGATAATGCATTGCACCATTACTAAAGTGGCCTATACTGAAGCTTACCCCTAGAAAAAGTTTCTCAACTTACACAGCATTCTACTGCAATTATTCATACTTCCAATTAAGCACATTTACGGTTGATATTTCTTGCTCAGTGGTTATCAAAAGTATATGCGAGATAGTACCAGCTCATCTATCATAGGCTCCCTGCTGGCCTTTGCAGAACACTTGTAAAATGAAAAGATAACATTCTTGAGCTAAACACAATTAATTATGAGAAGGGAATGAGAGGAAGTACAAAGGGATGCTTTTAGACATAGGATGTCAGGCTCCAAAAACCACAAAAGACACAGTGATTCTCTCGAGCCAATTTATTTAATGTTCTACGCCTACAGACAGAATCTTGCCAAAGTGAAGTAGTCTACTATCCACATGAAGCATTCATTTTCCTATGTTTATTTATCAAATTTACTTGTCATCCATGTTGTGGTTTGGGTGAGCAGCTATACTCTGGGAACTAGTGGGGGGGGCTGCCTTCACCCTTTTTCTCTCACACAAACTGAGTTGTCTTTTACTCCTGTGGAACGTACCTCTTCGAAAACCACTCCATTTCATCACATGTGAGGTCTTTGCAAAATAATATAAAAAAGGAGTTCTTAAATACAGACAGTCATAAAGAAAAGGAGTCCTTAAATACAGACAGTCATAAAGAAAAGGGAAACCGACTTGGCATTACAATTGTCTTCCACAGTAGCACTACCTGATGCTCACTGGCTTAGAGTAATAAGTAAAGACAACTAGGAGTAGCTCCACAGAGCCATTACAACCACTCTTCAATGCCTCCAAAGCCATTAGATGATCTGCAGTCAGACTGATGTGCAGGTTCTGAGGTTTTGCTGGTTAAAGAAATACAGGAAACTAGAAGTTGCCTTCAAGTTTACGTGTTTATTCAGCTGAATAGAGAGGGGCTTCTGTACAAAAGACCCAAAAGCCCCAAATAGCAAAGAGAGCTTATTTTTATAGTTACTTTGATTACATAAGCAATTCACCCAGCGAAGCTGGCACACATAGGATTAAGACTTCGCCCTTTAAGGCTGGCACACTATAGATAAGAAAAGCAGAAGTAGCTAGTATGTTCTCTCAAGGGAGTTTCCCCCAAGATCATATGTTCAGTCTAGGGTGTTGTGGGTGTTTCCCCAAGATGCCAGATGTTCTTGGATGGGTTTAGAACATTGCGTGTTTCTTTGCTGTCCTTTCATGACCCTGCATTTATGGGCCTACAAGTGACCAGAGACAGAGGGGCCATCTGTATATTGATACTGTCCCCTGAGTCCTGGTCATCAAGACTGTCAATTTGTAGACCAGCCACAAGGAGCAAAAATCTACATGCGGCATCTGTTGCAGCAACAAAAAAATCTCACCCACATGAAAGAGGCAGAAAGACATAAAGAGAAAAAAAAATCAAATCAAAGCCTAAACATTTGCAAGGGGCTTTGCCTGCTATTCATCTTCTTCGGAAAACCAAAGAACAGAATATTGTCGCTTTTATTGTCACTAATCGGCATATATTAAAATGAAATTTCGTTGCACACAGCTCTCAAAGGGTCATCAACTCCAATATACACTACATAAATATGACAAAAATAGATAGATAGATAGATAGATAGATAGATAGATAGATAGATAGATAGATAGATAGATAGATAGATAGATAGATAGATAGATATATAGATAGATAGATAGATAGATAGATAGATAGATAGATAGATAGATAGATAGATAGATAGATAGATAGATAGATAGATGGATGGATGGATGGATGGATGGATGGATGGATGGATGGATGGATGGATGGAGGCTAGATCGATAGATAGATAGATAGATAGGATAGATAGATTAGATAGATAGCTAGATAGCTAGATAGATAGATAGATAGATAGATAGATAGATAGATAGATAGATAGATAGATAGATAGATAGATAGATAGATAGATAGATAGATAGATAGATAGATAGATAGATAGATAGATAGATAGATAGATAGATAGATGTGCTAGGATAGATAGATAGATAGATAGATAGATAGATAGATAGATAGATAGATAGATAGATAGATAGATAGATAGATAGATAGATAGATAGATAGATAGATAGATAGATAGATAGATAGATAGATAGATAGATAGATAGATAGATAGATAGAGAATTATGCATATACCTACATATATTATATGACACAGAGAAACAACACAGTCTAGTTTGGCTTATGTACACATGTGCATGGCGAGAAAAACGAACCTTGCGAGTTTACCAGACGGATGGCATAGGGAACAAAGCTATTACAGAATCGGGTGGTCCTGCTAGAAATACTTTTAAATACTCCTGGCTTCTCCTAAGTGACTGAGGCAAAGCAGAAAAACACCAGAGTCTTCCAGGAGGATATAGATCTGCCCTACAAGTTTTTCTGATCTCATGTTTCCAAATGAAACTCAGTTTCAGAGCCTAGTTCATAGTTACTCAGCTGTGCAGAATTCTTTCTGCAACTGATTGTTCTTCAAGAGCAAGCTAGCTAGCTAGGCCTTAAAAAAAAATCACATTTCATTGACATAACAACGTACAATATACTCAGCAAGTCCTAAAGAAACAGACTATTGTTCCCACATTAAGCAAATAGAGTATAATCTTCTACGCACACCCAAAATAATTATCCACACGATGTCATGGTTCCGACAGATGAAACTCTTCAAAGAACTTCGACACATTGTTTACCTTAAAGAATCTTTATTTAAGAAGCATAGCATTGGCTCTAACATAATCGAAGCCAAAAACTGAATTCCCCTCCCCTGAGTACATAGCATTAAAGCACAATTCCCTCCTCCGATTAACAGTCATAAATCACATTCTCCAATTAGTTTGAAATGCAGGCTTTCCCTCCAGTTCTCCAGCCCGCCAATTCTTATCATCTCTTATTTCAATAACCTTGGTTCACACACTAGGTCCAGTATTGTTATGTCTAGCTGAACTCTCATGCACATTTCTCCCACCAGCATCATCTAACTCTAACTCTAAACTCTAAGAAGAAAATTGTTGCATCTCCAACTGTTGTCAAAGCAAAAACATCTGATGTTAGCAGCGTTGACACATGAAAGACTGGGAAAAGGGGAATATTTCGCCTTGAGAAGGGAAAACTGGAAAAGATAAGATACAAGATATAAATAAATGCAATAAACCCTAGAAATAGAACATTTTCTCTGAACAAGGCAATTTAATGTGGTATTCAGCCATGTCTGACCCTTGCTAATTACATGATCCTGTTTCCTTTGTTACCAATATTTCATTACCATTAATACAGGCTAAGAAAGAAAGAAAACTCATATTTTGTAATATGGGTCTTTTCTTCTTTTAGGGAGAGTTTAAAAATAAAGCAAACAAAAAGCTACCATAGAAATATTAAAGCTGCATGGATCTCCTGAAGCTACCAAGGAAATATTGTGTGGCTCAAGTTGAGATTCTTTCAATATTGTTACTAAAAGAATATGACTTGACAGGGGCCTTTGGGAGATATATCTTTCAAAACAGAGGATTTATGACCAAGCAATGTGATCAAAACCACAGTAATTATGATACCATTTAGCCTGCCCTTCATTGGCTAGTAAGCGGGAATGAAAGTTAATTTTAAACAACATCCCTGCCTCTTTACACTGTTCTGTTATTTGAGACAAAGTCAAGTTCTTGAGAATTCCATAGTTTCATGAAATTTGAACTATAATATCAGATGACTGGAATGGAAAAGGGCTTGGTTAGGCTGGCTCCAAATGGAAAAATTCATCAATCCATGTAGTGTTATCCAGCAGCAAGGGCTGAAGTGTAGAATTGTTGTGATTGCTGTTCTAGACCAGGGGTCCCCAGCCTCTGGCCACTGGGCCGCTGGACAGGCTGGCTAGTGTGTGCACACCCCCACTCATGCTAGCACTGTGGCCGCAGTGAAAATGGGGCACCGCATGGCAAAAACGGGGCACCACGTGGCAAAAAGAGGGCACCGAATGGCAAAAATGGGGCGGGGCTATCGCCCATGCAGCAAAAACGGGGCAGGGCTAGCAAGTGTCACGTGGGCACTAGCGCGCTCCATTTGCAGCACGCACATGCTCACGGCCCCGTTTGCGCATGCGCGCACGTAAAATGCTTCCCCCTCCTTTTCCTTCTGGTCCGCCAACCAAGAATGGTTGGGGACCTCGGTTCTAGACTACAAGATTGTTTTTTTTTTCTTCAGATGTTATCGAACTTAAAATGTTCAGCAGAACATCTGGAGATCATTCTGTTTCAGATGAATTGGTAAGTGCGTTAGATCAGGGGTCCCCAACCTTGGCAACTTTAAGACCTGTGGACTTCAACTCCCAGAATTCCCCAGCCAGCCGTGTGGCTGTGTGCGTGTGCACATGCGCTCATAAAAGTGCCTGTCCCTCCCTTTCCCACCGGGCCGCCAACCTAGAAAGTTTGGTGACCTCTGGTCTAGGTTATGGTTATGGCATATTTCAAGTTCATCTTTCTTGAGCTCTTCCTGGAGAAAATAGAGGGCAATTTTCTATCCCAATATCCCACATGGAGAACCTGTCCAGAATGTGGAACCCCTGTGTATTTATGTTGTTGGTGGTGATGAGGGTGAACTCTCTAATAGAATTTGAGAAAACTCTTAGCATATTGTCTTTGATTATTCAGGAAATTTTCAATAGCTTTTTAATTCTTTTTCCCAGCTACCTCAGCAGGGATGCAAAGCATACTCATTTATAGACTGTCAAAGGTATTTTTTCAAAGAGAATACAGGGAAAAAAGAGCTGTATAGTCCTTGAATCCATTTTCTTGATGAGTCTTGTATTAAGATATTGTTTCTTTTCATATTTTTCCTTTGGCCAAATCTCTTGGCATTTATGATGCCTCTGGAGAGATGAATCCATTAAATAGTTATATGGAACAATAACCTGATGAATTGATATATCTCTATATCTAATATCTATATCTATATCTCTGTGCGTGTGTGTGTGTGTGTGTGTGTGTGTGTGTGTGTTGGCTGGAGCATCCGGTCTACCAAGTATAAGATAAATCAACATGCAAGCTGCCCAGGTTCGAATCCCAGAGGGGTATGACTAGCTGATGAGAGCTAAATAGCTTGAAATAGCTATACTAGTCTCCCACTAACTCTTTGTCAGCCACAAAAATTTTGAATATATATATATATATATATATATAAGAATATATATATATATATATAAGAATATATATATATATATAGCTTTGATAGATCCCCTGCAATTAGTATTTGGTGCCCTAAACTCAGAAGTAACATGGAGTCTCAAAGCGTAATAATCCTTGGTAGCCTTAATCCATAGAGTTGTTCCATCCCCTTCAATGCCACTTGAGTTATGTTGTGCGATAATTATTCCACAAGTTAATAATGCACTGTGTGAAAGACTTTATTTTTTTTCTATTTTACATCTCCTTCCAGACAGCTTCACATATAAATCTGCTTATTTTCAACCCGTGAAGAAAGACCCAAGGTTGCTTTTTTTTCAAGAGGCAACTGGACTTTCTTTGATTTCCCTTGAAGAATTTCACTTCTCATCCAAGAAGCTTCTTCATTTCTGACTGAATGGCATGAGAATGGAAGGATTTATATTATAATATAATATAATTTATATTATAGTCCATTACATTATATCTTAGCACTCTTTCTGAGAGTCACTGAGGCCACTTGGAGGTTTATCTGGGCCCTCGGGGCGACCTGAGTGGTGTAAATGGGTGTGGAGCCTTCTTGGAACTGCTGAAAGGATTCTGTCGTAAACAGGAGATAGGTGGTGTCATTATATTTAATTACAATGAAGATTTCTACAAACAAAAACATGGCTGAACCTTGTGTTCACCTGTGTGCCCCATTGTGGCCAATCTCTACATGAAAGAGGTAGAAATCAAACTTCTTGGATGAGAAGCAAAACATCTTCAAGGGGGGGAAAAGTCCAGTTACCTCTTGAAAAAGGTACCTTTGGAACAACCACGATCGGATAACTGAGGATCTCCACAGACTGTTAACAAAGAGGGACATACTTGAAAGTTATAATTTGCTTGAACATCAAATATTCAAAACATTAACCCTCCAAAGGTGGAATAATGTCAACAGTGGAAGGGAAAAAAATGACATCAGAGTAAAAGCTTGATCCTCCTACTTTGTAGTCCTAAATCGAATTGAATTTTTATATTGCCTAACTATCAACGACACTTAGATGCTCATGAAAGAAAAAAAGCTGGACTTGAATTAAGCAGGAGTTTAAATACACTTTAAATATGTAAAGTGTAGTGTGTCTTTAGGTACACATTTAGGGGGGGGGAAGCTTTTCAGGAAAGAAAAAAGGTTGAAAAGGGTTGCTGCTTTTTAAAAAAAAATCCGGCAAATTTCTACATAGCTTGGGCAATTTTCAAATAGAGCTAAATGAGTACGTATTTCAAAGGTTTTCTTGATATTGAATACCGGCATATATTGTTGCAGTCTAATTATTAAATATGGGGTGCTGCTTTTACTGTCTGAATTTAAGCACCTAAATCTCTTTTTAAGAAGAATACATTAAAGCTAGCTTCTGACCTTTATGGCTACAAAGAAAAGTCTAAAGATATGCAGGCAGTCTTTGAAAAGCTCATAAAACGAAGTTAGGCTTTGATAAGGTCACTTTCAGTGTCCTACAGAAGTTCCTCTTCATTCTCCCGATTTGTAACTAACTCTCCCCTTGCTCGGCTAAAAAGAGAAAGGGAGAGAGAAAGAGAGGGATCATAGAAAAATTATACCCAAATCTATAAAGGCTATAGTCAGAATTTTTAGCATAATTTATTCAGAAGATTAAAAATGCATCTTCTGCAAGGGACAATCGTTCTGTTTAGCGGTTAATCGCTTTATCCAAAGTAATATTAAGAGCACCACATTTTCAGTGGCCTTGCAGAAACCCAAAAGTAATGCTAAAAAGCAGAGACATCACCCTGCCAACAAAAGTGCGTATAGTCAAGGCCATGGTTTTCCCAGTTGCAATGTGGCTGTGAAAGTTGGACCATAAGAAAGGCCGAGCGCCAAAGAATTGAGGCCTTTGAACTATGGTGCTGGAGAAGACTCCTGCGAGTCCCCTGGACTGCAAGGCGATCAAACTGGTCAGTCCTAGAGGAGATCAACCCTGACTGCTCCTTAGAAGGCCAGATACTGAAGTTGAAACTCAAGTACTTTGGCCATCTAATGAGAAGGAAGGACTCACTGGAGAAGAGCCTGATGCTGGGAAAGATGGAGGGCAATAGAAGAAGGGGACGACAGAGAATGAGGTGGCTGGATGGAGTCACTGAAGCGGTAGGCGTGAGCTTAAATGGACTCCAGAAGATGGTAGAGGACAGGAAGGCCTGGAGGAACGTTGTCCATGGGGTCGTGATGGGTCGGACACGACTTCGCAACTAACACCAACACCAACAACAATGCAATGGATTAAGTACAAATGCACCATCTATGAAGGGGAAAGATTTGCTGATCGATAAAGTGGTAGTCCAACTGTATTTCTCAAAAAAACTGGGATGCTCTATGCACGCAAGTATGGATACAGTCAGTGGTGAGATTCAGCCGGTTTGCACCACTTTGGCAGAACCAATAGCTAATTTTTTGTTGCCCAGGCCCAGAATGGACTTCCGGAAGCAGCTTCCACACAGAGAACTGGTTGTTCACATATTTGAATCCCACCACTGGATACAGTATTAAGTCCACTTGGATTTTTAAGGTTCTTTCTTAGGCACAGAACCTTATCTTCATAAACAATTTAGATGAGAAGCTAAAAGGGGAAATTATCAAATTTGCAGATAATACCAAGCTGGTGGGAATAGCCAACACTCCAGAAGATAGACTCAAGATCCAGAAGGAGAAAAGGTTCTACACTTAAGCAAGAAAAAAAAAAGTACAGGTATGGACTAGGTGGTACCTGGCTCAACAGCAGTAACTGTGAGAGGGATCTAGGAGTCCTAGTGAACAATGTCTTAAATATGAGCCAACAGTGTGCTGCAGCTGCCCAAAAGGCCAATGCAGTTCTTAGGCTGCATCAACAGAGGGGTAGTATCAAGATCACATGAAGTGTTAGTTCCATTTTACACTGCACTGGTAAGGCCACATTTGGAATACTGCATCCACTTTAGGTCACCATGATACTAAAAAGATGTCTAGAAAGAGTGCAGGGAAGAGCAACAAAGATGATTAGGTGACTGGAGGCTAAACCTTACAATGAACAGTTGTGGGAACTGTGTCTAACAAAGAGAAAGACTAGAGGTGAAATGATAGCAGTCTTCTTATATCTGAGAGAGGTCACACAGAGGATAGGCCAACCTATTCTCCAAAGCACCTGAAGGTAAGACAAGAAGTAACAGATGGAAGCTTAGCAAAGAGAGATCCAAGCTAGAGCTAAGAAGAAATTTCCTGACAGTGAGAACAATTAATCAGTGGAACAACCTGCCTCCAGAGGTTATGGGTGCTCCATCACTGGAGGTTTTTAAGAAGAGACTGGACAACCATTTGTCTGAAATGGTAGAGAGTCTCCTGCTTAAGCAGGAGGTTCGATTAGATTGAACTTTCCAACTCTGCTATTCATTATTTTGTTTAGGATTTACCTTTTGATCAGTTATTAGAAGGTGAACATTTTTTTATCCTTCTTTGGTTGAAATCAAATTCTCAGTAATCTCCTTGCCTGCATTTTCTGTGTCACATGAGAAAAGCACATCTTCCTTCCCCTGTCCTTACCACTTTCTACAGAGGGAGGATCGAAAGCATCCTGTCATACAGCATTACAGTCTGGTTTAGAAACATCATTGCTTTGGACAGGAAGGAGGTGCAGAGAGTGGTGAGGATGGCAGAAAAGATCATTGGCAGTCCCCTCCCTCCCATCCAGGACATAGCACAGAAGCACTGCTTGAGCAGGGTCCGTAAGATTGTCTGGGACAATACACATCCTCTTCACAACGTGTTTTCCTTGTTACCTTCTGGGAGAACATTCCATGGTATCCGAAGCAGAACAACCAGATTCAGTCACAGCTTTGTTCCATACAGTATCAACCTTGTGAACTCTAAAGCTTCCTCCTTCCGTTATGTATTCAAGATGGACAGTGATTAATATTTATATGTTGCTTATATGTAAGGGTGTAGGTCTATACATATGTTGTATATAGTATGTTTAAATGTGTGTTATGTATGTGTACACTTTGAGAGCGGGCAACTAAATTTCATTTTTGATGTGTGCCGTTGTGCCCGCAGTAAAAAATGACAATAAAGGTTATCTAATCTAATCTAATCTAATCTAATCTAATCTAATCTAATCTCTTTGGAGATTACTTAATTTTATTAATATCGAAGTGGAAGGCCATCTTCTTTTTCTAGTAATTAATTTTTAATTCCAAACCTTGGATGGTTTGGTTTTTTTTCTTCCACTTAAATATTAACCAGGAAAATTTAGGTTAACCTTATCCTACCATTTATCTGGAAATACATCTGCACTTTTTGTTTCTCTGTGCCACTTTCTGCCATAGTCCTTACAGATTAAAGAATCATCTTATTGTTTCTTACATCTTGAAAGCATTCACACTGCAACTTTGGCTATGATTGGACTTCTCCTATCATGATGTAGCTAGTTGCTAGAAGTGGAAACTGAACAAGTGAAAAACTGAATAAGTATTTGCATGTATGCCTATACTCTAAACAGAAATGCACAGTTCTTGAGCGTGTCCTCCAGGGCCTCCCGAAAGAACTTACCAAATTGAAGTTTTTAATGTGACAAAGCAGGAAAATCATTCAGTCCTTGACTGGAGAGAAACCAAATGAAGCAGTATTAATTTTATTAACATGTAAATGAAATGCAATCATGTTTAATTCCTTTTCCTAGCTGCACACAAGGTTTTTTGGAGTGCACTTCTGCTCTAAGAGATCAGCCTTCAAGTATAACTTGAAGCTAGGAGTAGATGAATCTGTCAGCTCTGCTTAAGCACAACTTTGTTTATATCCATTTTTACAACCGTTCGCAAACTCATAAAAAAAAGGACCAAAAGGGTAGCCTATTTTAATGAATTTTATCAGCATATTTGGATTGGACAAGTGGGCCGTCTGATCTAGAGATCAAAAGAAATAATTACGGTTTAGTTCATGTGTTAGTTTGAGAAGGGCAAACTCATATTATCTGCACCTCATCATTATATAAAGAGACGTGGTGGGTCAGTGGCTTAATAACGCTGGAGATGGTCTCTGCTCCAGCGGTTCAAGTCCCAGCACTGCATGACAGGCTGAGCTCCTGTCACTTGCCTCAGCTTCTGCCCACCTAGCAGTTTGAAAGCATCTTTTATGCGAGTAGATAAATAGGCACCCATTTTGTGGGGAGATGAGCTGGTGCTCCATGCAGGCCGTTAGATTCCTGCGGGCTCTGAACCTTCCCAGTTGCAATGCCTGTGTCATGGTTCCGACAGATGAAACTCTTCAAAAAACATCAAGGCATTGTTTACCTTAAAGAATCTTTATTCAAGAAGCATAACATCGGCACTCACATAATCAAAGCCAAAAACTGAATCCCCCCCCCTTTGAGCACATAGTATCAAATCACAATTCCCTCCTCCAATTAACAGTCATAAATCACATTCCCCAATTCGTTTAAAGTGCCGGCTTTCCCTCCAGCTCTCCAGCCCGCCAATTCTTATCATCTCTTATTCCAACAACCTTGATTCTCACGCTAGGTTCAGTATTATTATGTCTAGCTGAACTCTCATGCACATCCCTCCCCTCCCCAGCATCATCTAACTCTAAAAGCGAAAAGAAGAAAATGGCTACATCTCCATCTGTTGTCAAAGCAAAAACATCCGATGTTAGCAGCGTTGACAGCCTGTTTGTGAGGTGATTCTGGTGGAGGGAAGGGGGCCTTGGACAAGGCTGCAGGAAGAACTGCTCGCCCTTTTTTTTCTGGTGCGAAGTTAGCTCGCCCTCATGTGGCACACCATGAGAAGAACGCAAGCATGTACTTAGCAGAGTTGGTCAACAGGCAGTCAAACGACTACTCTGCAATAACATTGTGGTCTCCAACACCATATGCTAATCATCATCTTTATATATATATATATATATATATTATAACATTATTATTACAGTCTGAATCTGGACAAGATGGAAGTGCTCATTGTGAAGAATCACAATTCCAGAGCTTGTGACCCCCTGCTTAGAGATTCTTCTGCAGACTGTCTATATAGCTTTTATCAACTTCAGTTGAGGTACTGTTTTCCTTCCTGCAAGAAAATAACTTTAAAATCATCATGCAGTGCTAGCTTGATTACGGTCATTCTGTCTGTAAAGGGTACCGTCCATTCCTGCTTCTGAAAGTTCATTTGACACAGAAGTCAGAAATTAGTCTGGACTTTGGAACCACTTAAAATTATCCTATTCTGCAAGGGTTACAGGCGTAATATTTGGACAAAAGCCAGTTTTAAAAGCCAGTATGTTCTAATGGTCAAGGCACCAGGCTAGAAAGCAAGAGATGGTGAGCTCCCATCCCACCTTATCCATGAAAGCCAGCTGGGTGACTTTGGGCCAATCACCAGGAGATGATGAGTTCTAGTCCCACCTTAGGCATAAAAGCTGGCTAGGTGACTTTGGGCCAATCACCAGGTGATGGTGAGTTCTAGTCCCGCCTTAGGCATAAAAGCTAGCTGGGTGACTTTGGGCCAGTCACTTTGTCTCTCAGCCCAATTCACCTCACAGGGTTGTTGTTATGAGGAAAATAGGAAGAGGAAGTTGTCTTGGAGATGTTCTCTACCTTATTTGCGAAAATAAAAAGGCAGGATATAAATAAATGAATATTTTTCTCTCTAGAAAAATGCAAATTGATCAATATTCCCTTTAAATCCCCAAATGCCGAGAGTCCACACTACATGGGATAATGGTTTTATTTATGATCCCTCCCCCTCACACACACACACATACTCACTAAGATTCACTAAGATCTAAGGCAGGAGTCTTCAAACTTGGCCCTTTTATGACTTGTGGACTTCAACTCCCAGAATTCCTGAGCCAGCATGGCTGGTTCAGGAATTCTGGGAGTTGAAGTCCACAAGTCATAAAAGATCCAAGTTCCCCACCCCTGCTATAGGCATTTCCATTAAACATTGCGATCTTGTAGGATCTAGGAAGCATGTCTTCTCTGTTGTGCCCTCTAGAACAGCATCTCCCAAGAGATAATACCTTCTGGTGGTTCTGGAAAACTTTAAAATCTGCTTTTTGATCCCAGGTCTGGGGCTGAGGTTTATCATTTGTTCAATAACCCCTGTTTAGTTGATTGTACATGAGCCTGGGGTCAAGAATCCCAATTCTTTGGGATGTATTCCAGAATGACTTAATGGACTTAAAATCTTTTTTTTTTTAACCTAAAGATACCATGACTATTTCTGCAGCAGTTACAAACTTGTGAGAGATTTTAATATTAAATGACATGCTCAATACATATAAATAAATCCAGTCAACTACCCATCCAGGGTAAATCTCATGCTGTTAGCGAGTCCTATACAACCTGTCCTAAAATGTCTGCATCATCTACAATATACCCCTCCCCCCCAAAAAAACCCAACACATATTTGCCAAGTACTTGATTGTCTTGGAACCTCATCCTTAAAACAAAAAGGAGATTCATTTTTCTTTTATAATCATCCAGGAGAGCTAAAATTGTTACACCAGAATTCATTTTGGCCTGTGATGTCCACTTCATTTTCCTTATCTGCTATGGCAGTGTAAGCATAGGTTAATTGTACATGACCTCTGATTTTGCTCCCCACAGCTCTGTATTTTCCCTTAAGGATTTAATGAAGGCTTACTGACCTCACCAAATCTTAGTAACTTGACCTGAGACCGCAACAAACCCTTAGATTTTCAGACTTCATGCTTGTTTCAATAGATATGACCTCACCATCACTTTTATAATGTCTCCATGGGGTTGTTTAGCCAAATTAGTTCATTTTTGACATCCCAGTACAAGAGTTCCTTTACCAAAATCTATCCTGCAGTCTCTCTTGTTTCTCTTCACATAGACGCAGGGGTGTCAAACTGCCGGCCCACGGGCTGGACGCGTCACGCGGAAGCCGCACCCACCCCATTGCCGGCAATGGCAAAACCGTCCCGATACGTTGCACAAGATCACGTGACGTCGCGAGTTTGACATGTCTGACATAGAGGAACCTAGCAACAGTCCTTAACTAGGGGAAGAAACCAGGTTTCTACCTTCTGCTTCTCACATACAGTATTTCCTAGCAAATGGAAAACCCAGCCATTGAGAGTAATCTACTTGTAATCTCTTGAACCAAAGTATTTAGCAACTTTTCAGGACTAATTAAGAATTTCGGAAGGAAACTATAAATGTTTTCTTTTACAAATTTCCAAGGTGACAACTAGGTGTTTTGTATATTAGGACCCCGCCACCTTGAAGATAATTTAGGAACAGTGCTGTAGACCAGGGGTAGGCAACCTTGGCTCTTTTATGACTCGTGGACTTCAACTCCCAGAATTCCTAAACCAGCATGGCTCAGCTTGGAAACCTCTCCCTTTCCCCTCAGTGTGGCTGGCTCAGGAATTCTGGGAGTTGAAGTCCACGAGTCATAAAAGAGCCAAGGTTGCCTAGCCCCGATCTAGTCCAACCCCCTGCTCAGGCAGGAAACCCTATACCAGGGGTAGGCAACCTTGGCTCTTTTATGACTCATGGACTTCAACTCCCAGAATTCCTGAGCCAGCATGGCTCAGCTTGGAAACCTCTCCCTTTCCCCTCAGCACAGCTGGCTCAGGAATTCTGGGAGTTAAAGTCCATGGGTCATAAAAGAGCCAAGGTTGCCTACCCCTGCTGTACACCATTGCTGCTATTCAGAGAGGGAGTCTCACTTTTTTCCATGCCAGTCTCTGAAAAGATGCCACTGCTTTAAGAGTTTAACAAAGCAAACTTCTTAAAGCAGCCGCATCTATTTTTTTTTTTTTTTTGCAGACCTTGAAAAAGACATATCATACTTAAATTATTTGTACATGTGACAATATCCTTAGAGCCCGGCCCAGTTTCTCTTCATCATTCACAAATGCTAGCCTATAGCTAGATATATATACTTGTCAAAGTACTGTAATTCTCAGCCTCTCAAAAGCCAACTTGAAGGTTTCGTGACATTTTCTCAAGAAAGAACCATGGTTCCTTCCGCCTTTTACAATATCCATTTCCTTTTCCCTTTGATTCACTACCAGCCTCTCTTTTCTGCTGGCTTGATGTCTTTGAGAAATATAGCTGTAAGTCAAAGGGCAATAACAGACAGAGATAAGATGTCTCATCAAGAGCATGAAAACGAATATATATATCCCTGCTTCAGTCCACTATCATTCTTCACTCATGTTTAGCTATTGGAAAGAACAGAAGCCTCCATACATATTTCCCTTTTGACCTACAGGGAACGTAGATCTCTTGCCCAACAACATCCAGCCAAGCTCATGAGCCAGATGAGATCTCAAACTACAGTTCAGTGATACTCCTGAAGCCAGAAAGTGATTGGCAACTGGCCAATGGCTCTGAGCCCCATTGCAATCCAGGGATCAATATTTGCTTTAATCATTGCTAAATTCAGAAATCTGATTCCCCCCCTCCTCTGCCTGCATACATTTTCAATAGAAATCTCAGCTGATGTTTTGTTATATCACTAGTCCTATAGCAACTCTCAATTCAGTTGTTGTTCCTTCTCCTCTCTAAATTTCCAAGGGGTTCTAATTTTATTTACATTACTTGCACAGGAAAGACAATTTACGCCTCTAAATATTGCTTCATTTTCTTACAGTATAGTTGACATACAGTGTAATTTGTAATTGTCCCTGGTCCTATATTATTACAGTGATTTTCTTTTGGTCCATGACTGTGTTGTTGTTAGTTGCGAAGTTGTGTCCAACCCATCGCGACCCCATGGACAACGTTCCTCCAGGCCTTCCTGTCCTCTTCCATCTTCTGGAGTCCATTTAAGCTCACGCCTACTGCTTCAGTGACTCCATCCAGCCACCTCATTCTCTGTCGTCCCCTTCTTCTATTGCCCTCAATCTTTCCCAGCATCAGGCTCTTCTCCAGTGAGTCCTTCCTTCTCATTAGGTGGCCAAAATACTTGAGTTTCAACTTCAGGATCTGGCCTTCTAAAGAGCAGTCAGGGTTGATCTTCTCTAGGACTGACCGGTTTGATTGCCTTGCAGTCCAGGGGACTCGCAGGAGTCTTCTCCAGCACCATAGTTCAAAGGCCTCAATTCTTTTGCACTCAGCCTTTCTTATGGTCCAACTTTCACAGCCATACATTGCGACTGGGAAAACCATGGCCTTGACTATACGTACTTTTGTTGGCAGGGTGATGTCTCTGCTTTTTAGTATGCTGTCTAGATTTGCCATAGATTTCCTCCCCAGGAGCAAGCATCTTTTAATTTCTTGACTGCAGTCCCCATCTGTGGTGATCTTGGAGCCCAGGAAGATAAAATCTGTCACTACCTCCATTTCTTCCCCATCTATTTGCCAGGAATTGAGAGGGCCGGATGCCATGATCTTGGTTTTCTTAATGTTGAGATGCCATGACTGTAGTAAATCACCCTATTCTTAAGTAGGTGTACTTGGGAGTTGCTCAATCATATTGGAGGCATACAAATTTAATAAAATAATTTTCTTAATCTTTGTATTTCACAACGTGGACATGGACATTCCAAATGTTCTCAACTCCCAAGTGGAATATTTTTAGTTGGGGAAAAAGCTGTCACCTCATCCAATCCATCCTTTAGGAATGACTTGCCTAGCAACATCTTGACTTACAATTGACTGAACCCAAAGTGACACTCTTCTCTCTCTCTTGGGCTGGGATAGCATACCCAAGATAAGTTCACATCCATTTTGCTTAGAGAAACATTGCTAATCCATATGGTCCCATAGCCAAGTTCCTCAATAAGAGATTTTGAGAATATGAGAAATGAAACTTTGCCAAGCAATATAGAAAGAACCACACAAGATCGGTGAAGTCACTTAATTTCTTGGTCAAAATTAGTGCCCCACTCTAGTTTTGCATGCAACACACATTAATAATTGGGCAAAACTTCAGTTGAATGGACACAATCACTATCTTGATGCTTTTTGACAACCCCATTCCCCAAGATCAATGTCTCTGATCTTATCTGTTCAGATGTTCTGTTCACCCTCCCTGATTAGTATTTCAGATGAAAGCCCTGGTCCAGATATGCCTTGAATAATACAGTCAAAAGCTTATGCTATCCTGCAGATTCAGTACATAATTGCACTCTTTATCTAATTGAGCTCTTGAAATAATGCCATTTTTTGACACCCCTCACAAGGCAATCAAATCAAATCATGAATTTCTACTTTTATTGCAGAAGTGTTGAGACTCCTTCAAATGAGATACATCACAACAGAATCAGTGGGGTGCAGAGAAAAAGAAAAACTTTAAAGGAAGATAGATATGAACAAATTTCAGATATGTGGTTCATATTGACAATGTGGATTTTACCACCCCATCAGATTTTATAAAAAAAACAAGTAATATAGCTACTATAATAGGTAACTGAGGGGGGAAAGGAAGGAAGGAAGGAAGGAAGGAAGGAAGGAAGGAAGGAAGGAAGGAAGGAAGGAAGGAAGGAAGGGGAGGGAGGGAGGGAGGGAGGGAGGGAGGGAGGGACTAGAACATGCTCAAAATACATGAATTGTGCATCCAACATAATACATGAAATGCATATTATTTTAACAGAAGTCCCGAAAAGAAAATCAATTAATTCAACATATTTTCTTCTGTTCTACCGTATTAGGTTAACAGGTTAACTATTGCTTGCTGAAGAAAAAGGACTAGTGTTATCATCTTAGTAAGCCAAAAGTGTACTTTGTAATTAATGTCCGGTTCAAGAAAAGGGGAAGGTGGTTCAAATAACTATAGTTTTATTGCATGCTGACACTCTCTACAAGAATCTGAACTACATATAGTCAAAGCAAACTGGCAGTTGATAAGAGTCAATGGAATTCAAGGTGGGCTGGACTTAGATCTCTTGTGAGCACAAAGGGACTTGAGACTAATGACTTGCTTGACCCCTCCCTCGGGCTCAGCCTGGTCATCTCCTACAATAAGCCTTCAAAAGTGATTAATGATCATTGTCATAATATTTCTCATTTGAATTTAGTGGCATAAATAGAAAATTTGCATTAGACCTAAACAGATGTGGAATTAAAAAAATAAATGCTTTTACTAAAAAGCAGACATTTATGTTGAGAATGTCACAGGAAACAAAAAAGGATTAACACAGATAAAGAGGTTTGGTTAAATAATTGAGCTCTGAAAAGTCGAAAGTTGCCTCCGGATAGTTCAATATGGAAAAACTACAGGCTTCTGAGGGTGAAATCAAATCTCATCATCGGAAAGAAGAAGAAAAAGGATTGAAATTGTGGAAAAAATAGTTGAAAACATATTTGGTGTGTGGCATTAAAACCGAATGCTAAATAATAAGTACTGAAAAGTGAAATTGGTCCAAAAACAGACCTTTATGAATCAAGAAGTTTACCAAACCCACAGGGTACCATTGATTCCTATCAACTAAACTTCACATACCACAAAGTAACTGCAAAAATAATCAAAAGCCGAAATATTCCATATCGGTTCCAAGGTGGGAAAGTGCACAGAAGCTTCAAATTCTGACAGGTATGGATGAAGTTGCTTTGATTATGGTCTCTCTGTAAAAATTGACAAGGCTTCAACACTTCCTTGTAAATCGGTGACAGTCCTCCATTTTATCCCCTGTCGGAGAAATTCCTCTTTCTGTGGGGCACAGGAAAGATAACATGAGCTTGCATTTGAAAATTGTCTTAAGATGGATGTGCTCTACTTGTCGTTCTTTAGTCTGCCAAAATACAAAATCTTTGCAATGAGAACAGATGCATCTGGTCTCTTGTGTATCTAAATGTAAATACTTTTTAGGCACATGGAGAGGAAAGCATGGAGTAATATTCACCTTGCCAGCTGAACATATTGTAGATGAGAGAGAGTCATCCCGAATCTCTGTTTATGGGCTGAAATTGTATTCTTCCAGCAAATAACCAAAAGAACAAACACTCTGTAGGCTGTTAGAAATTTAATGCATGCTGTATAGAAGAGTCTTCAAAGAAATTAACCACATTTCAGCCCACAAAGTTCTATGAATCCAGCTAGTGTGGCTTCTTTAGGGCAAAAAAACTATATAAACAACCGTTAAGCTACCCCAGGGATAAGATGGTTAAGCAAGGCAAAATCAGAAAAGCGTCTTTTTTTGCCTTTTATTGTGAATTGTGAGATTAAAATGAAATTATGATCAGAAGGCAAAATATGAAGTGAAATTAAAACAAGAATATGAAATATTAATATAAGGCAATTTAGCCACAAGCTAATATTAGCCTACTGTAACCGCAGTTATGGTCTGGCACAAGCCTTTGAAGGCACATATCCCAGAGATATGTATTGAATAGACAGATAGGGTGACCCTTGCAGTCTGCTTGCCCGTCTCCCCCAGGGCACTGCTACCCTGAATAAGTTGCTGGAAATAGAGGAATTGTCAGAGGAAGCTCATTGGGAAGGTGCATAATGCTAAATGTAATGATGCTCTCACTGAGAATAGCAGAAAAGGAACATATTCCATCCTCTTTCATTCCACCAGGCCTAGAAGCAGCTTAGATACGTTTCATCAATACCTGTAAAAAGGGGGAGTGGCAGAATCTGGAGGTGGAGTTAAAAAAGGGATTAGCCTAGAATCTCTATGTAGCCACAAGCAGACTAAGTTCAACCCCCCCCCCCATAAATTCCATTAATCCTTATCTAACTCCAGGCAGGTATTAACTGTCAGTTGAAAAGATTCTTATGCATATGCTTGATTAGCAATAAATTAGTTTAAATGGACTTTCACGTGTGGACCTGATTCTTTTGTGCCTGACAATATCACTTCTACTCCAAAGGAAAAAAAGGGATTATATAGTACATTTTAGCTTTCCCATTTTATTCTCATGACAAAATTATAAGGTAGCGTCAACTGAGAGATGGTGGGTGATCCAGGATTACAGAGGTCAGTTTTATCAGTCAAGCCTGCTTATGGCCCATCTTCCAGAACCAATGCCCATTGTGGAAATATGCAACTACACCAAAACAATACTGAAAGGCAAACACAGGCATGGATATTTCTTGGTCAAAATCAGAAACATTAAGACCTACACAGTGGTACCTCGGTACTCGACTGCTTCAACACACATCGAATTTGGTACTCAGTACATTTGGACATGAAAATGTTGTCCCAGTACTCAGTGTTTGTTTAGTACTTGATGCACTGTGACAGGAAGAAGGGGATGGCTGTGGAGAATGGACAGGAAGTCAGCCATGTTGGGAGACTAGGAAAAGGGACAGACAGAAAGTTATTCCCGGCTGAAACAAAGGGTCACATGGCAAGTCATGTGGTTTGTTTGGGATTCATCCTTTTTAGTACTGGTCACACCTCCTGAACCAATTAATGCTATGTATTGGGATACCACTGTATAAATGTTGAGTTGAGTCTTCACAATTCTACACTTCAATCACCATCAGTTTTCAGAAAGCAGGATCATAAATTTGATTTGTAACCTGCTTTTCCTCTGCCGGCTTCAGAATTGTGGCTTACTGTTACTCTATCCTGTCTGTTTGCAAGCCTACTTCTATACTGTTTCTGCTACAAAGCACCTTTCTCCTTAAGTTACTGCATCAACTAAGGCCCAGCTCACCTCTTGGAAATTCATTGGAAGCTCATTTTCATCAATTTCCAGCAAGTAATCAAATCTCTTAAGAGGCTATCCAATATACTGACAACCTTAATCCTGCTGCCAATATTAGTTGTCCAAACAACAATTCTGAGTCAGGAGTTTTGGCTAAAAATCTGGCCAGCACATAAGATAAAAATGTTGTGGGAATGAATTAGAATGAACCATGCCATTTCATATTCTAGCTAGATGGGGAGGTCAACATCATTTTCAACGGTCCTAGGTCACTTTTTTCAGTGCCGTTGTAACTTTGAATGGTCACTAAATGACCATTAAGGACTACCTGTTGTGATTCCTCGTCAGCCAGTGGACCTGGCAGCTGAGTCTGAGGAATCAGAGGAGGAGGAGGAGAGGCCTGGAGTGACATCAAAGTCAGAGGAAGGCTCTGAGGAGCTCCAAGACTTACAGTCTGACGAGGAGCCTGGCCCCTCTACTCATGCTCAGGCTGAGACACAGCTGTGCTGGGAGTCTGAGTTGGACAGTGATGACTCACAGCTGGGAGATATCCAGGATGCACGAAAACACCGGCAAGAAAAGAGAGTAGGACGGAGAAATGCAATGGGGTGGCTCCAAAGGCAAAGGAGAAAGCACTAGGAAACCACGCCTTGGCTGCATAATAAAAGGGAAGGTGTGGGAGATGCTGGTTGCCGAAGGCAACTGTTCGTGTTGAGGATCGAGTTTCTGTGAACTGTGTTGTTTGCCTTGGACATTGACTCAGGTCTGTGAATAATAAAAGGGGATTACAACCGTTCATTTGGAGAGCATTCAAAGTTGCAACAGCACTAATTAATTAATCCGTTAATTATGGATAAATTATCTCCTCCTGAAGACCTCACCTCCCATTTCATACTGTGAATATCATTTTTCCCCCAGGTCGTAGACATTATGCTCATTATGACTTCCCAATACAGGCAGTCCTCAACGTACAACAGTTCATTTAGTGACTGAAAAAAGTGACATCTGACCGTTTTTCACACTTATGACCATTGCAGCATCCCCATGGTCTTGTGATCAAAATTCTTGGCAACTGACTCATATTTATGATGGTCGCAGTGTCCCGGAGTCACATGATCCCCTTTTGCAACCTTCTGACAAGCAAAGTCAATGGGGGAAGCCAGATTCACTTCACAACCTGCAGTGATTCATTTAACAACGGTGGCAAGAAAGGTCGTAAAACGGGGGCAAAACTCACTGAGCAAACGTCTCGCTTAGCAACGTAAATTTTGAGCTCAGTTGTAGCCATAAGTCAAGGACTACCTGTATTTTAAACGCTAAAGTTCCAGACAGAACACACATCATGGATTCCCCCGGATGATAAATATAGAAAACAAAAAATGGACCATTGCATCGATCTTCACCTTTCCCAATGGAATCACACAATGTGTATTGTTTTGGACAAGAAAATAATGCCTCCTTAAAAGAGACAGACTGCCTTAATGAATTGTAGCAACAATGCTGTTCTTTTAATAGTTCACATATAAAATTTATTAATTGCCAGCACAATGACTAATATGAAAGGGATGTAGCTAATGGTAGTCATATCTCATTACACCACGCTCTTCTTCTGACATCTTAATAGTGACTCCCACTACATAATTCAGCAGAGAAGTCACTAATTATTTGCATCTCTCACTGCAAAATGTTTCTGTGATGTCTAGTTTTCTAACTTTTCTCTCTTCCGGGCACACTCCTCCAAAACCGAGGATCTTGCTGAATTCTTGATGCCCCATGGAAACATTAATAAGTAAACAAACGCCTTAACATTTGGGCTCTCTTTGTGAAATGATCTCCTATAAAAATGTCCAGGGAGGTGGCAGACGCCGTATTTTAAAACCTTTCTCCTAAAGGGGTCCCTAGAGGGGCAAAGCTTTATACGTGAATAAATTTCTTGAACATTGCTTCCTTTTTTTCCCCTGTGGAATTTATATTGCAACCAATTCCTGCACATTACACACGGCAACCAATACATTACAGTTTTACTTTATTGAATAAGAAATTGCATTCAAAAATAACCTCCTCTTTTAAATAACAGAATTATTACCATCAGTAACGTTGCTTTCCTCCATGTAGGTATTAGCAAACTTCCAGCTCCTTTCAGTCTCACCAACCCCACCCCAAAGCAAAGGACAGGGTGGTAAAAATAAAAATAAAATAACATCGCTTTCCTAGTTGTCTGTAGACTTTGTACATTCTCAGTGTTTTAAATGGTCAGGAGATATTCTAGATAAATTTTGCCACGTATTTCTTTTTAGAGATAGTGTCTTCCACAGCCAACGATCAAATGGCATTATGGACGGCCTCTCCCAATTCAGATTGGGAAAACCACACCTTCCTTCCTTGTGTCACCATCCTGATTTTTTTTTTTACCACGTATTTGTTTTTATTGATAGTGTCATGGAAAAAACCCAACGACAAAAACTAGAGAAGGCAACCCAAACCAATGCTTCTTACTTTAAGATTCAGGGGTTTGTTTCAGCAATAATTTGGAACACACACATAAACGTCACTTACATTAGCAACCCACTGCAATGAGGACCAACGATATAGCAGATCCAGCAAGGATGGCTATAGGCCAGGGGTAGGCAACCTTGGCTCTTTTATGACTTGTGGACTTCAACTCCCAGAATTCCTGAGCTGGCATGGCTCAGCATGGAAACCTCTCCTTTTCTCCTCAGCATGGCTGGCTCAGGAATTCTGGGAGTTGAAGTCCACGAGTCATAAAAGAGCCAAGGTTGCCTACCCCTGCTATAGGCCAATGGCAAATCAATCAGGTCCAGTCCCAACCTTTTATACCCTTTCTCATCCCAAGACCGTAGACAGATGATCATCAATCTTACACTTTCTGCTGACCCTCTGCTGATCATAACTTTCCACATACCCGTGTACATCAGAACTCGCATCCCTCAGCTACTTCCCGTTCCCCATTTCTCACAATTCCAGTCGTTATGGTCTAAGTATATTTGAAACAAGCAAGCTTAGCAAAATCATATTAAGTAAAGTACAGTGGCAGTTTAGATTATGAATAGTTCCTTTGGATTGCAAAACTGAGCATAGCACAGAGCTTGGGTTCCATACTTTTTCCACGAGGCCTGATTTAGTGCACCTGGGCCTAAACCTTGCATAGAAAAACGATAGCCAATAGTTTCCTTTTCCACAATAGTATCTTCAAGAACCTAAGGTGAAGCTAGACTTCTTTTCTGTTTTGCTCTGAAGGACGAGGGGGGACATGATAGCAGTGTTCCAGTATCTCAGGGGCTGCCCCAAAGAAGAGGGAGTCGAGCTATTCTCCAAAGCGCCTGAAGGCAGGACAAGAAGCAACGGATGGAAACTAACCAAGGAGAGAAGCAACCTGGAACTGAGGAGAAACTTCCTGACAGTTAGAACAATTAACCAGTGGAACAACCTGCCTCCAGAAGCAGTGAATGCTCCAACACTGGAAGTCTTTAAGAAGAGACTGGACAGCCATTTGTCCGAAATGGTATAGGGTTTCCTGCCTGCGCAGGGGGTTGGACTAGATGACCTCCAAGGTCCCTCCCAACTTTATTATTATTATTATTATTATTATTATTATTATTATTATTATTATTATTATTATTATTATTGTTATTGTTATTGTTATTGTTATTGTTATTGTTATTGTTATTGTTGTTGTTGTTGTTGTTGTTGTTGTTGTTGTTGTTGTTGTTATCTTTTATTCATTAAACATGAACCTCAGTCAACTGAACATTCAAGTTGGCTGGCGCTGATGGTTGACACGGGTTGCTACCAGCATCCTAGATGTCAACCAGGTACCTTCTTAAAATATAAGATGTTCTGAGTAGCGCAGTTTTTTGTAACATTGCTGGAGTTATTGCAGGAAGCTGCAATTTCTTGATGTATTTTGCAAAGGTTTTGGACATAGTTCCCAGTGCCCCGATGACAATGGGTACCACTGTTACACGTTTCATCCATAATCGCGCAGTTTTTATTATTATTATTGTTGTTGTTGTTGTTGTTGTTGTTATTGTTGTTATTGTTGTTGTTGTTGTTGTTATTATTATTATTATTATTATTATTATTATTATTATTATTATTATTATTATTATTATTATTATTATTATTATTATTATTATTATTATTATTATTATTATTATTATTATTATTATTATTATTTTTGCTGCTTATCCAAGTAACTTCTATAGACTGAGCAGTAAAATGTTTCAAACCAACAAGAAAAGAAGTCCAGTTGCCATAACTCAACTTCCAGACAACTCTACCTGGATGGCTGAGAATCTTCATCAACATAACCTGAGCTTCATCAACCTACGGTGAAATTAAATTATGGACCGTCTCTCCCAAGATTGATTTAAACAAAAGCATCCTCCTTCTTGGGTCACTGTACTGAACTTGAAGGCAAGAAGTTAGTCAAGTTTCTAACCACTTTGAATAGGGATTTGCTTGAAAAGAATAAGTATGTACTAGAGGAGTAGTATCAAAGAGGGGAGGGAATCTACTATGAAAGATAAATCTGTAGAAACTGCTTCTTTCAAGGTTAAGATACGAAACTCTGAGAAGTTAATTGGGGGAAAAAGTATGGGGGGTTCAAATGATAAAGGAAGAGTTGAAGGATGTAATGGAACATGGGTTGGGGGACAACTTGGAGCAAATGGTCTCTAATTGTTTCCTTCCTCCCTCTTCCCTCCCTTCTTTTCTTCCTTCCTTCCTTCCTTTCCTTCCTTCCTTCCTTCCTTCTTTCATTCTTTCCTTCCCTTCCTTCCTTCCCTCCTTCTCTCCTTCCTTTCCTTCCTTCCTTCCTTCCTTCCTTCATTCATTCATTCTTTCATTCATTCATTCTTCCTCTCTAATAAACTACAGCAATGGCTGTCATTAAATAGACTGGTATGTCTTTGGAGAGAAGACTTTCATATTGTAGGATTCATAAGTGCAGGGAAAACTGTCCTCAGATCTGACAGACTAGCTCAATCATTTTTCTGAAATCCAGGGTTTTATACAAGAACATGAAAGGAAGGGATCTCTTTAATCTTGAGGACACAAATTTGTTCCCTCCAAGAAAACTTCCTCTTGAAGTTATTTGAGGTTTTTTCCCCCTCTCTCTCAAACCATGCTACCATCATTGTTTCTATCCTAGAAAGACATTGGCTCTTTTTGACCTTACACACCAGAATATATATACATCCTCTTTCTCTCTGACACAGAAAGAGACAGTTTTTATGCCTCTGCCTACTTAGGAAATCTCCCAAGGAAGTCACAGTTGCTTCATTATTTTTATGAGA